>CAJHUD010000018.1:0-252649 GCA_905146925.1 Autographa gamma
TTACTCAGTAAACGACTTCATATCTGACAAGTCACTCACACAATATAAATAAATATTGCACTACCCATGGTGCGTTCAGTACTGCACGTATAATGTAATTATGCTGACATAATGACAACATAAAACAAATTTTTCTTTTTACTGTAATTACATTGACATTTTAATTTTGGTTCATTATTATTGATAATTAAACATGTACCTACCTAAACTTAATTATTGTATGCCTAGAAGGCAGGACATAGCTGATCCTTATACCACATAACATCTGTATTTTGTACCTACCTGTGTTCCACAATAAAGAATATGATTGATTGATTGATTGACTTTTATTCTTTATTTATATCAACGATTTACCTTTTCATGTAAGAGAAAACCATAAGATTCTGCTATTTGCAGATGATACTTCTCTTGTTTTTAAAATATACGCCGACTAGAAAATTTTGACGAGGGTATAAATTAGCGGCGCGTGCGTTTCGTGTTACCTACAGGTGCCTACGTTATCTCTAGTGAGTGAACTACTATTGATTATCGCTCTTTCGAGTTTATGAATACTTTTTTAATGATTTGAAAAAAAAACATTATGTTTTTTAAACTTTGTATTTCGATAGTACTACTGATGGGTAATCGTCCTGCCGCGGGAAAACAACCATTCAATTTTCACGGTGTATTTGACGAAATGTCTTTGACCTATTTTGATTTTTTAAGTATTTATGACGATCCTAAGCCCGTAAAAGTATGAAGGGAAAATTTGAATTACTTATTGGGTTTTGTGTTTTATTAAATCACGAGTAGCGATCAGCTGATTTACACGCAAAGTGCAACGACCGTGCGACGTTCGGGGTAACCGCGCGCGTAGGTATAGTGCGATGTATTACTATTGGTTCAAGTCCCTTTCGAGTTTTGTTTATAACAATTGTTAATGCGCTAGATGGCGCTTCTAGAGTTAACATCGGTTATTATCAGCTCCATAAGACAAGTGATTTAAATATATAATAAAGTCCTAAAAGTATTCAATTCATATTTTAAATGAAGATATAAACTCAATAAACAAGTGGAAGTGTTATTTAAAACATTAGTAAACCAGTGCCTTAAAAAAGTGAACTTCATCTAATAACAACAAAGTACTTCATTTTTACTTATTACATACTAGATTTACAGTGTTCAGTGCTCAAAACAATAAAAAGTACTATTTCACAGTGTTAAACCAAACTCAAGTGAGCAAATATATAATAAAAAGAACTAAAACATTAATACATACAAAACGAAAAATTACAAGAATTTCTGCAAAAATGTCAGGAATGTGCCAATTTGAATTCAAAAACAAACGGCTGCCACTTACCGTTTAACAAATATTATTCATTCTGCGAGTATAATTTAAAATTTCGATAAATCTGTTAGTGTCTACATAGCTCATCGGTCTATGATCACATGAGTGAACTGCATGGCCCAAGTTCGAGCCCTAAAAAGAGTTGTTCTTTTTGAATGTTTATACTTGTTTATTTAACATGTCCTCTAAACCAAAGAACGCAAACCCAACCAACAGTGGCCTTAAAGTGCCTATACTTGTTGTATGCTATAAATGTAAAAAATCTGTTGACGTTAAAAAGACTGCGTTATGTGCGGTTTGTAATAACAGATTTGAATTTGACTGTGATGGTTACCCAGAACCAACATACCGAATGATGAACCAAGAATCAAAGAATAGATGGCGTTGCAAGTCATGCATTATAAAGAAAGCTACAAGTTGCGAAGCTACATCTAATATTACAAGGAGAAATAAGTGCTCAACGAGACTGTCGCCTTTAACGTCTAAAATACAAAAAAAGCCACCTAAACTAAACCAGGATTCTCATGTTCTAACTGATTGTGATACATCATACGAAATTGACTCGTCACCAAATAAAATGTCTCAAAACGTAGATGATTCAACATGTGTTATGTTGTCTATCTCAGAAATGCAAGATGCTATAGCGCAACTTTCTAAAAAGTTAGAAAATACGGAAAATGAGTTGAAGAATTCTCAACTAAATAATAAAGAGTTAAATACACAAGTAAACAATATGCTTACAGAAATTAATGCGCTGAAGTCTCTACATAACTCTTCTGCCACTATTGTCAGCAGCCCTACTACGGACAATATCAGAAATAAAACTCATGCTAGTCGGCAAATTGACACTAACGATTCATTTTTACGCCTAAAACAAAATATTACAAACTTACAAAATGAACTTCAAGACGCAAAATGCCAAATAAAATCCCTAAATATACAAATACAAGTTCTCGAAAACTCACTTAAGTCTGCACCAATATTAAATAAGCTCATCTTAACCGATACATGCAAAACAGAATCCAACTACGCAGAACTACACAACCGAAAATTCAGAAAAAGAATAATGATTATTGGCGCACAACAACTCGTCGGCTTGGCTGCTACCCTTATAAATTCAAGAAAGACTACGCAGTATGAAAAATATGAGATCCAGGCCCAGACGATGCCAAACGCGTACAGTGACAGAAGAGGGCGAGGACCTTAAGGCCTCCAGCCAGAGCAATAGGAAAAACTAACTACGTTAGCAACGTCTACTAAGGGCACATTATTATTGCTAGTTTGGCCGGCTCGGGCCAGCTTGATCTAGGGACGGGAGGATAACATTTACGTTATTATTATTTATAATACGCGACGGGCCTCGCCGGCGAGGACGTAATATACGGCGGTTGTGTTTTGTATTGCTACTGCTAGCTAAATCGAATGCTTCTTGGAGAAGCGTTGTTTTATCATCGGGGTAGGAGAGAGTATGTCTGGGGCGTTTAATCTTAGATATTACGGAAGGTACGTATCGCGCGGCCGCTACGATTAGCGGGTTACGGTGGGTTTCGGAGGAGTCGAAAAATCGAATCGCGGCGCGTTTCATGAACTGCTTGATTGTTGGCAGCTTTAAGTCACAGTGCAACTGCAAGTTACGGACGTAACCTGGAGCGCCTGTGGCTCTACGCATGAAACGGTTTTGGAGAGTTTGCATTCGTTTGAGTCGATAATCGGGTACGTGAGAGAATACGACGCTGCCGTAAGTCATGATAGGTCTCACGCACGCAGTGTAAATTCTCTTCTTACAAGTAAGAGAGAGTTTACTGCGCTTGTTCAACATACAATGAAGTCGGCCGAGAGCGAAGGCGGCTCGCGCGCGTGCCGCTTTAATATGAGCTATGAAGGTAAGCTTCCGATCAAGGATTATACCCAGGTATTTGGCTTGCTGTTCCCAAGGGATAGACTTGCCGAAGAGGGTTATAGGTGGAGGGGGAGCGGGAGGCTGCCGTTTCTTGCTAAAGAGCACGGCAGCGCTCTTGGTAGGGTTGACTTCGATTCTCCATTTCGTGAACCACTTCCCGAGGGTCGTGACCGCGGTCTGGAGAGTTCGACCTATCGCTAAGGGGCTGGTGCCTGAATAATAGATGGCCGTATCGTCGGCGTACATAGCTACTTGGGGTTTGCCACCGCGAGGAATGTCGCTAGCGTATAGCGTGAAGAGGAGTGGAGAGAGTACGGAGCCTTGAGGGACTCCGGCCCGGATCGGGTGAGGGGAAGAGAGGGTGCCCTCAACGCGATAGCGAAAGGACCGATTCGACAAAAAGTTTCGGATGATGAGCACGAGACGATCTGGCACCTCGAGTTGGTATAACTTGAAGATCAAGCCATTGTGCCAGACCTTGTCGAAGGCCTTTGCTATATCGAAGAAGAGCACGCCAGTGAGCCTTCCACGCTGAAAACCAGCGCTTACATGTTGACGCACGAGTGTTGGGTTCTAAAACCGAACTGCTCGTCTGGAATGAGACTCCTGGACTCGGCATAGTCCATAAGACGGGAGTAAATAATTCGCTCGTATAGCTTCCCAAGAACCTTGAGTAAGCTAATTGGGCGATAGCTAGTGGGCTCAGACTTCGGTTTACCGGGTTTGTGGATGCCGATGACTATCGCTTCTTTCCACTGCTGTGGGAAGAGATTGTTACCTAATGCTGCATTGAAGATGCCTGTCAAGAGGATTACTAATGCTGGGGGGAAGAGTTTGATCACCTTATTGGTGAGTCCGTCTGAGCCAGGGGCTTTACGTGGATACAGTTCCTTGATCAGAGAGCGTACCTCGTCTACAGTTACCGGCGCGAGTGGGTGTTCCGGATCCTCGGAAGGAGGGAGCGAGGCCTTACGTTCGACTTCAGCGTCAACTCTGGCGAGGTGAGCTTGATCGACCGGAAGGTCGCTAGGCGTACACTGGGCCTCTAAGCTGTCTGCTAGGCATTCCGCTTTCTCGTCGTCTTCGAAGGCAGGGCTCTGATTCGGACGGTTCAGCGGGGGCATAGTAACTTCGGTACAACTACGTAGTTTACGTTGGAGATTCCAAAACGCGTGATGGTTGGGCTCTAATTGGTCGAGAAACTTATCCCAGCGTTCGTCACGCAGTATCCTTATGCGTTTTCTAAAAGCACGCTGTAGAGAGCGCATGCGGACGCGATTGGAGTCGCAGGGATAAGCGTCGTAGGCGCGTATAGCCGCGTTCTTCTCCGTCAGTAGGGCACGGGCGTCGTCCGGAAGGAGCCAGCGAGCGTCTTCTGTCAAAGGTACCGACCGTGAACACTCGTTCACCAGGGACTGCACGTGCTCAGTGAGGGAGTCGATCGCGCCTATAGCGTCCATCGAGGATTTTACGTGGTCTGGGATTGAATCGAGATGCGCGGAGTGGACTGACTTAAGGCGAGTCCCAAGCTTCGTCCAGTTCGTAACTATCTTGGTGGGGATGGGCTGACCAGCGTCTGGGGGACCTACACGCGGACCGAAAGACATGATCACTGGTCGATGGTCAGAATCTAATTCCTGAATAACTTCAATGGACCGAAGCGCTAGGTTAACGTTATTAAGCAAAGCTATATCTAAGATGTCGGGGCAGTGATTTACGTTAGCGGGAAAGTGCGTAGGATTCATAGGCGCGATGATGTCAAAGTTTAACTCGGAGCTAAGAAGGTCTAGGTGTCTACCGCGGATATTACGAGTGTGGCTATTCCACGCTTCGTGTTTTGCATTCAGGTCTCCCGCCAGAAGGACGGAGTCGCCGAGAGCAAGAAGAGCTTGCAGGTCAGGTCGTAAGTCGACCCCCTGAGGTGACGGAGGGATATAAACTGAGACTAAGAACAAAGGTCTATGACCGGTCATGCCTAGCCTACAGACAGAGGCTTCAATGTGCGACAGCGTAGGTGGGTCCATCGGAACACAGTATAGGGACCTTTTGAAGTAAATGAGCGTGCCGCCGCCTGCGGCTCTGGTTCGATCGTTACGGACTAGGTTATAATTCGCGATTCGCGGGTTTCTATGAGACGGTTTAAGAAAGGTCTCCTGTACAAGAAAAACGTCGAGTTGGTGGTCGCGGAGAAACGTTGCGATTTCATCGCGTTTATTATTAATGCTTTGCGCGTTAAAGAAACCTAATTTAAGGGAACGGGGTTTGAGTTTACCGGCGGATGTAGCCATTAGAACGCGGCGGCTTTGTATGCGGCGAATACGTCGCTGAACTGCTCCCTAATGAAAGGTGCGTGCAGAGGCGAGGGGTTGGCTCTAATCGCCTCAGCCATAAGGCGGATACGATTAAAGTCAAACGACTCGTACACCTCGATATAGTTTTTTACCGACGCGGTGATGTCGGCCGAGAACGTCGGGGCCATAAGGGCCGCGGCCGACGGTGATGCGTGCGCGGGTTTCGGTACAGGCGCAGGTTTGAACGCGGCGAGAGGTATGCGTGGGACAGAGGGTCCTTGGAGCGCGGTAATCGATGCTTTCTCCTTCGGAGGAGAGGCGAGGGCCGGGAACGCACGGAGATGCATTTCTCTATTCCAACAAGCCCCGGTTGGGCGTTGCGGACTAAGACGCGGCAGAGCGGTCGCGGGTTTTTGCGCGGGGGCCAGTGCACGGGCGACAGGCCGTTTCGCGACGGTTTTTGGAGCCTTTGGACAGCCTCGGTAGTTTGCTGGGTGACCCTTTTCGCCGCAGAGAACGCAGCTAGGGGGCTCAGCGCACTGGGTGCGGTCCTTGGGCCGGGGACAATCAGGCGTTCCGTGCTCGCCGAGGCACTTCACACAACGAGGGCGCGCGAAACAGTTACGCTGCGAGTGACCGTACAACTGGCAGCGGTGGCACTGACCGATAGTGCCGGTTTTTCGTGGCGGCTCAACTTTTATTCCGGAAAGTTGGCAGACGGATTTAATGTTGAAGATGGACTTACCGTCTGCCGATCTCTCGGTGACGGCAAGGACCATCTCGTATGGCAACTTGCCTCGCGAACGGTACATCCGGTGTACCTCGAGGACCGGAATGCCCTGCGAACAGAGGTCTTTAAGAATGTCCTCTGAGGACAACTCAACGGGGACTGATTTTATAACTACGCGGAGGACGCGTTCCTCTGGGAGAGTAAAACTATGGTATGGCAGGGCTCTCTCCTGCAGCATACGAGTAAGCGACCGAAAGTCGGCCGCTGTCGGTACAACTATTTTGATGCCGTCCTTGACAGAACGGGCGCTAGAGAAATTGATATGGTGCTGTGTGCACCACGATGACACCTCGGTCCACTTTCCTTTCTCCTGAAGGAAGATTGGAGGAGGGACCGGGCCACCCTTCTTAGGGGCTGACAAGTCGGAGGTATTGGTCGCCAGAGGGGCAGTATGCGAGGAGGGTGATGCTGAGAGTGCTGCTGGCTGAGACGCCGAGGCTTCAGCAGAGGAGGGAGAGGCGACGGTTTTTGCCGCCTTGGAGGGTACCTGTTGGGACTTAGCCTTTCGGGTACGTTTTTTGCCCTTTCCAATGACTTCAGTAAAGCCATCGGTCGAGCACGACGAGTCGGATGCGGAAAAAGCATCGACGGAGTAATCGGAAGCGTTGGCCATCTCGGCGTCGACAGGGGACGGAGAAGCAGAGCGGGGGCGGGAAGTGGATGCCGGTGATGCGTCACACGCAGGTGTGCAACTCGGCGAAGTAATTCTCGGAGACGAGACAATAGAAATAGGAACAATAGCGTTCCCAACAATGGGTTTCGACATAGCAGTCGAGACAATGGGCCTTTGGCGGACTTTAATCCCTTTGTCGGCGCCGATAAGAGGGCGCGGGCAATCTAACTCTGAGAGCAAGGAGGGGTTATGTTTACGGGTCCAAGCCTGGAAGAGGTCTTGGATGACCTGGGAGTTTTTCATCTCCTCGATGAAACGGGGCCAAAGGGCATCCATTTTCTCGAGAAAACGAGAAGTAAAAGGTGAAAACAAATTAAAATTAAAAACCTAACATAGATAATGACGTAGGGGACGCGCCTAGCATTAAACTAACCTAACTAAATCTATCTCCCCGGGTAGGTACGCCCGGGGATGTGTGACCCTCCCTGCTGGGTTTAAGCAGGGAGGTGAGTACCTATGGTGTGCCTTAAGCTGTGATGTACTCGTCGCCAGTCTTAATGTGCGAACGAGGCCCTGACCAGTCTAGCGCGAAGGGTGTAGACACACCCAACCGACACTAGGTGTGTAGCTGAAAAGGAAACCAGATCACCAGGATCGACTAGGAGACCCCCCAAGGCCGATACACTAGGTCCCGTCCAATTGACTGCTTTGCCTTAAAGAGGCTCGGCGGGTGTGATTGGGCACAACACCCCACTCGGTTTCGTTGGCACCGTTAGGATTTCCACCGAGGACCGCGAAACTGCGGTTTTATCCTGAAGGGACAAATGAATTTAATTCGCGAACCAAGAAACAGTGTTGATCTGCCACCGCCTTGAAAAAGGCAGCTTTAGATCTATCGATGTGCGTAGGCGGGCTACGCAGAGCGTTACGCAATCGTAACAGGTAGCAGGACGGGTGACGAGAGCGAGCGCGCCACAGAGCGACACGTCCGTTCACGGCGAGCGTCGAGCGGAGAGTCATAGTTAACAGCTTTACTAACATCAACATACGCGCAGATGACAAAATTGTAATATGTCTAGGTGAGAATGATCATAACATTGAACTTGTATTGTCTCAACTAAAAACTTTACTTAATAAATTTAAGGATAATACTATTATTATATTAAACGTCTTGAATAATGACCGCCTAGATGTTACTAAATTAAATAATAGCATCAAAAATACTTGTAAATATTACAAAAACTGTAATTTTGTATATAACAGATACCACAGGTTGTCTGAATTTTGCACAAAAATTAACTACATAGTAGACTGTGAAGATTATAGTAAAAATTATTTAAATCCATCTGTAATAAAAAAATATATCGCGAATAGCAAACCAAGCTCTTTAACAAAAATTACAACAAATGGACCTAAAAAAGGTACCATCCCTTTTTATTTTAATAATACCTACACTGAACCCGAACCTGAAACAAATGCTCATAAAAGAGTAATGCTCTCTGAAAAATACGATAAGGGTACTATACCATACTATTTTCCAATTATCACAAAAACCAATACATTTTTTCGTACCGAAGAATGTAAAACCTAACACACACAATTTTAGAATACTCCACCAAAATATTGCAAGTATTTTATCTAAAAAAGAAATATTAGAATTAACTCTACAGGAAATGAGCGATTTACACAATGATCCACATGTTATCTGCCTCTCAGAAACATTTATTAAAAAAGGACATGAAAATTATATTAAGTTATCCAATTATGAAATGGCTACCAATTTTTGCAGAGAGATAAACAGAGGCGGTACTTGCATACTGGTCAAAAAAGGACTTAGTTTTAAAGAATTATCGTTTTTAAAAACATATGCTTCAGTAAATACATTTGAAGTATGCGGCATTCAATTAGCAAGTGATCAACTTGTGATCATATGCTTATACAGGACGCCTCAATCCGACCCCGTTCATTTTATATCTAAACTAGATTGTATATTAACCGATTTACATAAGAAATACAATTCTAAAACACGCATCATTTTAACAGGTGATTTTAATATAAATACCTTAAAAAAGGGTAAAGTGACTCAAGATTTGCAGGACCTAGCATATAATCATAACTTAAACATTCATATAAACGTAGCTACCCGCAAATCATCGTGTATAGACCATATACTTAGTAATATCCCACGCGCCATCGCGACAGTTCTTCCACTTCATCTCTCCGATCATGAGACAGCACAAATGCTAAGTTTTCCTTTAAAATGTCAATCTGAAGGCACTTCAATATATCACATCTACAAAAGAGATTACAATTTATCAAATATATATATATATTTAGAGAATGCTTACAATGTTTGTCTTGGACAGACGTATTTGAGGAAAGCGATGCAAATGCAGCGTTCTGTAATTTCCATGAACTAATATGTTTGTTTTATAATCTCTGTTTTCCAAAAGTAAAAATTAAAATAAATTCAAAAAGTAAAAGTAAACAAATATATGGATGAGCAAGGGACTTAAGCAGAGTTCTAAAACTAAGCGTTACTTACGATTTCAATATTACAAAAATAAAAATATATGTTATAAATCTAAATATACTGCATATTCTAATCTTTTGCAAAAATGCATCTATAATGCTAAACGTAATGCTAATATTAAGTATATTAATAACAATAACAACAAATGTAAAGCTACATGGACAGTTATAAAAAATGAAGTAACTGATAAACAAACTAAAAGCACTGTAAACTACATAAAAGTCGACGACACTATAATATCAGAACCTATAGAAATAGCCTCTTGCTTTAACAATTATTACATAGATTCACTTCATGCACAAACTTACATCAAAAAATATGAAAATAATTAGCAAATTGCAAATTCTATGTTTCTTATCCCTATGTCCGAAAATGAAGTTAAGCAGCAAATACTATCGTTAAATAATACCAACTCAGAAGGCTACGATGAGCTTAACACAAGAATACTTAAGGCATGCGTTGAGGAAATATGTACAGTGTTGACATATTTAATAAATCAATCCTTTTCCCAAGGAGTGTTTTCTACATCACTGAAAAAGTCTATTGTAATACCTTTATATAAAAAAGGTGAAAAAATTGAGATGAATAATTATCGCCCTATAACGTTAATACCCATACTGTCTAAAATATACGAAAAATGCATGTACCAAAGATTAACCAAATACTGCTCAAAATTTAATATTATAAGTTCAGAACAATTTGGATTTCAAAAGCCATCTATTCTCTTATGAAAGAAATACTTACCAAAGTTAATAACAGTCAGCTCACGGCGGGGTTATTTTTTGATTTATCAAAAGCCTTCGATTTAGTTTCGCATGGTATACTACTAAATAAATTAGAATCTATCGGGATAAGGGGACTGGCACTCCAGTGGATATCATCGTACCTAACTGAACGGCAACAGAGTGTCACTATTACAAAACTCGATGAAAATAAAGAAGCTATACCATACTCCTCAGAGTATAAAATCATAAAACGCGGTGTGCCTCAGGGCAGCATATTAGGGCCCATTTTATTCCTTCTCTATATAAACGACATAGTCAATGTGACTAATCATCAATGCTGTCTCTATGCTGATGACATTTCTATCATTGTAACTACTGATAAAAAAATATACTCAATTAATGATCACGAAATAGACATAAATAATACAATAGACAATTTAATTACTTGGTTAAACAATAATAATTTATCTATTAATCTTAATAAGTCCGTATATATACAATTTAATAAATGCTATAATAATAATAATAATTTCAAATTAAATATACAAAAAATTACGCAAGTGCAGCAATGCAAGTTTTTAGGAGTAACAATAGATGAATATTTAGATTGGAAAGCACACATTGATAATATATGCACTAAAGTAAATAAGTTTGTATATGCCCTAAGACAAATCAAAAATATTACATCCATAGAAACGGCGGTAATGTCATACCGCGCTTACGTTGAATCGACACTGCGATATGGTCTTATTATGTGGGGAAATAGTACCAACAACCAAAAGGCATTCATAGCACAAAAAAAATGCATACGTGCCATATATGGTATTCCATCAGACGTATCTTGTGAACCTGTTTTTAAAAAGCTGGGTTTGCTACCGCTACCTTCACTATATATTTATGAAGTGTGTATGTTTGTACGGAAACACAAACAATTATTTAAAACTGTGGAGGAATTTAGTTCAAACACTCGTAGTCGACGAGACAAAAACCGACTTGTATTAAGTGATCTCCCTAGGCTAACTAAATATAATAAAAGTTGTTTGGCTATGTGTATACGCCTCTTTAATAAATTACCTTGCACACTAAAAATACTCAACTGTAAACTTTTTAAAGTAAAATTGTACCAATGGCTCATAAAATACAATTTTTATTCCATTAAAGAATATATGTAACATACCCTAAAATGTTAATGTTAGCATAGTTAGTTAATTTTGCATGCTTTAATTTTAAGCAAAACATGTATGATCTCAAACTAATGTAACATCTTTATATACCATGTTTTATGCAAATAAATATCATCATCATCATCATCAGCCGGAAGACGTCCACTGCTGAACAAAGGCCTCCCCCCTAGAACGCCACAATGAACGACAACTCGCCAATTGCATCCACCGGGTGCCCGCCACTTTGACGATATCGTCAGTCCACCTGGTGGGAGGCCTGCCGACGCTGCGTCTTCCGGTTCGTGGTCGCCACTCGAGAACCTTTCTTCCCCAACGGTTATCGGTTCTTCGAGCGATATGGCCTGCCCATTGCCACTTCAACTTGCATATTCTTCGAGCTATGTCGGTGACTTTAGTTCTTTGGCGAATTTCCGTATTCCGGATCCTGTCGCGCAAAGAAACCCCGAGCATAGCTCTCTCCATAGCTCGTTGAGTGACTCTGAGCTTCTCCAAAAGGCCAACCGTTAGCGACCACGTTTCAGCGCCATATGTCATCACTGGCAACACACACTGGTCAAAGACCTGCGTCTTCAGACACTGCGGAATTTTGGACGAAAAGATGTCGCGTAGTTTCCCGAACGCTGCCCATCCGAGTTGGATTCTTCGGGCGACCTCTTTGTCGAAGTTGGACCGGCCTAACTGAACTATCTGTCCAAGATAGACGTAGTGGTCGACAACTTTGAGAGTATCATTCCCAACAATAACCGGTACAGGTGCGACATGGACATTGTACATGATCTTGGTCTTGTCCATGTTCATTTTAAGACCCACCTGTTGGGAAACGATACTGAGGTCGCTGAGCATAGTATTAAGCTCCTCCAGCGACTCTGCCATGATCACTATATCATCGGCAAAACGAAGGTGAGTGATGTATTCGCCATTGATATTGATGCCGAACCCGTTCCAGTCCAAGAGCTTGAAGACGTCCTCCAACGCACTTGTGAACAGTTTCGGAGAAATAACGTCTCCCTGTCTCACACCACGCTGCAGTTGGATTGGCTTCGTGCTCTCGTCCTGTAACCGAATTGACATTGTGGCTTTACTGTACAAACACTTCAACACCTCGATATACCTATAGTCGATATGACATCGCTGGAGGGACTGCAATACAGCCCAGGTTTCGATTGAATCGAAGGCTTTTTCATAGTCCACAAACGCTAAACACAGTGGCCGATTATACTCTTCGGTCTTCTGTATAACCTGGCGGAGCGTGTGAATGTGGTCCATGGTGCTAAAGCCTTTTCGGAAACCAGCTTGTTCGGGAGGCTGGAAGTCATCGAGCCTGCGTTCGAGACGGTTCGTAATGACCCTCGAAAACAACTTATACACATGGCTCAGGAGCGAGATGGGTCTATAATTCTTCAACAAGGTGTTGTCGCCTTTTTTGAAGAAGAGCACCACCACACTCCTGTGCCATGATTCTGGCGTAGTACCCTCGAGTATGACGGAATTGAATAGCCTCTGGAGGACTAAAAGTACCGGTTTTCCACCCGCTCTCAGAAGCTCCGTTGTAATTCCGTCATCACCCGGCGCCTTGTTGTTTTTAAGTTGTTTCAGAGCCACTCTAATCTCGTACAGACTGATGTCTGGGATATCCTCAGTATAGTGCCGGGTCAGTTTGGCTCTAGCGTCCTGAGCCACACTGACAACGGGTTTACGTGTCGAAGTGTACAGCTGTCCGTAAAACCTCTCGAGCTCCCTCAATATCTCCGGTTTCGATGAGATGATACTGCCATTGTCGATCTTCAGCTTCGTCATTTGGCTTTTCCCAACAGAGGAATTTCTCGCGAACACTTTGGAGCCCTGGTTCCGCTCAATTGCGTCCTTTATACGGGCAGTATTAAAGAAGCGCAGGTCGTGACGCGTGGAGTTAGAAATTCGCCTATTGAGATGACCGTATTCCGACATATCAGCTGAAGATTGCAGTCTCATCTCATTCCGGGCTTCCATTAGTTATTATTATTATTATTCCAAATATATTATTATTATTATTATTATCTGCCATTTATTGAGTCTAATTTTTTTGATATATATTAATCGATTTTATGACCGATACAAACTCATTTCACTTCGGGAAAACAACCACTTAATATTCACGCTGTATAAGACTGCATAACCTATCAGGCGCATCCTTGTCAAGTACAGTTTCTTTAATTTTTTCAAATAATATGGGATTAATACCAGGGTACAGTTTAATTTGGCTCAGCAGATGTTTCATTGCCTTGGCTGATGGCAATGTAAAATATTTATATAACAAGGAATATGCCTTCGGACTTTTCTTGTACATTGTTAACGCAAGAACTTTTTCGTCTATAGTAAAACGTCGGTCTTTCGGCTTTTTATTAGCTTGTAGCATGTAGCATGTGTACAAATAATTGTGCAGGTTTCCGCATATTTTTATCACATGCTGGAATGCTGTATCCTTAAACATTTTGGCAGCATTTGCTAATCTCGCCTTATAAGAAAGTCCTCTTTTTTTCAAACGGCTTATTTCGGACTGCAGATTCTTGACTTTTGCGGCAAAAGGCTTCAACTGGACATCATTGCATGTCAGTGAACCCCAAGAACCTGAAAAAAGGGATAATACAAGATTTATTTAGTAACAAGATTTTTACATACATTAAACAACACAAAAATACTAATGATACATTATCCAGTGAAAATTTTGAATGCAAGTGGAACAAAAGCCCTTTTTTTGTCTTAAAAATATCATTGCTTTTGACAAGACTTTTTACTATTATAATATTTCTCTCCACTTCTGGCCCTCTAGCCAAGTAACATTTCTACAAGCGTTAACGATGATAGAAATCGCTTAACTGACATTAAATGTATGGAAATGACATTTCATTTCGACAAGTCACGTGACCTGGACTTGTCACTTCCATACATTTAATGTCAGTTAAGCGATTTCTATCATCGTTAACGCTTGTGGAAATGTTACTTGGCTACAGGGCCTGGTCTCTATACAGTATGTATATTTGACAACTGTCTTAGTATTTTTATTTGCGAGGAACAACATTACCGTTTCATGATCAGTTAGCGCAGAATGAGCTACAAGTGTTGAAGCAGGCCGCTGAGATTTTAAAGCTATATGGTCGAGACAGGCATGTTGACGGGTAGGCAACGTATGAGTAGGCAGGAGACCGTGTGTGGCTAATATATTTAAATAGATGTGTTTACGTGAATCTTGGCATAGATCGTGGATATTAATGTTAATATCTCCGCTTATTATTATGTTTTTGCAGTGTGAAATATTTGGTAACGTAAAGTTTAATGAATTTATAAAATTAGTGATGTCTTTATATCCTGGCGGTCGGTATATTGCTAGTAAAACAGTGTCATGATCAATATTTATTTGTAAACAGTTTGCATTTTGGAATGGCGGCTCCTCGACAGAAGCCTTAATTTCTTTACTAACATAGACAGTAACACCCTCATTTTGTGTGAGATTGTTGCTAGTGCTAAAGCAATCATAACCGTCTATAAGTTATAGAATCAGGCGTTACTTTGCGGAAATCCATGACATTAAAATTAAATGTTGTGAAAAATATTTAGCTTTAATTCCGCTTCAAAAATCCAAGCTTGGCAGCAGGATGCAGTCCCCCCTCCCTCACCCTCATGCAAATGTGCACATGCAGGAAAGCCCACCCTCCCGCCCTCATGCATATGCAAACATACACGAATAGTGAGAACAAAGGAAGGAGCATGCCATGCAACCAAACCAATACTCGACACGTGTTTCGCCCCTCCACGGGGCATCCTCAGGAGATGTTGACTCGACAGCCGCTCGGGAGCGAATGAGCCAGATGGACGGCTCTCGCTCCTTTATATAGCGCAATGATGACGCATTGGCATCGGTCGATACAAACGTCACAAAGACGTTTGCATCGACCTACCTGCAATCATACTTAAAAGAGGTGATGTAATTAAGTTCGTTTGTTCATTCAACAGTGTATAGTTGTTATTATTATTATGTTTAGAAATTTCTAACTGTTCCAACACACACAACCGGAAACTTTTATCACATACATGGAGAATGTTGTACGTATTATTGTCGCTCAAGGAATGGCCGGTATCGATTAAATGTTTTGCAAAATGTGATTTTTCTGAATGGCCATTCCTGTAGGCGGCAACATGCTCCTTGTACCTTATTTCGAAGTTACGGCCAGTCTGACCTACATAGACCCCGTTGCAATCATTGCATACTAATTTATAAATACCGGATTTTTTTGAATTTTCTAATTTATCTTTACCGTTACATAGATTACGTAAATTATGATCTGAACGAAAGGCAACGAAAACATTATGTTTTTTAAGAATATTCGCGATTTTATCGGAAATGGGGCCTATGTAAGACAGACTACCGACATACTTGTTAATTGTTTCGGGGGTACATGCATAAAGTAGTGAGCGAGCCCTGTCATTCTGTTTATTCTGAATTATATTATCAATAACTTGTTTGGAATACCCGTTTGAAATTGCGATTTGATATAATATTTTTAGTTCTTTGACGTAATTATCTGCGGAGAGTGGGACAAACAATAAACGGTGGACATAGCTGCGGAAGGCTGCAAGTTTGTGTTGTAATGGGTGACAGGAAGAAGCGGGAATTGTAATGTCGGTGTGAGTGGGTTTACGGTAAATTTGGAAATCGAGTTTATCATTAACTCTAGTGATTGTTAGATCTAAAAAGTTGAGGGATTTGTTGGATTCTAATTCTAATTTGAATTTAATTTTTGGGTGGAAAGTGTTAAGTTTATTGAGAAAAGTGTCTATTTGACGAATACTACCCGTCCAACAGATAATAACGTCATCTACGTATCTATAATAAAACAGAATGTTGGGCTCGCCCACCACATATTTACATTCAAAGTCGTCCATAAACATTTCCGCCATCAAAGGACTTAGAGGTGATCCCATTGCTAACCCCTCTTTTTGGCGAAAATATTCATTATTGAAACGAAAATAATTTTGTTGCATGCAAATACGTGCAAGGTTAAGAAAGTCGTGCATTTCTCCAGGATATAACCGTTGTCTCTCCAAATGGTTCCCCAAAATACGTATACATTCTTCAAATGGAATATTAGTGAATAAACTGTCAACATCCAGTGACAATAATTTTGAATTGTGAGGAATGTTGACAGTTTTTATTTTTTCAATTAAATCTAAACTATTTTTTAAACTATATTTAGGTGAAAAAGAAGACTTAATTTTCAATAAGTTATTGAGATATTTAGCCAAATCGTATGTTGGGGCACCAATGTAAGAGACAACGGGGCGAATTGGGATATTATCTTTATGAGTTTTGGGTAAGCCATACAAGAAAGGAGATCGTGGGTTCATAGGGATTTTATATTTTAATAGATCTGGAGAAATGCATGACATGTTATTAATAGCATTTTTTAACTCTACTGTAAATTTTTTGGTGGGGTCGGAACGCAGGCGTTCAAATTCCTCTCCCTGGATAACGTCGTTAATCTTCTGGTGGTAAGCAGTTTTATCCAAAATGATAACAGTATTGCCCTTGTCGGCTTTCGTAACTATTAAATTATTTTGATTAATTTTGTTCCTTAAAGACCGATGTATTTTTAATTCGGAATAATTTTGAGAAAAGAAGGTAGATGAAGCTTTTTTGATCTGAACTGCCACCTGATGTTTAACGGCGTTATCCATTTTACTTCTAACACAAGCCATTTCTGAATCAACCACCAAAGTTTCGAGCGATTTTTGGGATAACCGTGGCCTGATATTATATTTCAGACCTTTCTCTAATAAAGAAATCTCAGAACATGAAAAGTGAGTATTTGTATAATTTTTAACGCGGGGATAAAAAGAGTGAATTGTATCTATATTATTATTTTCTCTAAGGTTGATATTACTGTTCCGGTTATCCCAAGATAATCGCTCCAACTTCCTACTCTGTGTTATATATTTATCATGCGCTACTTGGGAGGCGAAGTCCCGGGCTTTGTTATCTAAAATGTCAAACTCCACATTGTGAAGCTTGTAACTCAATTCTGAGTACAAAACTTTCAAATGGAGCTTGACATTGTCCCTAACTGAAAACCAATGTCTACATTCTTCATTCAACCATACCTGTTTTGCCTTCACCAAAGCTAAGCTACTTGACCGGCTGTGTGTGTTGGTATGTATATTAATATAATGGGGAAATACTTTTAATTGTTTACACTGTTGATTGAACCAAACGTTTTGAGCTGCTAAGCGATGGAGTTTTGTCAGCTTGATGTAAAGTTTTGCCTGCTCAGCTATACCTGCTGACTTAAGATAAGTTATAGAATCAGGCGTTACTTTGCGGAAATCCATGACATTAAAATTAAATGTTGTGAAAAATATTTAGCTTTAATTCCGCTACAAAAATCCAAGCTTGGCAGCAGGATGCAGTCCCCCCTCCCTCACCCTCATGCAAATGTGCACATGCAGGAAAGCCCACCCTCCCGCCCTCATGCATATGCAAACATACACGAATAGTGAGAACAAAGGAAGGAGCATGCCATGCAACCAAACCAATACTCGACACGTGTTTCGCCCCTCCACGGGGCATCCTCAGGAGATGTTGACTCGACAGCCGCTCGGGAGCGAATGAGCCAGATGGACGGCACTCGCTCCTTTATATAGCGCAATGATGACGCATTGGCATCGGTCGATACAAACGTCACAAAGACGTTTGCATCGACCTACCTGCAATCATACTTAAAAGAGGTGATGTAATTAAGTTCGTTTGTTCATTCAACAGTGTATAGTTGTTATTATTATTATGTTTAGAAATTTCTAACTGTTCCAACACACACAACCGGAAACTTTTATCACATACATGGAGAATGTTGTACGTATTATTGTCGCTCAAGGAATGGCCGGTATCGATTAAATGTTTTGCAAAATGTGATTTTTTCTGAATGGCCATTCCTGTAGGCGGCAACATGCTCCTTGTACCTTATTTCGAAGTTACGGCCAGTCTGACCTACATAGACCCCGTTGCAATCATTGCATACTAATTTATAAATACCGGATTTTTTTGAATTTTCTAATTTATCTTTACCGTTACATAGATTACGTAAATTATGATCTGAACGAAAGGCAACGAAAACATTATGTTTTTTAAGAATATTCGCGATTTTATCGGAAATGGGGCCTATGTAAGACAGACTACCGACATACTTGTTAATTGTTTCGGGGGTACATGCATAAAGTAGTGAGCGAGCCCTGTCATTCTGTTTATTCTGAATTATATTATCAATAACTTGTTTGGAATACCCGTTTGAAATTGCGATTTGATATAATATTTTTAGTTCTTTGACGTAATTATCTGCGGAGAGTGGGACAAACAATAAACGGTGGACATAGCTGCGGAAGGCTGCAAGTTTGTGTTGTAATGGGTGACAGGAAGAAGCGGGAATTGTAATGTCGGTGTGAGTGGGTTTACGGTAAATTTGGAAATCGAGTTTATCATTAACTCTAGTGATTGTTAGATCTAAAAAGTTGAGGGATTTGTTGGATTCTAATTCTAATTTGAATTTAATTTTTGGGTGGAAAGTGTTAAGTTTATTGAGAAAAGTGTCTATTTGACGAATACTACCCGTCCAACAGATAATAACGTCATCTACGTATCTATAATAAAACAGAATGTTGGGCTCGCCCACCACATATTTACATTCAAAGTCGTCCATAAACATTTCCGCCATCAAAGGACTTAGAGGTGATCCCATTGCTAACCCCTCTTTTTGGCGAAAATATTCATTATTGAAACGAAAATAATTTTGTTGCATGCAAATACGTGCAAGGTTAAGAAAGTCGTGCATTTCTCCAGGATATAACCGTTGTCTCTCCAAATGGTTCCCCAAAATACGTATACATTCTTCAAATGGAATATTAGTGAATAAACTGTCAACATCCAGTGACAATAATTTTGAATTGTGAGGAATGTTGACAGTTTTTATTTTTTCAATTAAATCTAAACTATTTTTTAAACTATATTTAGGTGAAAAAGAAGACTTAATTTTCAATAAGTTATTGAGATATTTAGCCAAATCGTATGTTGGGGCACCAATGTAAGAGACAACGGGGCGAATTGGGATATTATCTTTATGAGTTTTGGGTAAGCCATACAAGAAAGGAGATCGTGGGTTCATAGGGATTTTATATTTTAATAGATCTGGAGAAATGCATGACATGTTATTAATAGCATTTTTTAACTCTACTGTAAATTTTTTGGTGGGGTCGGAACGCAGGCGTTCAAATTCCTCTCCCTGGATAACGTCGTTAATCTTCTGGTGGTAAGCAGTTTTATCCAAAATGATAACAGTATTGCCCTTGTCGGCTTTCGTAACTATTAAATTATTTTGATTAATTTTGTTCCTTAAAGACCGATGTATTTTTAATTCGGAATAATTTTGAGAAAAGAAGGTAGATGAAGCTTTTTTGATCTGAACTGCCACCTGATGTTTAACGGCGTTATCCATTTTACTTCTAACACAAGCCATTTCTGAATCAACCACCAAAGTTTCGAGCGATTTTTGGGATAACCGTGGCCTGATATTATATTTCAGACCTTTCTCTAATAAAGAAATCTCAGAACATGAAAAGTGAGTATTTGTATAATTTTTAACGCGGGGATAAAAAGAGTGAATTGTATCTATATTATTATTTTCTCTAAGGTTGATATTACTGTTCCGGTTATCCCAAGATAATCGCTCCAACTTCCTACTCTGTGTTATATATTTATCATGCGCTACTTGGGAGGCGAAGTCCCGGGCTTTGTTATCTAAAATGTCAAACTCCACATTGTGAAGCTTGTAACTCAATTCTGAGTACAAAACTTTCAAATGGAGCTTGACATTGTCCCTAACTGAAAACCAATGTCTACATTCTTCATTCAACCATACCTGTTTTGCCTTCACCAAAGCTAAGCTACTTGACCGGCTGTGTGTGTTGGTATGTATATTAATATAATGGGGAAATACTTTTAATTGTTTACACTGTTGATTGAACCAAACGTTTTGAGCTGCTAAGCGATGGAGTTTTGTCAGCTTGATGTAAAGTTTTGCCTGCTCAGCTATACCTGCTGACTTAAGATAAGTTATAGAATCAGGCGTTACTTTGCGGAAATCCATGACATTAAAATTAAATGTTGTGAAAAATATTTAGCTTTAATTCCGCTACAAAAATCCAAGCTTGGCAGCAGGATGCAGTCCCCCCTCCCTCACCCTCATGCAAATGTGCACATGCAGGAAAGCCCACCCTCCCGCCCTCATGCATATGCAAACATACACGAATAGTGAGAACAAAGGAAGGAGCATGCCATGCAACCAAACCAATACTCGACACGTGTTTCGCCCCTCCACGGGGCATCCTCAGGAGATGTTGACTCGACAGCCGCTCGGGAGCGAATGAGCCAGATGGACGGCTCTCGCTCCTTTATATAGCGCAATGATGACGCATTGGCATCGGTCGATACAAACGTCACAAAGACGTTTGCATCGACCTACCTGCAATCATACTTAAAAGAGGTGATGTAATTAAGTTCGTTTGTTCATTCAACAGTGTATAGTTGTTATTATTATTATGTTTAGAAATTTCTAACTGTTCCAACACACACAACCGGAAACTTTTATCACATACATGGAGAATGTTGTACGTATTATTGTCGCTCAAGGAATGGCCGGTATCGATTAAATGTTTTGCAAAATGTGATTTTTCTGAATGGCCATTCCTGTAGGCGGCAACATGCTCCTTGTACCTTATTTCGAAGTTACGGCCAGTCTGACCTACATAGACCCCGTTGCAATCATTGCATACTAATTTATAAATACCGGATTTTTTTGAATTTTCTAATTTATCTTTACCGTTACATAGATTACGTAAATTATGATCTGAACGAAAGGCAACGAAAACATTATGTTTTTTAAGAATATTCGCGATTTTATCGGAAATGGGGCCTATGTAAGACAGACTACCGACATACTTGTTAATTGTTTCGGGGGTACATGCATAAAGTAGTGAGCGAGCCCTGTCATTCTGTTTATTCTGAATTATATTATCAATAACTTGTTTGGAATACCCGTTTGAAATTGCGATTTGATATAATATTTTTAGTTCTTTGACGTAATTATCTGCGGAGAGTGGGACAAACAATAAACGGTGGACATAGCTGCGGAAGGCTGCAAGTTTGTGTTGTAATGGGTGACAGGAAGAAGCGGGAATTGTAATGTCGGTGTGAGTGGGTTTACGGTAAATTTGGAAATCGAGTTTATCATTAACTCTAGTGATTGTTAGATCTAAAAAGTTGAGGGATTTGTTGGATTCTAATTCTAATTTGAATTTAATTTTTGGGTGGAAAGTGTTAAGTTTAAACTTAACACTTTCCACCCAAAAATTAAATCCGGTATTTATAAATTAGTATGCAATGATTGCAACGGGGTCTATGTAGGTCAGACTGGCCGTAACTTCGAAATAAGGTACAAGGAGCATGTTGCCGCCTACAGGAATGGCCATTCAGAAAAATCACATTTTGCAAAACATTTAATCGATACCGGCCATTCCTTGAGCGACAATAATACGTACAACATTCTCCATGTATGTGATAAAAGTTTCCGGTTGTGTGTGTTGGAACAGTTAGAAATTTCTAAACATAATAATAATAACAACTATACACTGTTGAATGAACAAACGAACTTAATTACATCACCTCTTTTAAGTATGATTGCAGGTAGGTCGATGCAAACGTCTTTGTGACGTTTGTATCGACCGATGCCAATGCGTCATCATTGCGCTATATAAAGGAGCGAGAGCCGTCCATCTGGCTCATTCGCTCCCGAGCGGCTGTCGAGTCAACATCTCCTGAGGATGCCCCGTGGAGGGGCGAAACACGTGTCGAGTATTGGTTTGGTTGCATGGCATGCTCCTTCCTTTGTTCTCACTATTCGTGTATGTTTGCATATGCATGAGGGCGGGAGGGTGGGCTTTCCTGCATGTGCACATTTGCATGAGGGTGAGGGAGGGGGGACTGCATCCTGCTGCCAAGCTTGGATTTTTGTAGCGGAATTAAAGCTAAATATTTTTCACAACATTTAATTTTAATGTCATGGATTTCCGCAAAGTAACGCCTGATTCTATAACTTATCTTAAGTCAGCAGGTATAGCTGAGCAGGCAAAACTTTACATCAAGCTGACAAAACTCCATCGCTTAGCAGCTCAAAACGTTTGGTTCAATCAACAGTGTAAACAATTAAAAGTATTTCCCCATTATATTAATATACATACCAACACACACAGCCGGTCAAGTAGCTTAGCTTTGGTGAAGGCAAAACAGGTATGGTTGAATGAAGAATGTAGACATTGGTTTTCAGTTAGGGACAATGTCAAGCTCCATTTGAAAGTTTTGTACTCAGAATTGAGTTACAAGCTTCACAATGTGGAGTTTGACATTTTAGATAACAAAGCCCGGGACTTCGCCTCCCAAGTAGCGCATGATAAATATATAACACAGAGTAGGAAGTTGGAGCGATTATCTTGGGATAACCGGAACAGTAATATCAACCTTAGAGAAAATAATAATATAGATACAATTCACTCTTTTTATCCCCGCGTTAAAAATTATACAAATACTCACTTTTCATGTTCTGAGATTTCTTTATTAGAGAAAGGTCTGAAATATAATATCAGGCCACGGTTATCCCAAAAATCGCTCGAAACTTTGGTGGTTGATTCAGAAATGGCTTGTGTTAGAAGTAAAATGGATAACGCCGTTAAACATCAGGTGGCAGTTCAGATCAAAAAAGCTTCATCTACCTTCTTTTCTCAAAATTATTCCGAATTAAAAATACATCGGTCTTTAAGGAACAAAATTAATCAAAATAATTTAATAGTTACGAAAGCCGACAAGGGCAATACTGTTATCATTTTGGATAAAACTGCTTACCACCAGAAGATTAACGACGTTATCCAGGGAGAGGAATTTGAACGCCTGCGTTCCGACCCCACCAAAAAATTTACAGTAGAGTTAAAAAATGCTATTAATAACATGTCATGCATTTCTCCAGATCTATTAAAATATAAAATCCCTATGAACCCACGATCTCCTTTCTTGTATGGCTTACCCAAAACTCATAAAGATAATATCCCAATTCGCCCCGTTGTCTCTTACATTGGTGCCCCAACATACGATTTGGCTAAATATCTCAATAACTTATTGAAAATTAAGTCTTCTTTTTCACCTAAATATAGTTTAAAAAATAGTTTAGATTTAATTGAAAAAATAAAAACTGTCAACATTCCTCACAATTCAAAATTATTGTCACTGGATGTTGACAGTTTATTCACTAATATTCCATTTGAAGAATGTATACGTATTTTGGGGAACCATTTGGAGAGACAACGGTTATATCCTGGAGAAATGCACGACTTTCTTAACCTTGCACGTATTTGCATGCAACAAAATTATTTTCGTTTCAATAATGAATATTTTCGCCAAAAAGAGGGGTTAGCAATGGGATCACCTCTAAGTCCTTTGATGGCGGAAATGTTTATGGACGACTTTGAATGTAAATATGTGGTGGGCGAGCCCAACATTCTGTTTTATTATAGATACGTAGATGACGTTATTATCTGTTGGACGGGTAGTATTCGTCAAATAGACACTTTTCTCAATAAACTTAACACTTTCCACCCAAAAATTAAATTCAAATTAGAATTAGAATCCAACAAATCCCTCAACTTTTTAGATCTAACAATCACTAGAGTTAATGATAAACTCGATTTCCAAATTTACCGTAAACCCACTCACACCGACATTACAATTCCCGCTTCTTCCTGTCACCCATTACAACACAAACTTGCAGCCTTCCGCAGCTATGTCCACCGTTTATTGTTTGTCCCACTCTCCGCAGATAATTACGTCAAAGAACTAAAAATATTATATCAAATCGCAATTTCAAACGGGTATTCCAAACAAGTTATTGATAATATAATTCAGAATAAACAGAATGACAGGGCTCGCTCACTACTTTATGCATGTACCCCCGAAACAATTAACAAGTATGTCGGTAGTCTGTCTTACATAGGCCCCATTTCCGATAAAATCGCGAATATTCTTAAAAAACATAATGTTTTCGTTGCCTTTCGTTCAGATCATAATTTACGTAATCTATGTAACGGTAAAGATAAATTAGAAAATTCAAAAAAATCCGGTATTTATAAATTAGTATGCAATGATTGCAACGGGGTCTATGTAGGTCAGACTGGCCGTAACTTCGAAATAAGGTACAAGGAGCATGTTGCCGCCTACAGGAATGGCCATTCAGAAAAAATCACATTTTGCAAAACATTTAATCGATACCGGCCATTCCTTGAGCGACAATAATACGTACAACATTCTCCATGTATGTGATAAAAGTTTCCGGTTGTGTGTGTTGGAACAGTTAGAAATTTCTAAACATAATAATAATAACAACTATACACTGTTGAATGAACAAACGAACTTAATTACATCACCTCTTTTAAGTATGATTGCAGGTAGGTCGATGCAAACGTCTTTGTGACGTTTGTATCGACCGATGCCAATGCGTCATCATTGCGCTATATAAAGGAGCGAGAGCCGTCCATCTGGCTCATTCGCTCCCGAGCGGCTGTCGAGTCAACATCTCCTGAGGATGCCCCGTGGAGGGGCGAAACACGTGTCGAGTATTGGTTTGGTTGCATGGCATGCTCCTTCCTTTGTTCTCACTATTCGTGTATGTTTGCATATGCATGAGGGCGGGAGGGTGGGCTTTCCTGCATGTGCACATTTGCATGAGGGTGAGGGAGGGGGGACTGCATCCTGCTGCCAAGCTTGGATTTTTGTAGCGGAATTAAAGCTAAATATTTTTCACAACATTTAATTTTAATGTCATGGATTTCCGCAAAGTAACGCCTGATTCTATAACTTATCTTAAGTCAGCAGGTATAGCTGAGCAGGCAAAACTTTACATCAAGCTGACAAAACTCCATCGCTTAGCAGCTCAAAACGTTTGGTTCAATCAACAGTGTAAACAATTAAAAGTATTTCCCCATTATATTAATATACATACCAACACACACAGCCGGTCAAGTAGCTTAGCTTTGGTGAAGGCAAAACAGGTATGGTTGAATGAAGAATGTAGACATTGGTTTTCAGTTAGGGACAATGTCAAGCTCCATTTGAAAGTTTTGTACTCAGAATTGAGTTACAAGCTTCACAATGTGGAGTTTGACATTTTAGATAACAAAGCCCGGGACTTCGCCTCCCAAGTAGCGCATGATAAATATATAACACAGAGTAGGAAGTTGGAGCGATTATCTTGGGATAACCGGAACAGTAATATCAACCTTAGAGAAAATAATAATATAGATACAATTCACTCTTTTTATCCCCGCGTTAAAAATTATACAAATACTCACTTTTCATGTTCTGAGATTTCTTTATTAGAGAAAGGTCTGAAATATAATATCAGGCCACGGTTATCCCAAAAATCGCTCGAAACTTTGGTGGTTGATTCAGAAATGGCTTGTGTTAGAAGTAAAATGGATAACGCCGTTAAACATCAGGTGGCAGTTCAGATCAAAAAAGCTTCATCTACCTTCTTTTCTCAAAATTATTCCGAATTAAAAATACATCGGTCTTTAAGGAACAAAATTAATCAAAATAATTTAATAGTTACGAAAGCCGACAAGGGCAATACTGTTATCATTTTGGATAAAACTGCTTACCACCAGAAGATTAACGACGTTATCCAGGGAGAGGAATTTGAACGCCTGCGTTCCGACCCCACCAAAAAATTTACAGTAGAGTTAAAAAATGCTATTAATAACATGTCATGCATTTCTCCAGATCTATTAAAATATAAAATCCCTATGAACCCACGATCTCCTTTCTTGTATGGCTTACCCAAAACTCATAAAGATAATATCCCAATTCGCCCCGTTGTCTCTTACATTGGTGCCCCAACATACGATTTGGCTAAATATCTCAATAACTTATTGAAAATTAAGTCTTCTTTTTCACCTAAATATAGTTTAAAAAATAGTTTAGATTTAATTGAAAAAATAAAAACTGTCAACATTCCTCACAATTCAAAATTATTGTCACTGGATGTTGACAGTTTATTCACTAATATTCCATTTGAAGAATGTATACGTATTTTGGGGAACCATTTGGAGAGACAACGGTTATATCCTGGAGAAATGCACGACTTTCTTAACCTTGCACGTATTTGCATGCAACAAAATTATTTTCGTTTCAATAATGAATATTTTCGCCAAAAAGAGGGGTTAGCAATGGGATCACCTCTAAGTCCTTTGATGGCGGAAATGTTTATGGACGACTTTGAATGTAAATATGTGGTGGGCGAGCCCAACATTCTGTTTTATTATAGATACGTAGATGACGTTATTATCTGTTGGACGGGTAGTATTCGTCAAATAGACACTTTTCTCAATAAACTTAACACTTTCCACCCAAAAATTAAATTCAAATTAGAATTAGAATCCAACAAATCCCTCAACTTTTTAGATCTAACAATCACTAGAGTTAATGATAAACTCGATTTCCAAATTTACCGTAAACCCACTCACACCGACATTACAATTCCCGCTTCTTCCTGTCACCCATTACAACACAAACTTGCAGCCTTCCGCAGCTATGTCCACCGTTTATTGTTTGTCCCACTCTCCGCAGATAATTACGTCAAAGAACTAAAAATATTATATCAAATCGCAATTTCAAACGGGTATTCCAAACAAGTTATTGATAATATAATTCAGAATAAACAGAATGACAGGGCTCGCTCACTACTTTATGCATGTACCCCCGAAACAATTAACAAGTATGTCGGTAGTCTGTCTTACATAGGCCCCATTTCCGATAAAATCGCGAATATTCTTAAAAAACATAATGTTTTCGTTGCCTTTCGTTCAGATCATAATTTACGTAATCTATGTAACGGTAAAGATAAATTAGAAAATTCAAAAAAATCCGGTATTTATAAATTAGTATGCAATGATTGCAACGGGGTCTATGTAGGTCAGACTGGCCGTAACTTCGAAATAAGGTACAAGGAGCATGTTGCCGCCTACAGGAATGGCCATTCAGAAAAAATCACATTTTGCAAAACATTTAATCGATACCGGCCATTCCTTGAGCGACAATAATACGTACAACATTCTCCATGTATGTGATAAAAGTTTCCGGTTGTGTGTGTTGGAACAGTTAGAAATTTCTAAACATAATAATAATAACAACTATACACTGTTGAATGAACAAACGAACTTAATTACATCACCTCTTTTAAGTATGATTGCAGGTAGGTCGATGCAAACGTCTTTGTGACGTTTGTATCGACCGATGCCAATGCGTCATCATTGCGCTATATAAAGGAGCGAGAGCCGTCCATCTGGCTCATTCGCTCCCGAGCGGCTGTCGAGTCAACATCTCCTGAGGATGCCCCGTGGAGGGGCGAAACACGTGTCGAGTATTGGTTTGGTTGCATGGCATGCTCCTTCCTTTGTTCTCACTATTCGTGTATGTTTGCATATGCATGAGGGCGGGAGGGTGGGCTTTCCTGCATGTGCACATTTGCATGAGGGTGAGGGAGGGGGGACTGCATCCTGCTGCCAAGCTTGGATTTTTGTAGCGGAATTAAAGCTAAATATTTTTCACAACATTTAATTTTAATGTCATGGATTTCCGCAAAGTAACGCCTGATTCTATAACTTATCTTAAGTCAGCAGGTATAGCTGAGCAGGCAAAACTTTACATCAAGCTGACAAAACTCCATCGCTTAGCAGCTCAAAACGTTTGGTTCAATCAACAGTGTAAACAATTAAAAGTATTTCCCCATTATATTAATATACATACCAACACACACAGCCGGTCAAGTAGCTTAGCTTTGGTGAAGGCAAAACAGGTATGGTTGAATGAAGAATGTAGACATTGGTTTTCAGTTAGGGACAATGTCAAGCTCCATTTGAAAGTTTTGTACTCAGAATTGAGTTACAAGCTTCACAATGTGGAGTTTGACATTTTAGATAACAAAGCCCGGGACTTCGCCTCCCAAGTAGCGCATGATAAATATATAACACAGAGTAGGAAGTTGGAGCGATTATCTTGGGATAACCGGAACAGTAATATCAACCTTAGAGAAAATAATAATATAGATACAATTCACTCTTTTTATCCCCGCGTTAAAAATTATACAAATACTCACTTTTCATGTTCTGAGATTTCTTTATTAGAGAAAGGTCTGAAATATAATATCAGGCCACGGTTATCCCAAAAATCGCTCGAAACTTTGGTGGTTGATTCAGAAATGGCTTGTGTTAGAAGTAAAATGGATAACGCCGTTAAACATCAGGTGGCAGTTCAGATCAAAAAAGCTTCATCTACCTTCTTTTCTCAAAATTATTCCGAATTAAAAATACATCGGTCTTTAAGGAACAAAATTAATCAAAATAATTTAATAGTTACGAAAGCCGACAAGGGCAATACTGTTATCATTTTGGATAAAACTGCTTACCACCAGAAGATTAACGACGTTATCCAGGGAGAGGAATTTGAACGCCTGCGTTCCGACCCCACCAAAAAATTTACAGTAGAGTTAAAAAATGCTATTAATAACATGTCATGCATTTCTCCAGATCTATTAAAATATAAAATCCCTATGAACCCACGATCTCCTTTCTTGTATGGCTTACCCAAAACTCATAAAGATAATATCCCAATTCGCCCCGTTGTCTCTTACATTGGTGCCCCAACATACGATTTGGCTAAATATCTCAATAACTTATTGAAAATTAAGTCTTCTTTTTCACCTAAATATAGTTTAAAAAATAGTTTAGATTTAATTTAAAAAATAAAAACTGTCAACATTCCTCACAATTCAAAATTATTGTCACTGGATGTTGACAGTTTATTCACTAATATTCCATTTGAAGAATGTATACGTATTTTGGGGAACCATTTGGAGAGACAACGGTTATATCCTGGAGAAATGCACGACTTTCTTAACCTTGCACGTATTTGCATGCAACAAAATTATTTTCGTTTCAATAATGAATATTTTCGCCAAAAAGAGGGGTTAGCAATGGGATCACCTCTAAGTCCTTTGATGGCGGAAATGTTTATGGACGACTTTGAATGTAAATATGTGGTGGGCGAGCCCAACATTCTGTTTTATTATAGATACGTAGATGACGTTATTATCTGTTGGACGGGTAGTATTCGTCAAATAGACACTTTTCTCAATAAACTTAACACTTTCCACCCAAAAATTAAATTCAAATTAGAATTAGAATCCAACAAATCCCTCAACTTTTTAGATCTAACAATCACTAGAGTTAATGATAAACTCGATTTCCAAATTTACCGTAAACCCACTCACACCGACATTACAATTCCCGCTTCTTCCTGTCACCCATTACAACACAAACTTGCAGCCTTCCGCAGCTATGTCCACCGTTTATTGTTTGTCCCACTCTCCGCAGATAATTACGTCAAAGAACTAAAAATATTATATCAAATCGCAATTTCAAACGGGTATTCCAAACAAGTTATTGATAATATAATTCAGAATAAACAGAATGACAGGGCTCGCTCACTACTTTATGCATGTACCCCCGAAACAATTAACAAGTATGTCGGTAGTCTGTCTTACATAGGCCCCATTTCCGATAAAATCGCGAATATTCTTAAAAAACATAATGTTTTCGTTGCCTTTCGTTCAGATCATAATTTACGTAATCTATGTAACGGTAAAGATAAATTAGAAAATTCAAAAAAATCCGGTATTTATAAATTAGTATGCAATGATTGCAACGGGGTCTATGTAGGTCAGACTGGCCGTAACTTCGAAATAAGGTACAAGGAGCATGTTGCCGCCTACAGGAATGGCCATTCAGAAAAATCACATTTTGCAAAACATTTAATCGATACCGGCCATTCCTTGAAATGAAATGAAATGAAATGAAATGAAATGAAATGAAATGAAATAGTTTATTCTTGTAAGTAGGACTATATAAATCACTTTTACAATGTCTTCCTAAGCTAGATGAAGTCGACATTTCCTAACTGACTACCCTGAGAAGAAATGTCGAAACAAACTCGGGGGTCTTAGTCTCTTTTATAGTCCATATAATACAATTATAAATTAATAAATTGGTGTAAACAAATGCAGAGTATTTACTGGACTGGTCTTTGGAAGAAAGAACCAGATCGATCTGAGCAAGCCTGTGCCAGCAGACGGCAAGCATGCCCCGAATAGCTCATGCAGCTCAACCATTTTTGAGGGAGCTGCACAACCCGGTACACAACAATACCGCCAGTGGCACCATAAAAATATGTGGGGCAACAACTCACTCAGATCGCCAGCCCAATAATAACTATAGACTAAAATGTATCAAATTATAAATCAAGCAAAAGAGTTAATGATATACCTGCATAATGTTTACACTTACAATGGATACAAAATACACCTTAAAGCAAGGAAAAAATAATGAAATTGAAAAATATAATAGTAATATAAACATTATTCACTTGGCATGTCAAAGTGTAAAATATTGTATGCAAAAGCACAAAACATGTCAGTATTGTAGAAAAGGAAAAAATGAATATGCACTAAGCACAAAACATGTCAAAAATGTAGAGAAAAAAAAAATGTAAAAAATGAATATGCACTAAGCACAAACATGTCAATAGAATACAATAAAATGCAAGCGACAATAATACGTACAACATTCTCCATGTATGTGATAAAAGTTTCCGGTTGTGTGTGTTGGAACAGTTAGAAATTTCTAAACATAATAATAATAACAACTATACACTGTTGAATGAACAAACGAACTTAATTACATCACCTCTTTTAAGTATGATTGCAGGTAGGTCGATGCAAACGTCTTTGTGACGTTTGTATCGACCGATGCCAATGCGTCATCATTGCGCTATATAAAGGAGCGAGTGCCGTCCATCTGGCTCATTCGCTCCCGAGCGGCTGTCGAGTCAACATCTCCTGAGGATGCCCCGTGGAGGGGCGAAACACGTGTCGAGTATTGGTTTGGTTGCATGGCATGCTCCTTCCTTTGTTCTCACTATTCGTGTATGTTTGCATATGCATGAGGGCGGGAGGGTGGGCTTTCCTGCATGTGCACATTTGCATGAGGGTGAGGGAGGGGGGACTGCATCCTGCTGCCAAGCTTGGATTTTTGTAGCGGAATTAAAGCTAAATATTTTTCACAACATTTAATTTTAATAACCGTCTATGTTAGCCAAGTTATGAATGTTAGGAAGCCAGCACTCTGTTAGTGTAATTAAATCCCAATCTATTTTCGTTATAGCTAATAAAGTTTGGAAGCCGGCAATTTTTTTTTTATATACTACGGATATTTTGATTTATAATTTTAAGTGATAAATTAGGCTTAAAATTTGGCGGAGTACAACTATCAAGATCACAGACCGATGAATCCGATACAGTAACTGAATCTATGTTCTGCATGTTATTCAATATGTTATCGAACTTTATATTTTAGGATCCGTTTGCACATTTTAGCGTCACTGTGTCTTCCTAAAGTCTGTTTATTTGTGACAATCTTTGGTGGTACTTGTACTGTATGGTATAGTATAGTCTTCCCGAAGTATGGTAGAGGACAATAATTTTTAACGGATGCGTGTAATGTGTAATATAAAGATTTTGTTTATTGTGTGAGTAGTAGTAGGGGTAGTGTAAAGTAGTGAGTAATATAAACGTAATTGTAATATTGATAAAAGTTGGACTTACGAGTGTATGATAACTGTAAGTATGTTGACCAGAAATACGTACATGTTTATGGACAGGCGAGTTAGCAATTTTTTTTGACATTTTTAAACCATAATAACATAACAAGTAGAAAAAACAGTTTATAGATAAATTAATATTAAATAAAATAAAAAATGCTAGTCATTTCACTTTTCGCAATTTAACTAAGTCTTCTTCTGATTTTATAAGGTGACTGGCCATGCCTTCCTTTTCTCGTATGTATACTTTACCATTCGCTGTCCAACATTGTGTGTAGTCACTAGATTTTATAAACTCCCTAGCGAGGTAAAACAGGCGTTTTGCTGCTGAAGTGAGGGAATCTGATATATATATTGGTTTTTTCAGTTCCAAAGGTTGCAAATGGGTGGTGTTCAGCCGATTTTTGGGATTAAGTTTGTTATAGTTTTTAGTTGACTGCATGAACTTCTCTTTAATTGCGGGAAGTGAAAATTCTACTATGACAGTGCCCACGGTGTCTGTTTTGCTTTTGAGACGGTATATATTTTTTATTTCAGATGGAGATACAGGCTGCTTGGTAATACAACCGATGGTTTTCATCATCTCAGTAAGGGTTTCGCGGGTCTCGGGGCTTGCTGCTGGGATATTTCTCAATTCAATTGTGGCCGCTTTTAGGTTTCTTTCCAAATAGTCTATTTTCTGCTCAAGTATATTTATTACCTTTCGGTTGTGTTTAGTCTGCGCCTGTAGGTGTTCTATCTCTCGAATAGCATCATCGTATTTATCAGATAAAAATTGTACGTTGTTTCGGATATCCTCATTCTGTTTTTGAATCTCAATGTTTTGATTGCTAATTATGCTGTTTTGTGACCTTATCTCCTCAAGGGCTGAGTGTAGCGGATCAATTTTATTATTTTGTTGGGATTGCTGTGATACAAAGTCAGAGAGCATTGTCTTCAGCTCAAGCATCATATTTTCCGTACGTTGTAAGTATTTTCGTTTAGTTCATTATTTATACACGTTACTAGGTTTGGTTCAGATTCTGAGTTGTGCAATGGCGAAGCTGAGGTTTTTGGAGGTGAACGCATCATTTTCTTTAGCGGTAACTTCTTAAAATCAAAACTGATTTTCTTACTAGTTAGTCCGTGCACTATGCAATAATAAACAATAAAAGTTACTTCACAAACGCACTTGCGAGCTATCTGTCAAAGCTATGTCCTCGGATGCTCGATGCACACGATTGTCGCGGTTACGCAGTGCGCATAACCGTGAAGATCCCTCGCTCACTCGCAGAATACCACAATGAAACTGCACTTTTTATGTTTTTATAATTTTATCAATTGATCACTGTTTTGTGTTCTTTAAATGTAAAAATTACGCGTAGATGCGAGGTGGAACTTAATGAGTGTTTATGTAAATACTTCAGACACTCAAACGTTAGATAACTAATATTTTAAGTTTTAAAACTGGTAAATCACTTTGTTGCTTTGAGGCGCGTTTACGAAGAGTCCAAAGAGTATAGCTTAATTACTTTTGCTTGTCTGGCTCTTAGGGGGATATCAGATTGTCCAGAGATAGTTTCTCAGATAGTAAGACTATTCATCCCGTTGGTGCCAAAAATGCAACTTAGACCGCGAAAACATCATTTGTTTGCTGTAACTCCAGCTCGTACGGTCTCTCATGAGAACTCCCCACTTGTTCGTGCTCTGAAACTACTCAATAAGCTACTGACATCAGCACCGGACTGTGACTTGTTTAGTTCGCAATGGATTCATGTTTGTCAAAATTGCTTAAAGTTTTGTGAGTCTATTGACAGATAGGGAGCTTTCTACTGATATTGTGAAGTAAAATGTACTATAGCATTGGTACATGTTGTGTTGATTTTTAATGTTTAGTTTTGTTTATTTTAATTGTTATTTGTTGTTTTAACTTTTACTTTGGAATTGTTTTATAAGTTTGTATTAGTTTTATTTTTATTGTTCAACGAATTGGTGAAAACTGTAATGTTGTACGCTTTGAAGTTCATTAAATAAATAAAAGCCAGTGATACTGATTAAGGGGGAAAAAATTTAATGCGTAGAACTGGCATGTAGTCTGGGCCTGACCTTGGATCCGGAGCTGCACTTTGAGGCTCACATAAACAAATCAGCGAGAAACTGTTTCTATAGACTGAGGGTATTGTATGGTATCCGTAATTTTCTTAGCCTACCTATTAGGAAACAACTTGTAGACACTCTAGTCTTATCTAAGCTAAATTACTGTGATGCTGTATACGAGCCTTGCCTGCTTGCTAGGACAGATAGGCTGATTCAGCGCATTCAGAATGCCTGTGTCAGATTCTGCACAAAATACTATTGGCAATGAAGAAATAAACAATTTCAAGATAAATAATAACAATATAGATAACATAAAAATAACGAAAACAAAAAAGCGAAATAAATGTCAAGAAAATAAAATACATGTACTTGGTACGCAGCAAATTAAAGACATGGCTACTCGTCTGCATGACATAAGGATTGAATCCAGGTATGAGAAGTACTCCATATTAGGAGTAACAAAGAGTAGTGCAACAGCAACCCAATTAATAGGCAGCAATTTTGATCTTAAATGTAAACAATCGGATAAAATAATTATTTGCATAGGTGAAAATGACGACAACCCTCTTAATATTGCTAGTGAGCTCTGTAAATTTATTAAAATAAATAAAAACTGTCCTATTATAGTTTTAAGCGTTCTAAACAATAAATATCTTAATGAAAGAATGTTGAACAACCATCTTGAGTTGATTTGTAAAAATCATCTGAATTGCTATTTTTTAAGATCTCATTATAATACATGTCATAAACTGAGTATGTTAATAGATTCAATTGATTATAACAACAAATATTTATACTTTACCCGAGATATAACTCAGGCAAGATGCACCAAGTGGATAAGTGATTCTAGGGATATCAAATCCCATAGTTCTAAAATTAATACATCAAATAAGCGCAAATTACATAAAATCGAACATCAAACCTATAAAGAGAAAAATAAGGAACCATTTTTTCGTTGGTAACTATGTAGTAAGTAACAAAGTTAAGCCTACCAAGAGTGTAAAAAATACCACAATAGGAAGTAAAAACAAAATTAATTATAATATAAAAAACTTAAATAATAATAATGAAGCAAAAGTGCGTATAAATAAAACTAATAAGCAAAGCAAAGAAGTAAATAAAGGTAATTTAAATAAATTCATTGATAGAAACGTAACCAAAACTATAAGCTCTTTAAACATCCTTCACCAGAATATAGCTGGATTCAGGAGCAAGAAGGAGCATTTAGAGATTACAATTGATGAATTTGTTGACAGGGATAAATTTATTGATGTATTATGTCTAACGGAAACATTTATCAAAGCTGGAGAAGAGAGTAATATTACCCTAAATGGATTTAAATTAGCTGACTGGTTCTCTAGAAAAAACAAAAAACGAGGAGGTGTATGTATATTTTGCCAAAACTACGTCGAATACAAAGTACTCGCGAAATTAAAGCAGTTTACAAAGGAACATGAATTTGAATGTTGTGGAATTGAATTATCACAGTATGATATAGTAGTAATTGTCCTCTACCGAACACCTAACTCTAATCCATTTACATTTCTAAAAAAATTAGAAACACTGTTATGTAACCTTCGAAATAAATTTAAAAATAAAATAGTTATTCTAGGTGACTTTAACATCAATATATTGTGTAGTAAAATGGATAGGAACCATAATGCCGTATCTGAATTAAATCGAATAGTGCTTAACTTCGGGCTACAATTACACATACAAAAGCCGACTAGGCGAAATTCATGTTTGGATCAAATAATAAGTAATATAAAAGAGTCATCATGTGAAGTTATCCCGCTAGGACTATCGGATCATGAAACGGCGCAAATCATATCGATTCCAGTAGCAACAAAAATTATACCAAAACGATTTCGTCGAATTACTAGACCTGACTTTAGTGCTGAAAATAAACAAAAATTTTACTATTACCTTTCTAAACTAAATTGGTCTGAGGTTTATAATGATACAGAAGTCAACAGAGCTTTTGAAAAATTTCACGATACTTTTATACTGTTCTACCATCTTTGTTTTCCCAAAATAACAAGAAAAATATATACATCTAGAAAGAAAATAAAATGGATAAGCAAAGGAATTAAGATATCTACAAAAACTAAAAGGATCCTTCGTTTTCAATATTATCAATCACCTAATAGAGAAAACAGAAGTAATTATATAAGTTATAACAAACTAATGAGAAAATGCATACAAAAAGCACAAAAACTCTGTAATACTAACTATATCAACAATGCTAAAAATAAATGCAAGGCAACGTGGAATTTAATCAAGTATCATACAAATAATGATAAAGTCTACAATACTCACATTCAAGAATTAGATACAGACATTGGGCTAATAAAGAAACCCCAAGAAATCGCAAACTATTTTAATAATTATTTCATTAAATTATCTAACACAGAGTTTAAAACTAATAACAGATATTGTAATATAAATCCAACTCAATCAAGCATATTTTTATGGCCTGCAACTTGCGATGAGATCCTAAAGACAATAAAATCACTAAATGAAAGTAATGCAACTGGATACGATGAAATAAAGACAGAAATAACCAAAATTGTTGCTCCAATAATTACCCCAGTACTCACATATTTAATAAATCTATCACTATCGATGGGACTCTTTCCGGACAGGTTAAAAATATCAGTGATCAAACCAATATTCAAAAAAGGTAAAAAGAACCAAGTCGGTAACTATAGACCAGTTGCTCTTATACCAATTATATCCAAAATATTTGAGAAGGTTATGCACTCAAGAATATTAAGTTTTGTAGACAAGTTTCAAATTTTAAGAGAGGAACAAAATGGATTCCAAAAAGGAAAGTCCACTACCCTAGCTGCTTTTTCGTTAATAAGTAAGGTAACTGAATACGTTGATAAAAGAAATCCGATCACTGTGGTGTTCTTTGATATGTCAAAGGCGTTTGACTTTGTTTCACATGAACTATTACTGAAAAAATGCGAGAGCTATGGATTACGCGGTAACGCAAATGCATGGATTAGAAGTTATCTCTCAAACAGATCACAATTAGTCGAAATAGAATCCAATCAATATGATGCTAAAGGCTCCACGTACCAGTCTATATTAATTCAAAATAACTACGGTGTCCCACAGGGCAGCATTTTAGGTCCCTTGCTTTTTCTTCTTTATATAAATGACCTCCCAAATATAACTGATTACACTTGTACACTCTTTGCTGACGATGTATCGGTTATTATACCTAAAACCGACAAAAATTTTAATGATGAAATAAATAGCACAATAAATAGCATAACTGACTGGATGGAAAATAATAATTTAAAACCTAACATAGACAAAACAAAACATATGCAATTTCACAACAAAACTGGAACCAAACCTAGCCTAGACATAAGATTAAAAGGGAAACAAATAAAAGAAACAGACAACATCACTTTTCTAGGAATTGTATTGGATGATCGATGTACATGGAGCTATCATGTGGATAAAGTCTGTGGAAAAATAGATAAATTTGCTTATGCTTTGTGGCGATTAAGTAATATATCTACAAAACAGGCCACTATGCAAGCCTATCATGCATATGTTGCATCGGTATTAAGATATGGCATTTTAGTTTGGGGAAACTCGGTGCATGTTGACAGAGTTTTTATCTCGCAAAAACGGTGCGTACGGTCTATTTGTAATGTTGATCCTCTAACGTCTTGTAAACCTTTATTTAAGAAGTTGAAACTATTAACAGTTACGTGTATATATATAGAGGAAGTCTGTAAATTTACAAAATCACATATAAATATGTTTAAAAAATTGGGTGACGATTGTTCATTTAAATGCAGATTTCCTGACAAGTTAAAATTACCTTCTATGAAGACTGAACTGTACCGAAGGAACTGTTACCCAATGTGCATAAGAATTTATAATAAATTACCATCTCACATTAAGGACTTACCAACTACTAAATTTAAGAGAACTCTGCGAAAGTGGCTCGTTGACAAATGTTTTTATTCACTTAAGGAATATTTCCAAGTAAATTAGCCAATTTATACTCAGTCAATATTAATGATAATATATAATATAGATAAATATTAATATATAATAGATATAAAATAATTGCAATACATAGATTTTGATTATAATAAAGTGTAAGATGCCTAAATACATATCCCAACTATGTTGTTATATTGCATGCAGTATTAGTGTAAGACCTATGTAATAGTTCTGTAAATTTGCATGTCATTTTTAAATGACAAAATATGCTGAACCAATAGAAAGAAAGAACCATCTGTAAGTACCATATTTTACGCAAATAAATCTTTGAATCTTTGAATCTTTGAAAAAGTCCCTCGCAGGCACCATGTGACACCGTTCTTAAATGAACTCAAGTTCCCAAAAATGGCTGCCAGGCGGAAATTACATCTAGCTAGTCTAATGTTTGGAATAATTACAACCCACAAGCCGCACTTTTTGTATGAAAAACTCACTTGGAAAGTAACATACTACAAACACAGTCTTCGCTCTTCAGTTGATCCTTTGAAGGTTCCACCTCACAAAACTGCGGCTTTCAGGGGCAGCTTTAAATTTGCGGCAACTCACTGCTGGAATGATCTTCCACCACCTTTAAGGGCCCTGAAAACATCGCACACCTTTAGATACCACTACAAAAACCATTTATTAGATGCACAACTATCACTATAACTCATGTAACTAGTTGCTCACCTCATGGGTTATGGCCCACAGACCTTGGTGGTATCCCCCGTTGAGGAGCCGCTTGGCTGCTTCTTGTCTGCCTGTGTGTATATGTTACGGTAAATCTGATTAATTGAAAATTATTAATATTTTTACAAAATTATTAATAATAAACACATGTTTTGGTAAATGTGAATAAACGATCGAAATTTATTACTATTAGTAGTAATTATTAATAACTAGCGGCCCGCCCCGGCTTTGCTCGGGTGCAACGCTGATACCAAATATAACACAATCATAAAGTTCTGTAGGGCGACCTTAAAAGCATTTTTTGGTATAGGCACGCGCCCCCCGCCCCCCCACGACCCCCCGGCCAGTACCGCCGCAACCGCTATGTCCCTGCATTTTAAATCTGTAATATCTTCGAAAATATTCATTTAAATTACATGCTGTAAACGGCAATATTGATCTATATATCGGAAGGACAGCAGGATTGGCACTATCGTCAGACATCATGTAGGCTAGCTAGGGTAATCGAGCAAAAGAGAAACAGCGAATACTCGATGATCACGTTTATTAGGTATCACAAAACAACAGATTCACACTTGGTAGGTACACTGAACAAACTACTTGGTAGGTACATTAACAAACGAAACGAGTTACAGTTTCTAGCGAGGAGCTACTGCACTATACGACGACCAGATAGTAAGTGACCGTCGTCCCAGCACCTCTCCATCAGCTAGACGCTGTCGTAGCACGAAGTTAGAGCATAACGTCATCGCGACTGTGCTGCCATCTATTTCAACTCGTGCCGCGTTTCGTTTAGTGTCCGTGCTAATGACCGTCTCCGACACGGCCATCCTGCGCTACACACGTCCTCGTGTGTTTATTCTGTAACAAAAAAAACATAGCACAGAACACTGTTCGGCCACTCCTGACACCAGCTTAAGTATTAGCTAGTGATGACAAAGAAATTAAAATAAACTTTTCATAATAACTTCGGCTTTTATTTGATTTCAGTTCTACTTCGAAATACAATCGATAAAGATTTAAAAAAAGTGCAAAAGCAACCAAGCACCACTTTCATCTACTATTTACAATCAAGAAATCATTAAGCAGGAATCTTATTCGTGACATATGGCTTTTCATTAAGCCCCACTTCAACAAACTCCTCGTTCGTTTCATTGCATTGTACTTAATGCCGAGTCCCACGACTCCATGGTCTCTTCAAGACCCGACCTCCGCCAGAGCCACCCGCGCACCGCGCATCCACGGACTACAAAAAGTAGATACCGACTTCTAATGGACTACGGCTACGAAACGGCTACTGGTACGGTCCCACCAACCGAACTAAGATTCACTACTATCACCCGAATCAATCTCTTCTACTTCTAGCGGTACTTGGCCCTCTGGCATTCGTCTTAGCCTATCATGCGCGTACTTGTAAGTACGTTTAGAATTCAATGCTCTCAATGTGTAACGATCCCCGTCTAACACCTTAATAACTTTGAATGGTCCCTTATATTTAGGGTCTAATTTGGTTTGGTTGCGTTCTTCGTTTTGAAGTAAAACAAAGTCACCCACAGAGAACTTATCCAGCTTCGCTTTAGTATTGTCGAACCGTTTTTTGTCATACTGAGCAGACTTTTCTATTGACGCAGCCGCGTTTTCCCTAACTTGTTCGATATCTACGTCAACATTATCGTCATTAGCCATTAAGCTCAAAGGGCGCGCGACTTTACCGATAAGTAATTCTAGTGGACTCGCCTTTGTAACCCTATTGATAGTACAATTAAGTGCGAGTTGCACATCTCCTAACGCGTCCTGCCATGACCTATTTTCGCTCGCTTCAACCGCGGTAAGCATAGATTTTAGTGTGCTCATTACGCGCTCGACTTGGCCGTTCGCTCGCGATGATCCGGTAGCTATAAGATGGAGTTTAATGTTTTTACTGTCACAAAATTCCCTAAACTCGTGACTCGCGAAACAACGACCTTGGTCAGCTATAATACGTACTGGTGCTCCAAATAATGAAACACTCCTTTTCACAGCTCTGATACTACTGGCTGTGTCAATGTGCATTGTATGATGTAGGAGGACAAACTTTGAGAACGCATCAATAAGTACAAACACATACTCTTTGCTATCGCGTTTTCCGCTAAGCTTACCTGTTGCATCGATGTGTACGGTGTGCCAGGGTATCATAATCTTTGGAATTGGATGCAACTCAGCTTGTACCTTACCAGAGTTCGACTTAGCTACCTTACACGTAACACAATTATCTACAAACTTACGGACATAACGACACATACCTTCAAACCAGTAATAGTCATAAAGCTTCTCAAGCGTCTTCTCCCAGCCCAAATGCACGATGGCTTCGTGTACGTTGTGAACGACTGACCATCTTATACTACGAGGCAGCACGGGCAAACATTTGGTCTTACGATTGCGTTGGATTTTACGGTAAAGTAAACCAGAACGTACCTCATATGTCTGTGCAATGTCGTCCTTAATCTCGCCATTATTTAACTGAACTATGACGTCTTGTATTTCTTTGTCCCGTTGCTGTTCAGCTAAAAGCCAGTTACCAGAAAGTTCGATTAGATGAACACGTTTCTGCTCCACCTTGGTAACCTCTCGTGCCTGGTGATAGGGTAAATGATTGCGGGAAAGAAAGTCAACATGAGACATATTCTTACCAGCTCTGTAGACAACATCGAAATCGAACGTTTGCAAGTAGGCCCACCAACGATGTACTCTCGGCGTCAGATCTATCTTGTCACGAGATGACTTTAAAGAATTGCAGTCGGTTACTACGACAAACTTCCTCCCATGTAAATAAGATCGGAAGTGCCTTACGCCATTTACTACAGCTAACGTCTCCAACTCATATGAGTGGTATCTCGACTCAGCAGGTGATGTGCGCTTGCTGTAATAACCAACTACACGTCTCTTACCTTCTACTATCTGCAAAAGAATAGCTCCATATCCATCCATGCTCGCGTCCGTGTGCAGTTCCGTCGGGTATCGTGGGTCATAAATCATCAATACAGGTTCCGTTGTTAAAATAGAAATTACCTGTTTTCGTACCTCTTCGTGATTCTCCTTCCAAACAAAGGGGCATTTACCAGAGGTTAGTCTGTGTAAAGGTGTCATTAACCGAGAAAAATTAGGTATGAACTGCCTAAAATAGGAAGCTAAACCTATAAATTGCCTAAGTTGTGTTACCGACTCGGGTGGGGGTAAAGCGCTAAGTGCCTCAATTTTCCTTTTGTTCGGTCGAATTTCACCTGCCTCCACATCATAGCCCAGGAACTGTACGCCCGTTTTTAAAAATGAACACTTTTTGAGGTTAAGTGAAAAGCCCGCTTTAGTTAAAACCTCTAAAACTATGTTAAGCCTCTCTAAACCTTGTTCTACTGTCTCAGATATTATCAAAAGATCATCGACGTAGACAGTTACGTAGGCATAAGCCAACTCACCCAACGCGATCATCAATGCGCGCTGAAAAACTGTAATAGCGTTACGTAGCCCGAAAGGCATAGCTAGGAATTCGTATTGTCCGTCGGCTGTTACAAACGCCGTTCGTTCGATAGACTCTTCACTCACAGGTATTAAATGAAAACCACTAGCGCAATCAAGTTTTGTGAAATAATTTGCACCGTTAAGACGCGAAATTTGTTCAGAAATCAAAGGTAGTGGGTATCTATCTGGCACTGTATTTTTGTTTAACTCGCGATAATCGATACACATACGCTTCGTACCGTCAGACTTCTCAACAAATAACGCTGGACTCGCAAAAGGTGAATTACTAGGTCTAATAATCTTTGCATCTAATAGTTCATTCACTCGTTCACGCATCACTTTTCGCTCCTCCGGCGAGCTGCGATAAGGTCGTCTTTGCACCGTTTTATTTGGGTCAATCAAGCGGATTTCTAGTTTATAAGTGTTAACGCGGGTAGTAGGGAAACCCGTTGTAAAATATTTAGAATATTTTTCTAATGTACCGACAAGCGATAGTTTATGCTCAGTTGTAATGTCAGTGTCTACCTCATTAAAATTATTTACATCGGTCCGGGCACTCTTTGCAACACACGAATTAATAACATTGCTCTTCGTCAGCGTAAGCTCATTCGCGCTTATGTTAAGGACAAAACCGTAAAATAAAATCTCGCGGCCTATCATAATATCGCTACGTAAATAAACGTCAGGCAAAACATGGAATAAGATCTCAGTAGGGTACTCGTTGATTTCTACTTTACACAAAATCTGTTCAGTACTACTAACATTTTTATTACCTATTCCTATCAGTGACACAACATTGTTAAAATGCTGACCAGAAAATTTCTTAGCAATACTTTCTTTAACTAATGAGCACTCGGCTCCCGAATCAAAGTGAAATATTATCGACTCACCGTTATGTGTTAGCGATCCTGAAGGGGGCTCGACTATGCACAGGTCGACTCGGCGCTCAGCTCGGGGCTTGGCGCTCGGCGCAACCGTGGCGGCTGAGGCGGCGTCCCCGCAGCGCGAAGCGATGTGGCCGGGCTCGCCACATTTGAAGCAGATGAGGGTTCCTTTTGGGGTTGGCTGCTGAACTGTACGAGTATGCGAAGTTAACGGCATAGGATGTTTCTTGGCTTCCTTCCCTTTAGAACGACAATCAATTTGTCTGTGTCCCGGCTTGCCACATAGGTAGCATTTAAGCAGTGGCGATGCGGGCGTCGACATACGGGCTCGCTTCGCATTATCTGAAATGTCACTCGCGCCTTGTGGTAATTTACGTTTTAGGTATGAATATGCTTGCAGTTCTTGTTGTAAGTTATGGCGTGATTTAATCTCCGTGGTGAACGCAAGTCGCTGTAATCGTGTATCGATTTGTGCAAAATGGGCTAACACAACAGATACAGCTATTTGTTCAGTACTTGCGTTTTTCCAGCGATTCATCAGCGACGACATTAACCGGCTGGCATAGGCTGCGTAGCTTTCTCCCTCATTGGGCCTGCTGGCATTCAAATGAATAAGCGTAGCTGGGATTGTCTCCGTCGGCACAAACCTCGCAGAAAAAAGGTCCTTGAATTGTGGCCAAGTAATACCGGAGTAAGTAACTTGTGACAGCCATGTTGACGCAGTTCCTTTCAAGGCCTTGCTGAGTGCTACGATTAGCTGGCATCCTTCTAGCGGGTTATCAGCGAGGCAAAGGTCGGCGGTTGCGCACCATGATTGAGGGTCAGCTTCTTTCTTCTCGGGATCAAACTCGGGTAGGGTCACGTGCTTGTTAGATCGCGACCCGTTTAGGGCTTGTATCAGCGCACGCATTTGCTCGTTTTGCATTTCGAGCATCAATCGCCATTGTGAGGTTTCGTGATTATCGCCACGTGTTTCATCGTTTGCTCGATTCGATCCCAGTTCTGATATCGGAAGGACAGCAGGATTGGCACTATCGTCAGACATCATGTAGGCTAGCTAGGGTAATCGAGCAAAAGAGAAACAGCGAATACTCGATGATCACGTTTATTAGGTATCACAAAACAACAGATTCACACTTGGTAGGTACACTGAACAAACTACTTGGTAGGTACATTAACAAACGAAACGAGTTACAGTTTCTAGCGAGGAGCTACTGCACTATACGACGACCAGATAGTAAGTGACCGTCGTCCCAGCACCTCTCCATCAGCTAGACGCTGTCGTAGCACGAAGTTAGAGCATAACGTCATCGCGACTGTGCTGCCATCTATTTCAACTCGTGCCGCGTTTCGTTTAGTGTCCGTGCTAATGACCGTCTCCGACATATATTACATGCTCAATTTTTTGAAGGTACTTAATTGGATAAGGATTAATGCTGTATTGCTTAAAATCGTCTTTTCGTGAATAAGTAATAAATAAAGGATAAAAAATGGTTATTGTGGGTAACCCTCAAGAGATAGACATATACCATTGCGGACTTTTTTGTAGATCTTTTTGAGGTGCACAATGCTGTAGTACATTATTTTGATCTGTCTCGTAGGGTTCAGCCAGCGTTTGCAATGAAAGCGCAAAAAATGTGTTGATTTACGACCTGACGTCAAAAATCTCTAAGATTATCCATGTTTCTCTACCATATTATGCATGTATTATACATATAAACCTTCCTATTGAATCACTCTATCTATTAATAAAAACCGCATGAAAATCCGTTGCGTAGTTTTAAAGATTTAAGCATACATAGGGACAGACAGCGGAAAGCGACTTTGTTTTATACTATGTAAGTGACATAGTGATGATTCACGACACATATTGGTAAAAGTGATAAAATACATAAAAACCCAATGTTTTTTGACCAGCAGATATTTATTTATATTATTCACTCTTACCGTGACATATACACTGACATATACACTGACATATACATATACACTTGGTTAATGTTTCTTTAATTTATAAAAATATATGTGATGGGATACGTCGTCGCTCGCTTCGCTCGCTCTGTTGCAAGGTCACAATATCTAACCTTTTTTTTTTTTTTCTTTCGGGGGGAAATCCTCATGCACTTCCTCCGCCTGGGGTTGAGGCTGAGGGGCATGCCGGACTCTTACCGGCTTAAACCCCCCGGTGTCTCCTCCTCGCACGTGCACGTGGGGCCGCGGGAATCCAAATTCTTCCGCAGCCCCACGCTGGTGCTGGCCCGGTTGTCCGGGCCTCATCTCGTGCACGGGGTAGTGAGGTGTAAGACTACCCCGTGCTCCGCCTCGGAGGCGCGCGCCGACACCCGCGCGCGCCTACACCTCGGGTCCAGCGGTTAGGGGGCGGGGACTTCCCAAAGTCCCTCGCCCCTGGACCCATTCATGGGGGGCAGAAAATGGCGTTGTCCGCCCTTCTCCTGCACGCGGTGCGCCTTCTGCGGCCGGGGAAGAGAGACGAGATCTCCCTCTCCCGTTCCGCAGTCTCCTTCTGCGACATCACGTCCTCGCAGAAGGACACCACCGCGTCCCACGACTCTGCGGTACCGACCATACTCTGCACTACGGCCGGCAGCGACAGATCGCCTCCTACTTCATTTGTGAGGACACGGCGCTGCTCCTCCCAAGCTACGCACTCAGCGAGCGTGTGTTGCGCCGTGTCCTCCCCGCAATGGACGCAGTGGTGGCACCGAGCGTCCGGCTCCCTGCCCATGCGACACAGGTACTTGCCGAAGCACCCATGCCCCGACAGCACCTGCTTCACCCTAAACGACAGGGAACCGTGCCTTCTCCCGAGCCAGTCGTCGAGTACTGGCCGGATCGCCTCGACGGTAGCGAGCGCACTCTTACCGTGACATATATAAGGTGCTTTCGAAATATCTGCCCCGGCTTTAATAGAAGGTAGTATTGTGTTTATAGATTACAATTGTGAAGAAATTTTGTACCCCTGAACAGTCAATTAAATTTTAGAGATTAAATTAGTTAAATGAACATTAACTCTATTCTGCATAACGTGTTTCACAAATTATGCGCAATGTGACGATGTGTGACGACGGTTCGTCAATGAAAACAACTGCTTTCTCTTTCAATCTTTTCTATGAATGAGAAACGTAATCAGCTGACTAGTTTGTCACATCAAAATCTTCTAGGTACGCAATAATACGCAAGTACAAGTGTTTTAAAAGTGCAACTACTTACCAGCAACCGCATTCTTCAAAACACTGACGTAGGTAAATAAGATGATAAACTTCCCATCACACTTGAAACAGGCTTTGGACTGTCAAGTTAGTGTAATAGGTAATAGTACGCGTAACAGTTTTGTAGATAAGTAGGTAGGGAGTGTGTAAATAACTGTAAATACGGTGCAGTTGTTGTTAATGAAATGATTAACTTTTAAACACGCCAAGTTACTGTAACTTATCGTTATTCGATATTAATCTAACTAAAGTACGCGCCAAATAAACTTGCAATAAAGTTTGTTCATCTCCTTCTACTAATGTATCCCAACATTTCAAAACGATACGAAAAAATTGTATAGGCATATTCCTTGATGCAATGATATTCTAATAAACAGATATGTTGTTAGCGCGCAATCGTGAAGACTCGAAAACGTCCTAATTGGGACGTATTGCCTTTAGTCTGCGTCACGCATCTCGACGAGTGACACACTCGAACGAAATTTACATAAAAGCTTTTAAATGTCATCGTGTGTATCCAGAAACTGTATCATTTATGATAACAAAGTAAATAAAATACAAGGAATCTCATACCACATGTAAATACGCAATATACTTCGATTTAATAATATTTTTTATTTATTTTCTTATATTCTCATAATTGAAGGTTAGAAAAAAGAAAGAGACGGTAAATACATTTTTTGTCGTGAGGACGACAAGGACGCGTGATCGCACACATATAGAATAAAAGTACAGATGCGACTATTAGGCATTAAAGTCATCGTTACCCCAGAGTTCTGTTTTCCTTTTTTCTAATGTTGGATTATTTAATCGTTTGGTTTTTTGAAATAGTCGATATACTTAATTATAAATTAAACATGTCATGTGTGGGAAAAGAAAATATGAATAGCTTACCCTTATTACCTTAATATATCGCAGAAAATGTTAAAATAAAACTATTTATATTTCCACTTTGTTGCTTTAACATCGTGATTTATTTCTCACCTACCTACCTTTAGTAGTGTTGCTTAGTTGTTATAGGCACAAACCGGGTATATGTTAAGGACCAGGTGATTAATACGGGCATTATTCATATTGCACGAGCATTATGAATAATGTCTAGCTCTATCGGGCTAAGTGATTATTTACTATCTTAACTTTATTATTTATCACATTGCACGGTCATTATTATATTGCTACATGATAGTTGGGCAATTTGATAATAAAGCTATATTTAACGCGGTGCGAGGGCGGGGAGGGTAGTACTCATGGCGTGACACGCTTTGACTAATCAGAGACCGCCATTCGGCTCGTGCGGCGGACTTCAAACGGACTTAGTTTTGCATTGTAAAGCGTGTACGGACGGACGCGAATGAGTTTTACTTGAGTTAATTAAATCCATTGCTTGGTTAGGTTAGACTTTGTGACAGAGATCAATAGGTTAGGTTAGGTTAGATATTGTGGGGGGCCCGAGCGCCGCCTGTAGGCGGTTGTACGTGGGAATCGTGCGGTCCATAGCCCTTTACGGGGCTCCTGTGTGGGCGCTGGACATGACGGCCAGCACTCTCGCCATTCTGCGCAAGCCGCAGAGGGCGATGGCCGTCAGAGTCGCCCGCGGGTACCGCACGATTTCCTACGAGGCGGCTTGTGTCCTGGCCGGATCCCCGCCCTGGGACCTGGAGGCGAAAGTACTCGCGTCATTATACCGATGGCGCGAGGAAGAGCGGGCGCGGGGCTCGACGCCGGTGCAGCGACAGATCGAGCTGCGCCGAGGAGAGCTCCGTCAGGTCCTGGTGGCGGAATGGCGGCAAAGGCTTCTGCGCCCTGCCGCCGGCCTCGCTACCGTCGAGGCGATCCGGCCAGTACTCGACGACTGGCTCGGGAGAAGGCACGGTTCCCTGTCGTTTAGGGTGACGCAGGTGCTGTCGGGGCATGGGTGCTTCGGCAAGTACCTGTGTCGCATGGGCAGGGAGCCGGACGCTCGGTGCCACCACTGCGTCCATTGCGGGGAGGACACGGCGCAACACACGCTCGCTGAGTGTGTAGCTTGGGAGGAGCAGCGCCGTGTCCTCACAAATGAAGTAGGAGGCGATCTGTCGCTGCCGGCCGTAGTGCAGAGTATGGTCGGTAGCGCAGAGTCGTGGGACGCGGTGGTGTCCTTCTGCGAGGACGTGATGTCGCAGAAGGAGACTGCGGAACGGGAGAGGGAGATCTCGTCTCTCTTCCCCGGCCGCAGAAGGCGCACCGGGCGCAGGAGAAGGGCGGACAACGCCCTTTTCCGCCCCCCATAAATGGGTCCAGGGGCGAGGGACTTGGGGAAGTCCCCGCCCCCTAACCGCTGGACCCGAGGCGTAGGCGCGCGCGGGTGTCGGCGCGCGCCTTCGAGGCGGAGCACGGGGTAGTCTTACACCTCACTACCCCGTGCACGAGATGAGGCCCGGACAACCGGGCCAGCACCAGCGTGGGGCTGCGGAAGAATTTGGATTCCCGCGGCCCCACGTGCACGTGCGAGGAGGAGACACCGGGGGGTTTTAGCCGGTAAGAGTCCGGCATGCCCCTCCGCCTCTCCCCAGGCAGAGGAAGTCCATGAGGATTTCCCCCCGAAAAAAAAAAGAAAAAAAAAAGGTTAGATATTGTGACCTTGCAACAGAGCGAGCGAAGCGAGCGACGTTATTTGTAATTGAAAATTAGTCTTACTTAACGATTGCGTGCTTTTTTTCAAACTAACCTACAAAGAAGACAATCTTTTTAATATTAAGTTAAATGACAGTAGCAATAAAAAAAATAGTAATAAAATATGTTTGTGTTACTCTGCCCAAAAGGTGAAAGGCAATATGTATAGTGCCCTGTCAATTTGATTATTTGAATAATTATTATCAAAATGCACTCTCATATTGGGCATTTTTCATAATGACCGGGCATTATGTATACTGCTCAATTCATCACTTGGTCCATAACATATACAAATTTAGAAGACGCGGTTTGTACCTTCTGTCTCGTTAAATTTGTTAGTCTATGACGCCAGCATGTTGTGATTGGTGGCCAGAAAAATGTTTGTTTAAATTGAAGCGTAATTGACAACACTAATTGTCTCTTTTTTTCTTATGGGTTTTATCGCGCTATCTCTTTTGTATCATTTTGACTTGTACTGACATGTAGAATGAATGAAAAGTGCGTATGTCAGCTGCCGCTGCTGCGCGGAACACTTTTTTCGGTTGTTTTGTATGCGTATAACATATCTGTTTATTATAATATCATTGCCTTGATGCATGTACTGTCTTGCGATAAAGACGCCTCTTACCACGAAACACTTGTTTCGATCGTGTTAACGACACGTATCGTTTTGAAATATTGGGATACATTAGTAGAAGGAGGTGAACAAACTTTGTTGCAAGTTTATTTGGCGCGTACTTTAGTAAGATAAATATCGAATAACGATAAGTTACAAGTTTAAAAGTTAATCATTTTATTTACAACAACTGCACCGTATTTACAGTTATTTACACACTCCCTACCTACTTATAGCTACAAATCTGTTACACAAGTCCGCCTTCGCGTTGCACACATGTCTCTGCACTTTAGTTAATGTGTCCGATTCACTTTTCACTTGCCTAAATGCGCGTTTGATCTCGTCAGTCCACATAATGTTACGGCGTTGTTGCACTCTTGTGAAGTGTTAAGGATGGAGCCCTTCACGATTTAAAAGTCGCCACACGTAATTGTCGCTCACGTCGAAGACTCGAGCAGCATTCCTGGTGCTCGCAAGAGGATGACGCCGGAAGAAGTCTAACACTTTCTCTTCGAGTTTGGCCGAGTATGAAGGCTTGCCTGCGTCAACTGGAGGCGGGTCAAAGCGGCCGTGTTCTCTAAACCTGTACACGGCATCCAGAATGGTATGATGACTCACTCGCACACCAAACCTCTGCTGGTATAAGTTTACCGCGTGCGCAGTTATGGAGTTACACTCGCGATAGCACGATACCATTTCAAGATAGTCTTGATTGGAAAACCGTCGTCTGGGAGGGATTTTTAATCAAAGCGCGCGCGACATTTTTGTCGCTAACCACTAAACTAACTTCCGGAACGCGCGGGAGGCGACTGGCGACCGGCGGTCGCTAGGCGCGTGCGACGAACGGGGGAGCGGGTGAGGGTGGGGGCGCGCGGGGCAGGGCTTTGTAGACCAGGGGTGACAATCTTAATAGTGGCAAACGGGAAAACGTTTCATTATAGGTCTGCAAAATGAAGTGAGACAGTAAATTCATTGAGGTCCTTACATGACAGTGACATTTCAATTTGGTAGTTTTATAATATAAGGGTTTAAATAAACATAAATGTAGATGGCGTAAGAGGGCGCTATCACATATTTTATTTCATTATAATTCAATTTATTATTTATTTATTTAATAAGGCACAAGATACATTTATGAAATATAAAAATTCCAACAAAACTAAATTTACATACATAGAGAAATATAATAAGTAGGTTTTATTTGTATAAGTCATAGAGAAATATAATAATAAGTTTTCTGTGGTTTAAAGACTGTCAAGCGTAAACAATCTTTTTCAAAATTATTATAATAAAATAATTAAATTAAGATAATTACATTTATTTATATACGGTTTTCACCAAAGGACATTCAGTAGAAAAGTTTCGTGTACATAATTATTTAATTCGTTTAGTGAAAATGGTGTTATTGTTTTAAATTGATAAAGTGGTTGAACGAGAATTTTTCGGTGTATAAATTAATAAAAGTGTGTGTGAATTGTGCTTTAAAGCGATTTAGTTTAGCGACTACGTGAAATACTAATAAAATGACCATTTATAGTAAATTATTGTTTTTCTACGTATTGAGGTTGCTTTGTTTTTATGTTAGTTCATATACACAATGATTGTTTATCTGCATATGTGGCCTCCCTGGCGGTCCTAATTGACATGCCTTGACATTCCTGTTAGGGATTTCATTAGGACTACTACATACATATTGATTGTGTGTAAAGTATTTTTTTTTTTTCTGTTTCTTGAGATTTGTCTTTTCTTTTATGTTCGTCCTTTGTAAATGTGACGACAATGTAAATTAAGTTATAATAATATAATAATAATAATATCATTTATTTGCATAAAATGTGGTACAAGAGTTGGTATAAAATTTGGTTACAGAGCTAGACACATTCCGCAGTTATAAAACAGCATGCAAATGTTTGAGACAACTTTAACCTACATACATCAGTTTTAACAAACACATGTACAACACACATACCTACTATAAGAATTATAAGAAAATTCAGACACATTATAATAATATTCTTAATAAAGAACAAAAGAAACACACACAACTACAAAAATGAAAATTTACAATGCATTTCTAAAATGGTAAGACTGAGACGAATACTTTCTGATAAACTCCTCTACAGAATAGAAATTCTCTTGTATTAACCAAGTTCGTAGAGACCTACAGAACTTCTGATAGGGCAAATCGACTATGTTCTGAGGCAGAGAGTTATAGATTAGCGGTGCCATGTACACACAACTACGTCTGCACATTTCGAGACGAGGGATTGGCATTTTTAAATACGAATGAGTGACTTTCCGTTTGTTTGTATTGTTTTTGCTTTCAAATAATTCAAGATTGCATTTGACGAGTTTGGCGACTTCATAAATATACATGCTAGGGACAGTTAATATTTTTTCTGATTTGAAGATGGGCCTACAAGAGTCTGACCATTTGATGTTAAAGATCGCGCGAACACATTTCTTCTGTGCAATAAAAACCCGCATTAGGTCTGCTGTATATCCCCAAACCACTATACCATATCGGATAATGGAGCATACATAGGCATGGTATACCATTAAAGATGTGTGTTTTGAAGAAGAATCTTTGATTCTTTTTAAGGCAAAGACAGACTTATTAATTTTTTTACATACGCTATCAATATGATCTTTCCATACGAGGTGTTGATCTACTATAATACCAAGAAATTTAATGTTTTTAACCTGTTCGATTGGTGTATTATTACAAGTGATGTTTAATTGTTTCGATTTGCTTTTATGTGTCCTAAAGTTAATTATTTTTGTTTTATCTAAGTTTATTTTTAATGCATTTATATCAAGCCATTTAGTAATTTCTGTAAGTACTTGATGTATTTCTGTTTTAAAGGTTTTTTCGTTACTACACCGTAAAATTACTGAAGTATCATCCGCAAATAGAATACATTCATGATTGTGGACTACTTGGGGAAAATCATTAACGTAGATCAGGAATAATAAGGGACCCAAAATGCTTCCTTGAGGAACTCCAAAATAATTACACCTTGGACTGGAATCAAAGTTCTCAAGAGTATTGGTTATGCTATTAAATTTAGTTATACGAGTCATTTGTGTTCTGCCATTTAGGTATGATTTAAACCAATCTAAGGCTATACCCCTAATACCGTATTTATCTAATTTGTTTATAAGTCTAGTATGATCAACAACATCAAAAGCTTTACTTAAATCTAGAAAGAGTACGCTAGGAAATTTTTTATGATTTATACTATTTATTATCGACTTAATCAAATTAAATGTTGCCAATTGGGTGGACTTACCTTTTCTAAATCCAAATTGTTCTTTAGCAAGCACATCAGTCTTATTAAAAAAGTTAAGTAGCCTCTTATAAATTACTTTTTCGAAAATTTTAGAAATAATAGGAATAAGTGCAATAGGTCGGTAGTTATTTTTATCTGTTTTAGAATTTTTCTTATGTAATGGTTTTATTATGGATAGTTTCAGTTTATCCGGGAAACGACCCTGTTCTAACGACAAGTTAATAATATGAGATAGGGGACGTGCTATGAACTGTGCTATAAGTTTAATAAGTTCTGTAGTAATATTGTCATAACCTGATGCTTTTGTATTTTTCAGAGACTTTATTATATGAAAAATTTCTATTGAATTAGTTGGTTCAAGAAAAATGCTGCGATCATTAGTATTAATATTATACGTATCATTTTGTTTCGTAGTAATATGATTCTTTTCAACAGTGTCTATAAAGAAATTATTAAATATGTTAGCAATGTCGGAACCTGACGTGACTAAAACATTACTATCGTCAATAATCCCCTCAATGTATTCTCTCAAAGTTTCATTACCCATGGTGCGTTTTACCACATCCCACGTAGCTTTACCTTTATTGTTTGAGTTAGTAATGTGCTTTTGATTACAAGAATACTCTAAATTATTTATACATTTTTTTAGAATATTTGAGTATTTTTTAAATATTTGTTTATTTTCATTTGTTTTATTGTGGTAGTACCTATATCTTAATAACCTTTTTGTTTTTGAGCTTTTCTTAAGTCCTTTTGTTATCCATTTCAATTTAGAAGTTTTATGATTTACCTTAATTTAGACTTAATTTAGACTTATTTAGTTGAATGTTCGATTCAATTTTTTCTTCCATTTTGGATGTCTTAGTTTATATTAATCTAAACATTCTGCTGTTTACGTTGTTGCCGTAATTTTAAAATCAATGTAATCTTAACATCGATGTTAACCTTTTTTTTAAACGAGTATCCTATGGAGTTTCTCGCCGACTCTTCTCCATAGGACTTTTCTTACATTACTTTGAAACCGAGCAACTAGAGTCAGTAGTTTTAAACGTAACATTTCAACAACTCAAAACACCCGTTATTGCATAATTTCGCACAACACTTTCCGCCATTACAATTGCATAATCATTATATCTCCAGTGCAATTGGCCGGTTTTTCTTTTGACACTTGCCGTGCTGTCTATGGTTTGAGACGTTATTTTTTTATGCTTTTTATTCATTCTTGTCTGTTGTCGGTTGTCTATGTTTGTCCTGATATTCTCGTGACTAAGCTCTGCTTAAATGGTCATTGTTTTTTTCTTCATTGTTATTTTAACTTATGTTTTTACTTTTTATTATCTTTCTTTTTATTTGCATTATATTAATTTAGGTATGCCCTTTGCCGGGACAGCGTCAAAATGTGTCCAGGGCTGCCTCGGAGAATACCATCATGTTGGGTAACTTTGACCCATTTTATGAGCTTTTTTAAAATTACGTATAGAATTTTTAACCAAACTACTGTAAAATAAATGTTTTTAGTGGCTTTACAATGCCTATTTTTAGAAATAAAAAAAATAAATGTATTTTTTTAAACTACAGCTTTATAATCATTGAAAATTCGACGAGGCAAAGTTATACGGTGACTTGGGTAACATTACCTCACACATTTAATGATACGGATTTTGCTGTTTTAAATTAGTTTTTGTTTTATTTGGTGAACTTAAGCCTCTTTTTATGCCTTAATATGAAACAAACTAACATTATAAACAATTTTTTTCTCAAAGATTTACGATTGAAAACATGAAGAATAAAGTGCGCAGTTAGGGAAATCACTAGTTTTTAAGAAAACACGGGTTTTTAGAACTTATTAAGATCTTGTCGGTCTTAAGAGTCTTTATAATTGTTAATTAATAACCAAACTAAGTTAACAAATCCTAATCAATAAAAAAAACTAACGTAAGAATTCAAAATGAAAATAACTAAATCAGCTCTTTACCAGCCTTACTCTCCCCATTCCATACAAAGAAAATCATCATTAATGATTTAAAATTCTTTTGTTTGGTCACTTTAGTCTTAGGCAAATATTTCACGACATTATTTAGGAAACAGCGTATAATATCAGGCTTAGTAGGCAGCTTTCAACCCTCCATCGCCTCCTGCATGAGCGAAATTTTAAGCATTTTACCATCGAAATGTGTTATAATGATGTAATGTATAGTAATTTTTCACCTACTTTTTTCGCGCCATGTTAATGTAAGTTTACCTTAAAAAAAAGGCAACACTTCAATTATTTAAGTTTCCCCAGTACTTTAGTGAAGTTAGTCCAAACTGTCAGTGTAACTTTGACCCGAGTCAAAGTTACCCGGATTTGATTGTTCTAAAGGACCTCATGCACAATTTTGCTAATATTAACAATATTCATAAAAATATTGCGAACATTTTAATTGTATTTAAGTTTTTAAGCTTTAATTTATTAAAAAAAGCTTAAGTTACCCAGATTGACCGTACTATTTTTCCGAGGTAAGGACACGTGGGTCAGCGCTGAAAACCAGCGCTGCTGTCTTGTGCCTGCGAGCACGAGACACAGCTTCTATGCTGAGCGCTGACCTTTTCTCGCATAAGTGACGCAACTGCAGCGTTCTTCTTTCTTCTTTTGTTATGTTCTCTAGGTTTTTTGTTTGTTGCGTCCTTTTTACTTATGTGATAATAAATGGTTTTTCTTTCTTTCCTCTTTCTGGAGCTGGTGAGTGACTTAACTAGTGACAAGTATTTACTGGCTGGTAGTGCCATCTATCTTTCTAAGACGGACTACCGGACGGACTACATCTAAAATTAAACAATTAATAAAGTATAATATAAAACAAAATCAACAAATTTACTTAAATTATACTTCTACATTTATTTATTTTTCTTATAGGAACATGAGACTTAATTAGTATTTATAAAATAATAGGTATTTATTCTGTACATATGTATTTACTAAAATAACATGGGTGGGTGATTGGAAAGTGTGATGTTCTTGTTGTTATGTTTCATGTTGTGTATGGACAATGTTGTTATCATTAATAAATTCGTTAATCGACTAGTAGGCTTTGTTGATGAGGATGTTCTTGAGTGTGCGTAAGAATTTAGTGTCGCTTGTTTCATTTTTTAATGAGTCTGGTAATTTGTTAAATACTTTAATGGACATTACATAAGTGTCATGTGTGAGGAGGGGAGCATTAACATGTTCTTGTGTCGTACTGGCCGATCACTATGTTTATTTCCACGGGTTGTGAAAAAGTTTGTATTTTTTCTTACAAATTTACATATTTCTAAGATATAAATAGAAGGTAACGTTAGTATTCGATATTTTATGTACATTGGTTTGCAGCTGTCGGTTTGCTCTAAATTAACTATTATACGAATTAATTTCTTTTGGAGAATGAGTAGTGTATGGGTATCGGTACTGTTTCCCCACATAATAATGCCGTAGCTGAGCCATGAGTATGCGTAGGCGTAGTAAGTGCTGAGGGCAGTTTGTATGTCGGTAGTTTTTTTAACTTCTCGTAGTGCGTAACAGAATTTTGAGATTTTTGAGTGTATATGTTTGATGTGTGGTTTCCAGGTAATGTGTGTATCTATGATGAGCCCTAATAAAGAAAAATTGTTAACGACCTCTATTTGTGTGCCGTTAGCTGTCAGGTTAACAGAAATTGGAGCTTTTTGTCGTGGATGAAAAGTCATTACTTTTGTTTTTTTATAGTTTATTTCGAGGTTGTGTTCAGTTAACCACTTTGTTGTTTTATTTAATATTAAGTTTAACTGTTCAGTTATATCATTGACGTTATGGCTAGTAGTGAGTAAGGATATGTCGTCTGCGAATAGTACACATGGTTCATCCATTATTTTGGGTAGGTCGTTGATGTAGATAATGAATAGGAGGCATCCAATGACACTACCTTGTGGAATTGATGCATTAATTATCTTTTTGTCGGATCTCACGTGTGTTATTTGTTTGAGGTCGTGATCAAAGTAGTCTATTTCAACATATTGCTCTCTGTCTTTCAAGTATGATGCAAACCAATTATGGGTTGTTCCGCGAATTCCTACTTTCGTCGGCGCATGCAATGAACTTTCGAGATTTCTCAAAGATAATTGTCATTCCTTGGGCGAACAACTAGCTTACACCGGGATCAATTTTAATTTCATTCCCGCGTATACACCTCATTTCGGCGGACTTTGGGAAGCGGGTGTTAAGTCGACCAAATTTCACCTTAGGCGAGTGTTGGGAAATTGTCACTTAACTTTTGAGGAACTTAACACCACTTTAGTTCAGATTGAGGCGATTTTAAATTCACGTCCACTGACACCGCTATCATCCGATCCAGCAGATTGCACTCCACTGACCCCAGGGCATTTTCTCATCGGCCGGCCTCTCACTTCACTTCCACAACGTGATCTCCAGGACTACTCCACGTCTTCTTTGAAACGCTTCCAACGTGTTGAGCAGTTGCGGCAGCATTTTTGGTCTCGTTGGAGTAAAGAATATGTGTCTGAGCTGCAGCAAAGGACAAAGTGGCGCAGTTGTAAGGACGCACTTAAACTGGGTACCTTAGTGGTCATCAAGGAGGACAATTTACCTCCCCTTAAATGGAGATTGGGAAGAGTCGTCGCCACACATCCAGGGTCTGATGGGATTGTTAGAGTTGCGGATATCGAAACTTCTGCTGGAGTGGTACGAAGAGCCTTTAATAGAATCTGCTCACTGCCCGTTGAGTCTGCATCTGGTTGAAAGTGCACCAGCATCTTTCAACGTCCGGGGCATGTTCGAGCGCAGCGCCTGCACTCTTCCTAAGAGCAACGCAACGCGTCCCGCCAATTAGGTGTAATTAGTTTTAAGCTTTTTTGTTGTATCTGTGTGTCATTCACCTTTAAGAATTCTTCCATACATAACCTTGTACGTCTGAGGCAAGATAAAATTTATTAAGTACACAATCATTGAGTTTCCTTTAGAATCCCCGAAATTCCTGGACAAACATCACCCCCAGATCGCGTACCTCTGTAAACCTCTCAATAATAGTTCCCTCGATGTGGTAATTATATTGTATTAAGTTTTTTTTTGTGAATGAAATGACTGGGCACTTTTTTTATATTCAATGACTTGAAGTTTTTATCACACCAGTTCACCATATTGTCAACATCTGTTTGTAGGATTACACAATCAGTACGATCGGATATACGTCTAAAAATTTTGGTATCATCGGCATAAGCTAAACATCCACTCTCAATTAGGTTTAAAAAATCATTTACAAATATCAAAAACAAAAGCGGACCCAAATTTGAACTCTGTGGAACGCTTGAAATTGCCAAGTACGGAATAGAATCGTAGCAACTGAGTGTAACTAACTGTGAGCGATTTAGTAAGTAAGACTTGAGCCATCGATACAGATCTCCATGTATTCCTATGCTTTCAGCTTTCGCAAGTAATATGAGATGGTCTACACGATCAAAAGCTTTGGAGAAATCCATGTATACCGAGTCGACTTGCTTTTTACAATTGAGAGAATCACAAATATAATTTGTATAATAGAGGTTTGAGTTTGTAGATCTACCCATGACAAATCCGTGTTGTTTCGGACTTAATATGTTTTTAAAGTGAGAATATATGTGCTTGTTATATTATGATAGCAGAAAAGGTGCATTTACGGCGAGTAGTAACAGAATCGGACTACTTTATTCGCTTACTCTTCAACCTCATTACTATGGACTTGGCGCGGACACGAGGCGTTGCTCGCCGGGTCAGCATAACGAAGATTGCACCATCTTTACACCTATCTATCTAAAACGCTAGAATGCTAGCGTTTTAGATAGATTCCCTCCTCACTTCTTGTTCTAACATCGAACAGTAGGGACATATTAACTTAGGCTAAGAATAATTGTACGAATTAAGTTTTAATATATTTTTATCTCAACCTTTTTGTTTCCTTCACGGAAAAGAAAAAACAAGTGGAAGTGCATTACGCCAAAATTACTATAGGAACCGCTGTCGCCAAACTCACACAAATAATCCGATAATAGCATATGCACTACAACGAAATAATCCGTATGATTGGTAGTTTTAAATTTAGACAAAATTCGCCTACATCACAGAAATAAAATAAACCCTGACTTTCTAAAAATAAGGTTGATTTTGCATTAGCAACAATACGTTTTTACGGTCTACAGTCACACTAAATTCGATTGACGAGTTAGTTTTGCTACTTGACCATAGATGGCGATATATAATCAATATAATTTTGATAGGCCTGTTGTTCTAGTGGTTAGAGACCCTGACTGCTATACCAGAGGTTGTGGGTTCGATTCCCACCCGGGACAAATGTTTGTGTGATGAGCACGATCATTTGTTCGGTGTCTGAGTGTAATTTATCTATAATATGTATGTATTTAGAAATATACAAGTATGTTTATCAGTTGTCTGATTACCATAACACAAGCTCTCTTAGAGCTTAGCTTGGGATCAGATTACCGTGTGTGAATTGTCCAGGAATATTATATTATAAGCAATTATCAACATAATTGCTTTAGACATACGGTTGACAATGGCGTGACTCTAATGCTACTCGGCCAAGGACACACCACGTATTACATTTAAATTCTTTATCGATATCGATAGATACCCGATTTTTGTTCAAATACGATAAATACGACTCGTTGGGAGTACATTTATTTATTTGTTACACAAACCGCTGTACCTTTTAAACCATTAATTAATAGACACACAAGACTGACAGACAGATAGGTAAAGGGCCAAGCCCAAGTTTCATAGTGAGTTTGGCCCAGAGTGCACACTTATGATATGATGTCTTAAATTTAATATAGATTGTCAACATGTAATTAAAGAAGGAATCAGATATATTGGTTTCTTAGGTTTACGCGAATATTAGACATTGAAATAAAACTACTTTTTACGGATTTTTTCGCGGTTTATATTAAGATTTTAAGTCCCGACGTTTCGACACCTTTGCAGGTATCATGGTCACGGGTAGACTGAGGTGAGCTCATATTGCGTAGGCCGGAACACAAATAATTAATAAAAAATATGAAGGTAGAACGAGCAACAACAACCGTCAAGACGAACACCACCTCAGTCTACCCGTAACCATGATACCTGCAAAGGTGTCGAAACGTCGGGACTTAAAATCTTAATATAAACCGCGAAAAAATCCGTAAAAAGTAGTTTTATTTCAAAGGAATCAGATAAATAAAACTTCGGGTTTTATAGTAAAAATTCGTCTTTAATATTCCGCATATGTTGAAATTCTCATGATTCTCGTGAATTAAATGAACTTTTTGCCGTGAAACTTGAAGAAAGGAAGTGCAGTGTCGATTTCACGAGTTTTCATCTATCCACCGGTGGATGAATCAGGATTTAGGTTGCCGGCCGGCCTCCCACAACGCAAGGACGCACTCTCTATCCATTTCTCTTTCATGCTTGTGACTTTGGGAAACCTATTCTATTCTATTCTATAACGTCTCAGTCATTAATAAATTATAATAATTATGTTACTATTTAAAACATTGATTATATTTTTGCTTTATCTTCCACTTAATCGACCATAAATTTACTTAATATAAATTTCGTGTATGAATTAAGGCGACCTCGTACCTATACTGTAATGCAAAACGAAATAAATAAAAAAACTGTTTGGGTTAAGATAGTTATTCCTCGTATCGACATCAATCGACAAAATCAATTTTCGACTTGACCACATCACTACATTGAGTAGCGAAGGTCTTTCTAGATGTTCTATGGAAAAAAACAATCGAAAATAAACTTTCTCTTTACTGCATAAGGTTTATTTTGACTAACCGTTCTATTATTTTTTTGTAAATTGGAAGAAAATAAGATTTTTATTAGAAAACAATAAAAATCGTACTTACCGATGATACGAAATACCTCCATTTGTAAGATTTCTTCTCCTACTATCATTTTTGCACGCTAAAACGGAACAATACGGCATACCTAGGTAAATATTAATTTGTCACGAGACGAGCAACTCGACGCGATGGCAGACGCAACTGGGATCGGTTAAGCGGTGGTTAAGCGTAACAACGCTTAATTGTGACACGCGTGCCACGCCTACTTAGCACTTCCACCTGTTTTTTCTGTTCCGTGGTTTCCTTCATCTCCTTCGGCTGTAGCCTCCCGTAACTGGCGCAGTCGGTAGGATACTTGTGAGATTAGGTCAATCCGTGTCGCGGCAAGATATCCCCAAAAATCGGAGCGAATTCCCCGCGCGCGAGACTCCCGATTGCGACTATCCTCGAATCTACGGAGCTACCTGGAGGGTGTATCCAGACATCGATACGTGAGGGAGCCAAAATGTTCATGTAAGTACCATTAGAATCGCTCTGTGGTTGCTTTCCTGTATTTCCTATAAGTCCATTTTATTTTACCAAAATTTTCCATCCAAGGAGAACGGGTACCCGTAGGCTAATTAGCGTTAGTACTAGTAGGAGTAGTTTAGTGGATTCAAATAGAGAATTAAGTCCAGCTAGTAGTAGTAGTAGTTCTAATTATAGTAATATGTCTGAAATTGAAACAGTGTACAAGGCCCTACACCTTCTTCCCGAATTTGACGGGAATCCCAACGTACTTACCCGATTTATAAAATTATGTGACCAGCTAGTTAATGAGTTCGTCCGTAACGAGGCGGGCTCCGAATTGCGCAACCTAGCCTTATTAAATGGATTTTTGAACAAAGTAACTGGACCAGCAGCTCGCCTTATAAATTCAAATGGTATACCCGATAGTTGGCAAGGCATCCGCAGTGCTCTGATAAATAGTTTCGCGGACCAAAGAGACGAAACGTCATTAGACGTCAGATGGCGCTAGTGCCACGAACAACATAATCTCCGTATATAAAAAATCTTAAAAATAGATTATTGTATTTATAAGTGTAAAAAAGTAGTGAAACAGTGAGATATAACTATGATGCAGATGTGGTAATGTTATCTAAGTGATTTAAAAACTAAAACAAGACTTATTAACAAAACTAGTGGAACGCTTGTTTACGCATTCAAATTTCGCTAAAACTCTTAAAAAGTAAGGTTTATACACGATAAATAAGTATTTGTGTTCGAAACTGTGTCTAAATCTACGGAATACTACAGTTACTACAACTAAAAACTCTAAATAATAACAGTGAATTTAAAAGTGAACACGAAAACAACAAACTGACTCTCAATTCAAATAATTCAAAATATCAAATAACCGCCTTTTTTTGAGAAATAAGAATTATTTTCAATACCAAAGGTCTATTTCGCCCTGTACCGTAACTGCACGAATAGCCGAGTTAAGTCATCCGCTACTTTTTGACTTCAGTGCGCACACAAGAGGTCGCAAGTTCGATACCAGCCCACACCCACAACTCACTTTTTCAAATTAAAATAATGGATTTATGGAATAATATAACATTTCGAAAGAAACCGCGCCGATCACTTTCACCAACAAATACAAAAAATAGTGAATCTGAAGATTCCAATATTAGTTCCGATCATTCCATACTAGATGGCACCACTAGTAGTTTACCATGCATGTCGGAGGAAGAATGTAATCTACAACTTCGAGAGCTCAGAAATGAAATTCAAAATCTAAACAATGAATTAGCCAAAGCGCAAGGAGCAATAAAGCACTTAGCTTTAGAGAACAGCGAGTTGAAGAACACAGTTTTAGATATGAGCAAAAAATATGAAGAGGCTGTCCGAAACCTTACGTTGACAGAGAAAACCACACAGTTAATACCAAACGAAATCAGTCCGCTAAACAACCAAGCTCTGACGTCATCCCCATCATCAGTGAAGCAGCATAAGCCTTCCCATATTTCACCGAGAACTCAAGAAATTAAAGAACTAAATGTTCCGTGTAATAAAGAACTGAATAAAATGTGTATTATAAGTAGCAATATAAATAACAAGATTCTTCAAATAGCGGAAAACACTTTTCATAACTTCAAACTTTGTCATTATATTTATCCACACTGTAACGTAATAAAATTAATAGATAATTTAAGTAAAAAAATATTAGATTTTACAGAAAAAGACTACTGTGTTATTATGATAGGTGAGGAAGATTTTGTTAAAACTATAAATTACCACAATCTGATTGCTCACATTAGATCCACATTACAAACATTAAAACATACGAATATCATTATATGTACACCTACTTATAGATATCATGGCTATTCCGTACTTTATAACTCCAGAGTTGAGGCGTTTAATAATATGTTGTGTAGTGATAATGAAACCACCAAATATGCTATAATTATGGATTCTAATAAAAAACTGGCCTGTAGCCATAGTATGTTCTCTGTTAACAGAGGAACTTTAAATGATTACGGTATGAGAAACATATTTGAAAACTTAAATATCCTAATAAAAAACAACGAAATACACACAAAACAAAATAACCTAATTAAAATATCGGAAGATATAGAAAACAATTTTTTTCGTGAATAAAATAAAATATAATCTTTTCCATCAAAATATTGCTGGTATTCTGAATAAGAAAGATTTATTCGAACTAACTATTCAAGACTTAGAAAGTAAACACGATCAAATTGATATCATCTGTCTTACAGAAACGTTTATGAAAAAAGGTACGGAAAGTAATCTTACTATTACTAACTATAGACTAGCAGCATCATATTCTAGAGCAGATCAACGCAGAGGAGGTTCTTGCATCCTTGTAAGAAAACATCTTGATTTTAAGCCTATATTATTTAATCTTATAGACCCTATACCGTTTCACTTTGAGTTCTGCTGTACGGAAATAGTTCAGCTCAAACTTTACATTGTTTGCATCTATAGAATACCTAACGCTAACGCAACTATTTTCTTACAAAATTTAAATATCCTGTTAAAAAAGCTATCAAAAAAGTCTAAGCACATCATATTATGTGGAGATTGGAATATTGACCTACTTAAACCTAACAACTACTTTACCAAGGAATTACACTCTACACTTAAAAACTACAATTTTACTAACCACATAACTGCACCGACAAGAAAAGGGGCCTGCTTAGATCTAATAAGCAGTAATATTTCTAACGTCACATCTGATACACATTTTCTAGCACTATCTGACCACGAAACAGGTCAAACCATCTCCTTTCACATCACTAATTACAACGATGAAGGAAACCTTAAACGATTTTGGTTTGAAAAACGCAGAGACTTTAGTACCGAAAACACAAAGAAATTCATATCTTGCATGGAGGCCCTATCATTTAACGAGGTTTACGAGTGTATGGATGTTGATGAAGCATTCAATCTTCTACATGATACTATAACATTGTTTTACAACCTATGCTTCCCTATCATAAATGTCAAGATAAACAATAAACCTATTAAAACTAAATGGATGACTAAGGGATTAAAAAAGTCATGCCAAAATAAGAGAACGCTCTATCTAAAGTACCTCAAATCATCAGAAAACAAACACTCCCACCTCAAGCAATATAACGTCTATAAAACTATTTTAAAAAAATGTACTCTTAAAGCTCATAAAATACAAAATACTAGATATATAGTTAAATCTAAAAACACTTGTAAAGCGGCTTGGAAAATAATAAAAACTAATCTCAATTGTGATACCAATACTACAGATATAAAACATATAAAAAATAATAATTTAGATTTGTATAAACCTGAAGATATAGCTAATAGTTTTAATAATTATTTCATTAATTTAACAAAATGTCCTAATACTACGAACAGTAATAACCTATTTCTTAAAAATATTCCGAATAATTCGAATACAATTTTTTTAAAACCAGTTGACGATTTAGACGTATATAAAATAATAAATTCACTCAATAGCACCAACTCTACGGGATACGATAACATCGACACCAAAATATTAAAAAAATGTGCTAAAAGTTTATCTTTTCCACTAGGCCACGTAATAAATCTATCTTACTTTAACGGTAAATTCCCATCTCGATTAAAATATTCCATTGTAAAACCTATTTACAAAAAAGGCGAAAGAACCGAAATGAATAACTACCGCCCTATAACTTTAATTCCAATAATATCAAAAATATTTGAAAAATCATTATACGGTACCTTATATAGCTTCTTTTTAAAAAATAATATACTTAAATCCGAACAATTTGGTTTTAGAAAAAACTACTCTACAACTTTAGCCTGCTTCAATCTTGTTAAAATAATAACGGAGTATCTAGATAAAAAAACTTCAATTGTCGGTATCTTTCTAGATATGTCCAAAGCGTTTGACTTTGTATCACACAAGATACTCTTGAATAAGCTAGACAAGTACGGCATAAGAGGCAATGCCCTAAATTGGATAGAGAGTTACCTCTGTGATCGCTACCAATGTGTTGAGATTCCAAGTATAACTGGTCACCACAAAACATCCTATCGTTCCGAATACATCTTAAATGAACACGGCGTACCACAAGGTAGTATACTCGGACCATTATTGTTCCTAGTTTATATTAACGACTTACCAGACTCAATTAATTACAAATGCATCTTATATGCTGATGACACTACATTACTGATACACTCAAACAATAAAAATACTCATGAAACCGAAATTCACAACACTATGGATAACGTAACTGCATGGCTAAATAATAACAACTTAAATTTAAATATAAATAAAACAAATGTAATTCAATTTCAAACTCATAACAGCACACAAATTACTCTTAATATTATACAAAAAGGCAAAGCCTTAGAAAGAGTAGAATCAACTAAATTTCTTGGTATAGTTATTGACAAATATTGTAGCTGGAAACTGCACATAGATAAGATTTGCTCCAAATTAGATAGCTATGTTTATGTTCTAAATAGACTAAGACAAGTAGCTACTCCCAATGCTACACTATGTGCGTACCACGGTTATGTTTCCTCAGTTTTACGCTACGGAATAGTCATATGGGGGAATTCTGTGGATTTAATCCGAGCATTCAGAGCACAGAAAAAGTGTCTACGTGCAATATGTGGTGCTGACTACCTAGATAGCTGTTTACCCTTATTTAAAAAACACCATATTCTGCCATTGCCCTGTCTCTACATATACGAAATTTCCATGTTTGTCTACAAAAACCCTGACCTCTTTATTAGAAATATTAATGTAACAAATAGAAATAGTAGATTCCCTAATAAATTATCCGTACCAAGCCAACGCACCACTTTATATAGTAAAAATTCATTCTGTATGTCTATCAGAATTTATAATAAGCTTCCAAATGATCTAAAGGATCTTAGCATAAATTCGTTTAGAAAGAAGTTATTTGATTTTCTTTTAAAGTAATGCTACTATTCGACTAAGGAATTTCTTGATGACAAGAACATTGTTATATAATATAGTCGTAGAGTGCTATTTATAATAATTAAATTATTGTAATTAATAATGATTAAATTATTGTAATTAATAATAATTAAATTATTGTAATTAATAATAATTAAATAATTGTAGAGTGTTATTTATAAGTACCTAGATAATAAGTTAATATTTGTACACCGATTCGGTAGAATGTATGATACTCTGCTAACCATAAAACATCTTGTAACTACTCACTACATTCTAACAAATAAATTTTTTCTTTCTTTCTTTCTTTCTTATACAATGATTTAGCTCTTCTTACTCAGGGATCATCGTCGCCGCAAGAATTTTATGAAAGTTGTCAAAGTTTGTTGAGTACAATCATGACCTATATTAGTTTACACGAGACCTTAGGAAGTACAATCGAGTCGAAGCGAACCTTGTATAAAAAATTAACTTTGCAAGCATTTTTGCGTGGACTACGGGATCCGCTAGGGTCGCGCATACGATGTATGGGTCATACTCAGAAAAAGTGTACATTTATTATCTTTTCATGTCCCGCTACTTCATATTAGAGTAAATATCCAAATTATGACAATGATTTCTTTTTCACCTCCTAATTTTTATGTCAGTCTATTAAAGATAAGATTTATCTGCTATTTTAACTTTAATTTTCATTAAAACAGGAAATATTTTGAGTGTCAAAACATTGTTATAAATTTCATCATACATTTTTTTAGTGTCCCAATGACGATTACACATTTTCAGAGATGAATTGTTACGAATATTCATAGCTTTACTTAACATGAACTGTGGCTATATTATTCTCGATGGATCAAGTAACTAAATAGGACCAAATATATTCATCAATTATCTAGAGAATAATTTATTTTTATTTAACTAATTTTGTCCCAAAATTATGAAGTTTCGTTACTCAGGGTATTTTTTCCAATATTTAATTGCGTGTTACTAAACACGCAATTAAATATTGGAAAAAATACTTTACTTTAGTATAAATACTTTTTCCTATTCTGGCAACACTATAACTTACGTCAAAGTCACTGTAGTGGACGCCGAGCTGTGACGTTTATTTAAATAGGATAATAGAAATGTAAAATAGGATTAAAACTAAGATTTGTAAAGTCGAGGCAAGATCCGATTCATGAACACGAACGGACAGGTAGCAACCCGTCTGTGCGCCAATGAGCGACGCGTATGACGCAACGGATTAAAACCGGCGCGCTGATTGGTTGTTCGGATCTCGCTTCGGCTACGGGCTTTTGTATAAATACGGCTGCATTTGCCCAACGAACTCACTCGACACTGAGAATTCGTGAAGCAAGCTTGTCCTGTGATATTCGGAAATAAAAGGAAGATTACTCTGGAAGATTTGAAGTTTGATTGAACGCAATAATACAGTCCACACCCACGACAGTTGGTCCTTCGAGCCGGATACAAGGACAGAAGCATCAGCGACGAAGAATCAGTACGAAGAGACGAGTCAGAACCGGTTGCGACCTGCACGTACACGGAACATCGCAATGGTCGTCACCCGAAGTCAGAGCGACTCATTGGAACTGGAAGAGCAGCGGCGGGCCCTTGAACGAAGGGACGAAGAGCTGCTGGTTTCTGTACGTCGCCGGGAGGCTGAACGTATAGAAAGAGAACGCCTTCGACGAGTGTCTCTGGATCCTCCGGCGTCACCACTGGTAGAAAGTATGACCGGACCTACCACTACTGCGAACGTTGCCACGGCGGGACCTTCATCGGAATTCCGACATACCCGATCGCCGCCGCGGTCAGTGAGGTCCACTACCAGTGCTACGACGAGACTACGACTCGCCGAATTGGAGGCGGCAGAGAAGATGGCCAACATTCGTCGAAAGGAGCTGGAGATTGAAGCCGATCTTGTGAAGAAACGATTGGCTGCCGAAGTTTCGGTGATACAGGACGAACAGGAGAGCCTGCATGAAGACCCGATGCAGGAAGAACGCCAGCATCAGAAGGTGGACCAATGGCTGCGCAACCACCCCCTTGGAACACGGGGGGAGGGGGGCCGGGACACAGAAAACAGAGAGGACCCGAGGCAAATACATGTTGATGCCCCGCGGGCAAGATCGCCTACACCGACCAAGGCGAGGAATAGCATTGATCAGTTGGCAGCAACATTGGAAAGGATGGCCAGACCGCGGCTTCGACACACGGATCTGCCTACGTTCTCTGGTATCGTCAGCTAGTGGTTGCCATTCAAAGCAGCTTTCCACGATACCACCAACATGTACAGCGTGTCGCCGACCGAAAACCTCCAGAGGTTGAGAAGTTGCCTCAAGGGAGAGGCACGAGAGGCAGTAGCGGCGCTTCTGCATGCGGCCACCGATCCGGACAGCATTATGAAGACTTTGGAGCAGTGTTTCGGCCGACCTGAAGTTATTATTGACAAGGCGCTGGAGGAACTCAAGAAGATGCCAAAGCCGAGCGCATCAGCCAGTGACCTCAATAGCTTCGCGATTAAGATACAAAACACTATCTGCGTATTGAAGACCGTCGACCGAAGAGGTTATTTGTATAACCCTTTGTTGACGCGAGAGGTCTTGGAGAAGCTGAGTCCACATCTCCGGTCACGGTGGTGCGACTTCGCGTGCGACAATGAGGGAACAGCGGAACCCGAAATTGTGCTGTTGTCTCGCTTCTTGATGCGAGAAGCGGACCGGGCCCTACGTTACACGTATGCCCCGCCTACTAGCACCGCGACTACAAGCACGAAGAAGGAAACCAGACCGGCGGTGACTTGGAAGAAGAAGACCACGGTATACAATACGGCCGAGGGAAGTGACGAAGCAGAACACTGTCCTTGTTGCAAGCAGAGCCAGTAGTATATTATTGGGCATTCTGTCCCACTTGTTCGCTCATGCTTGCGCATTCGCGACGTGGGACAGAATACCCAATAATATTTCTGGTAATTAACATGAAGTTTGATGGAATACGTAATAAAGTTTTATAACGGCAAATTAATAAATAAATACTGAATGAATGCAAACCAGTATATCCAATAATATTTCTGATAATCAGAACTTGTGCATTCTGTCCCACTCTTGTATACCTTACCTTGTAGTCGATGGGCGAATAAATATTAAGGTGATCAGTATAATTACTCATTCTCATTCAAACTACGATACACTCAAAGCATGAAATTTGTAAAACAACCACAGTCGCTGCGCTTTAACACAATCTGCGAGGAAGTTTGTAAGACCGCTTTTCGTCATAGCGAATTATTGCCTAATTCAATACGATGCATCATATGCGGGCCTTCCAACTGTGGAAAAACAAATTTATTAATTGGTCTTCTTTTACATGAAAATGGTTTAAGATTTCAAAATGTGTATGTATATTCAAAAACCCTGCAACAACCGAAATACGTTTTTTTAGAAAAGGTTTTACAACTTGTACCACTTATTTCTCTTCAGAAATATCAGGGAAATGAAGAAGTACTAAGGGTTCAGGACGCAAAACCAAATTCTATTATTATTTTTGACGATGTTGCTTGTGAAAATCAAAATAATATGCGTGATTACTTTGCTATGGGAAGACACAAGAACATTGATGCTTTTTATCTGAATCAAACATATAGTAAAATTCCTAAGCAGTTAGTTAGAGACAATACAAACCTGATCATACTCTTTAAGCAAGATGATATCAATTTAAGACATGTTTATGAGGAGCACGTTAGCACTGACATGACTTGGTTAGAATTCAGAGAAATGTGTTCGGAAATTTGGAAAGAACCTTTTAATTATGTTGTGATCAATAAAGATTGTTCTAAAAATAATGGGTGTTATAGGAATAAGTTTGACACTTTTGTGGTGTTTGATTAAAACAACCTATATTTAAGTAGAATATTTTTATGACCTCGTTACTCTTCATACAGAGCTCATTCGATCACTACCTTCTTAACACAATGGAACAATCAATAAAAAGGCAAATTGTGAATGCTGCAGAAGCTGTAAAGAAAAAAGTAAAAATGATGAGGAATATTGATATTGATAATAAGCAAGCATTGGAAACAGTTTTCAAGCCCGTGACTGAACCTCTTAAGTTAATTGCTAACGCTAATAATCATTCTCTGCTTGCCGAAGAAGATGAAGAAGCTAAAGTGTCAAACAAAGAAATTATAATGCAAAAAAACAAAGTTGGTTTAAAAAATAATATCGATCCAGTCGAATCTCAATCTGATACCGATAGTGATTCTTCATATCAATCACTTGTAGAAAGCAATCAAGGTTGTGATATATCATCCTGGTCAATATCATCAGAAGCATTAGCAGATGTTCCGTTTGGCGTCAGAGTAGAAAACGGGAAATTAATGTTAGGATCAGCTCGCATTACAATCGATGATGAATATATTATACTAGCGGGACGCAAATATCCAAATACATCTGGTATAAAACAGCTACTGTTAAAAAAAGACGTAGATTTAAGTTTGGTTTCAGACACTGATATGCAAAATTATAAATCAATGTTACTAAATACCAATGCTCATCGTCGGGACTATGATCCAAGTAAACCAATAAAAAGTAACAAAGGTCAAAAATATTTACAAATTATAAAACCTCTTTTCAAACTCCAAACACAGCACAAAGGAAAAGGACTACCTTTAATAAAAACTTGGAAAACAAACGTAAATTATGTATATTGGGACGATCCAAATGAATTGGTGGAGAGGTTAAAATTATTAATTGCATCTCGCGATGCTGGCAACACTGGATTAGACAATGAAATTATATCTATCATTGAAGAATTGCGTGAAAGTAAAATTATAAACACTAAAATAAATGATTTCGATTGATGAATATTTTATCATTTTACTATTAACCTTCGACTAAAGTACACTTTTAATATGAATGTAGATAAATTCGGACACTACATTCACAAAAGAATGCGTCTGTCAGAACTCTTTGATTGTTATGATAATGTCTTAACAAAATCAGATAGCGGAGAGTTTGATTTAAAAGCATCAAGATTAAGAGGAATAAGATCACCCATAGAGGCAGACGATGCTGCTAATAAGGATTATGTGGATCATTCCCAAGATAACATGAAGAAAGAAATAAATAAACTGATTGGGCAATTGCAACATTATGTTCAACTCGATATAAAAGCAAAGATTTCAGATGTTTTGTCTCACTTGGAAGACAAGTTTTATACCAAATCCGAAATAGATAAATTCCTCAAGAAACCTTCACAATGACGAAACAACAAATAGTTAACGAAATACACAAACAAGCACGACGAAATTTTCTTCGAAGACCTGTTATTATGAAGGGAATAGATGACTTATGGCAAGCTGATCTGATAGATATGCAAAATTTAAAAAAGTATAATAGAGGATTTAACTACATCTTAGTGGTGATTGACTGCTTCTCAAAATATGCTTGGGCTGTGCCTATAAAATCAAAAAATAAAATTTGTGTTACTAATGCATTTGAATCTATACTATACAACAGTAATCGTCAACCTGTTAATTTACAAACTGACTTGGGAACAGAATTTTACAATTGCACATTTAAAACTCTTATGAAAACATACAACATAAACCATTACTCTACTTTTTCTTGCAAAAAAGCTTCGATCGTTGAAAGATTTATCAAAACAATCAAAAATAAATTGTATAAATATTTTAGTTTAAATGGTAGTTATTACTGGTTAGGATTACTAGAGATTGTCTTAAAAACGTATAATAATACTAAGCATCGTACCATTCAATTTAAACCGATAGATGTAAATAAATCTAACGAACTGCTTATTAAAGATAACATAAAAAAAACATACAAATATACATCAGTAATGAGTAATGTAAGGACACCGAAGCTCAATGTAGGTGACTACGTTCGAATAAGTAAATATAAACAGCATTTTGAGAAAGGTTATACTCCTAACTGGTCAACTGAACTTTTTACGATAACAAGTATTAAAAACACACATCCAGTTACGTATCACTTAGAAGATCAACGAAAGCAAGCTATATTGGGAACTTTCTACGAACATGAATTGCAAAAAACTAGCTATCCCGATGTATACTTAATTGAAAAAGTTTTAAAAAAGAAAGGAAATAAGTTGTTTGTGAAGTGGTTAGGTCTAAACAATGGAGAAAATAGTTGGATCGACAAAACTGCAATTTTAGATTAAAGTTTATATTAAATAGAAAGTTTAGTTACATTTGTTTCATTACAACTTTGGTGATGCAAGGAGGTGGACTAGTTAATAGTATCATTAATAATTTACCGTTTGAAGTTCATTTGCCTGGTTACAATTATTGTGGGCCTGGCACAAAACTTGAAAAACGTTTACTACGTGGTGATCGAGGAGTAAATAAGTTAGACGACGCTTGTATGCAACACGATATAGCTTACGCAAAACATACAGACCTTTCTCTACGTCATAAAGCTGATTTACAACTTCTAAATATGGCAAAACAACGACTTAAATCAAAAGATGCGGGCAAAGGTGAAAAGCTTAGCTCATGGTTAGTGAGTAAAGTAATGAAAGCCAAACTTAAAACTGGTGCTGGCATCAAAACATTCAAGAAATGTGTATCTAAAATAAGATCTAAACTCAAGAAATTAAAACACCATGATAGTAAATCATTAATCGACGCTGCTTATTCGGCAGCTATGAAAGTATTTCCAAACAATAAGAAAATTCGGATACCACGTATGATACCTATCCCAAAAACGGGGGGTATTTTACCTTTGATCCCTATATTTGCTGGTCTTTCGGCTTTAGGCACTTTAGCTGGGGGTGCAGCAGGCATTGCAAAAACCATTAATGATTACAAAGCCGCTCAGAAAAATTTGCAAGAAACACAGCGACATAACAAAGCTATGGAGGGTGTAGCATTGGGCAAAGGGTTATATATTAAACCGCACAGAAATGGTCATGGTATATTTATAAAATCTTCAAAAAACTGAAATGTAAGCTGCCTAATCGTGCCCTAAGTAATATAGACATAATACAGTACGCATGTGACATCCCTTACTTCAGAGGAGTTTTTATGAGAGATCAATTACCAACTGCACCAAAAGATATCGAATGTGGTATTGTTAATTTGGACGAGTCTAGGAACGAAGGGACGCACTGGGTGGCTTATGTTAAAGTATACGACTATTGTGAATATTTTGATAGTTTTGGTGATTTAAAACCCCCTAAGGAAATGATACGTTATTTTAAGAATTGTAATGTTTTTTACAACTATACTAGATATCAGTCATTCAATACTGTTAATTGTGGACACTTATGCTTGAAATATTTAAAGAATTTTTGGAATAAAAACATATAAAATATATAACTTTCTTTTATTCTCCCCATTCGCAAGATGTCAGTCACTTTGTCAATAACAGGAAATTCGTCAAGTTTATCCACTTACTATCCTAACACCTTGCAATTAGATGGACAGTATGAATGTGCCTTATTACACATTTCAACATTTAATTCCATTCCGAATATTGATAAAACGAACAACAAGTTATTTTATGGATCTAATGGTGTTATTGAAGTACCTGAAGGAACTTATGAATTACAAGATATTAATGATTACTTAAAATCTGAATTAAGAGATGCATCAATCAAACTTCAGTGTAATAACAACACATTGAAAGCTACTTTGTACTGTACAAAAGATATAAATTTTATGAAGAAAAATACTTTTCGAAGGTTGTTGGGGTTCGAAAAACAAATTTTGGAAGCCAATAAATGGCATGTGTCACAGTTTCCAGTAAACATTTTACCAACAACCGTGATCAGGGTTGAATGTGACATTGTAAGCGGCTCATACATAAACGGTGAATCAAGTCACATTATTCACGAATTTGCACTAAACGTACCACCTGGATATCGGATTATAGAAATACCCAAAAACGCTATTTACTTCCCCATTAACCAGAGCAACATAAGTTGCATAAATATTAGACTTTTAGATATAAATAATCATTTAATCAATTTACGTGGTGAAGAAGTACAGTTGTATTTACATCTTAGAAGAAGAAATGATTAACTATAATAAATATGAGCATCAACATACTAAACACGTCAGTTGGAATCAAGGAATCAATCATACAAGAGCTCGCTCTAAGAAGAAAATAAAATTAACGAAAGAAAATAAGGCATTCTTAAAAGCAATCGGCTTATTAAAATGAATATTTTAGATGTTTTATCGACTCCCTCTTATGATAATAGTGTAGAAGGCATTGAATATCATTCTTATAAACCCTACGTAACTAGTTTTAATAGAAATGATGAAATCCGTATACCCATCAATCAACAGGATCTATATGTACTACCATCAGCAAGCACCTTGTATTTGGAAGGAACTCTCATCGTTAGAAAAAAAGATTCAAAGGATCCTGCTGCTAGCGTTCAGTTTACAAATAACGCTTTACTGTACTTGTTTCAAGATATAAGATACGAGCTAAATGGAGTGGAAATAGACAAAATAAAGAATGCAGGCGTAACTACCACCATGAAATCTTTAATATCGATGAACGAAAGTGAATCAAAGATAGCTAATTCTTGGGGATGGAATATTGACGGTATAAAAAATATTAATGGAGGAAACTTTTCTGCTTCTATACCACTTTGTAACATAATGGGTTTCGCGGAAGATTTCAAAAAAGTTGTCATAAATTGTAGACATGAACTAATACTATTAAGAAGTAATACAAACTTGAATGCCGTAAAACTCAATACCGGTGAAATTATAGAAGACATTCAAATTAACAAAATTATTTGGCGTGTTCCCCATATCAAAATATCAGATAAGGAAAAAATTAATTTCTTGAAACTGTTGGAAAGAGATCGAGCGCTTCAAGTGATATTTAGAAATTGGGATTTGTATGAATATCCAACTTTACCTAAAACTACGAAACATACTTGGGCGATTAAAACTTCCTCTCAAATAGAAAAACCAAGATATATTATTGTTGGTCTACAGACAAATAGAAAAAATAATTCAAGTGCTGACATGTCTCAGTTTGATCACTGTCATCTTCGCAGCGTTAGAGTGTATCTTAATTCAACATACTTCCCATATGAGAACCTAAACGCTAATTTCGCAAACAATAAAATTGCTTTATTATACGAACAATATGTTAAATTTCAACAGTCATATTACGGACGTCGTTCAGAGCCCTTGTTAAGTGAGAAGCAATTTAAAGACTTAGCACCTTTATTTGTTGTTGACTGCTCTAGACAGCCAGATAATTTGAAGGCGGGTCCGGTTGTGGACGTTAGAGTGGAAATTGAAAGTGATTCTGACATACCTGATCAAACTGCTGCCTACTGTCTTATATTAAACGACTGTATAATTGAATATAAACCATTGAGTAATACTGTGAAAAAAATATCATGAATCAGGATACCATCATATTAGACGTTCAAGGTTTCAAAGATCTATGCAACAATTTTATAGTAAAGGAATTAGCGTTCGCTACTCGTGATTATACACAATTATTCTTAGTGAAGCCTCCATATTTATTTAAATATTTAACTACAGATGAAAAAAGACAAGTAAAATGGTTGGAAAAGAATAGAGGTATTCGTTGGAACGAAGGATATATTGACTACAGAGAATTTTATCGCATAATCATTCCCTATCTAGAAAACAAAACTATTTTAGTCAAAGGTTTGGAGAAGGTGAAGTGGATAAAAGACATTTGCAAAAATTGTAAAGTGTTAGATCTTAGTGAAGATCAGTGTTCAAATATGCTTGAAATGCATAAGATATACTGTAACGAAAAAACTAATTTTAATTGTAGTATACACTCAAAACAATGTGCTCTAAAAAATGTATTATGTTTGAAAAAGTATTTGGAGTGGTAATAAAGTGTATTGTTTACATTTCGACTTTTTAATAAAACTAACTTTTATATTAAAATTGAATTTTTATTTCATTACACATCGCAAATACCTAAACACTATAAATTAAACGAATAAACAATATATATATATATATATATACAACGAAATACAAATACAACAAAGATATGAAAAATATAATAATAAAAAACTGTACTACATCTAAATTATTAAAAATCACCTTCAATTAAAGATTTCGAAATCTTCCTAACTAAAGATTCAGTTTCATCCATAACACTGTCCATGGCGTCCCTTACGATGTACTGAGCGCTTATCACAACATTCTCATTTTCACTTTCGCTGTCACTTGTTTGATTGTTGTTGCAGAGATCGATAACAGAAATTTTGATTAATTTTAGACCTCGTCGTTGTAATCGGCTGACAACAAAAGATTTCGTGGCATTCTGTTTTTTTAACGTTTCTCTGCGACGCTGCTTCGGTTTTTTCTCTTTCGGTTTACATAGTTCTGGTTCACTGCGGCACAGCTCAGAGAATCCTTCGTAAGGATCCTGAGCATACTGGCTAAACACAATTTCTGAGTCAGATATCTGAAACAAAAAGATAAACAAAATATAATTTCAATACTGATGTGCACATAAGTAATTCAAAAGTACGTCAGATTAAATTAACTTACTTACCGTTGACATGATTATGTATAATATGCAGCAATTTTATAGTAAAGGAATAAGCGTTCGCTACTCGTGATTATACACAATTATTCTTAGTGAAGAGCTCTAATTATAGTAATATTCCGTAAATAATAAAAACGAAACCAACAATCAACTTTATATAAGACGCTAAAATTGTTAGCTTTGCATTTAATTAGGTCTGCAGATTAGTTGTTTAAAAACCGCTCTTTGTAAATGGACTTAGAGCTCTATATAATAAAAAGGTATTAGTCTTAATTATAAACTGCAACCTTGTAAATACAATACGGTAAAGAGCAATGAACTGTCATCATTTACGCAAAACATGTACACATTGTATGAATAATACCTATAATATCGAATCATTGCAATCACGAATATTATAAAACAATTTTTAAGGAAAATAAAACAATTAAGGTAAAGATTATTATATATATTTAGCTTAGACAGTTTAATAAAACAAGTTGGTACTCAAAAGATGTTGTTTATTAACATGTATTTATAAATTAAACCTCCTTTAATATAAATATAAATATATATGTAATATAAATATTACAAGCATAAGTATTTTATTAGGAATATATATATATATATATATACATAACATTTAAAGTTTTTAAATATCTTAAATAATACTCGTTATGTAATAAAACAATGATACAAACATCAACTATTATTAACACTATAATATTAATTATTTAAATTACCTTTTAAAATAGAAGAATGCCCCCATGCTCGAGTTGCAACATTGCCTTTGGATATTAAACGTTTATCATCATTACTTGATAGTGCTATTTTATTCACACTTTGTGTAAATATTTCATGTTTAATGGATTTGAATAAGATATTTTTTCGATGGATTATGTCTTTATTAAATAACACATGCTGATAATCATCAATAGTTAAGTCACGTACCACACAAGACTTAATTCCTTTTGCTTTTTTAATGACATTATTCATCGTTTTTATTGAATATAACTTAGACCTCAAACCAACAAATTCAGTAATCAGTTCGCCACCCATTTCATCTTTAAAAAGTCCCGGGACTTTTTTATTAATTTGCGGTATCATAAATTCATTATTAATGTTGTAGTTGCTAGTATCAAAGTACTGTAAAAACTTATATTTAATATCATTATAGAAATCATCCGTGTATATAATATATACAAAAGAATCCGTGTCTGTATAGCATAATTGTACTCTGTCGCCGTAAAAAGGCTTAACTATATTATAATGAAAATGATACATGTGTGATTTAGATAGTTCTAAAACTGTAAAGCCTATGTATATTGGTTTATCTAATATTAAATGATCAGGTTTCATTTGTATTGCTACTAAGTTTTCTGATAAAACTGAAGCGCTATGAAAATATGGATTGCTTATGAGTCTTTCAGCACAGATATATTTTTTGGTTTTATTATTTGGACTATTCCATGAGTTTACTAAATGAACAGTCACTCTTTTTTCAGTATTCTCTAAAGTTTTTCCAAATACGCTATTGTTTAATAACTTAAAGAAATCCTGTTCAAATACGCTTTTTGCGTTTTGTCGTAATTTTGTATTTAATTCAATATATTCCTTTAAATATGAACTTTGTCGAAACGTAATGACTCTATGTATTTTACGTAATAATAAACCATGTTCAAGACATTTCTTTAAGTGTACATAATGAATCACATAGTTATACTTATTGTATAGATTTGAAATAAGTTTTTCGGTTTTGCCTCCTGGCGGTATGCATTTTTCCGCACAAAAAGGTAAGTCGTTGTGTAAAATATGTAACGTTTCAGGGTACAAGAGATCTACTTCTAGTATATATCCCCATTCTGCGTTATCTTCAATATTTTCTATGTCTAACTGATCTATTTCATGTTGATTTAAAAATCGGAAACCTGAGTGAGGTAAATACTGACACATACTATAGCCGTAAAGATTGTTACAGTCTATATAACTTATAAAACTCCGTGGTTTCGTTGCATCACATGATGACATATATTGATTATTAGCTTTTGCATAGCGATGGGAACACATACATAAACCTCCCCTAATACCGCTTTGAATCATACGCACAATAGATAGGTCTGTTATGAGTTCTAACTTAACACCTGTCTTTAAAAGCATTGCATCAAACGATAAACTAGGAGCAGTAATATAAAACGCGGGGTCGAGCTTATAATGCAACTTACACGTTTTTCGAAACTTTTGAAATATGTCCGTAAGTAATAGTACGTCAGTCTTTAAATATAAGTCAGTATATTCACCCATCGTCTTTATGTTAAATTTGCGCCATACCGATTTAGCGTGATCATAGTCCTCTTGTGAAATATGTTCATTACTTAAAGAGTTGAAAAATAATTTTTTTGCTGGTAACGTTTTTTCTTCATAGCATTGCCAATTACTCATGTAATCGTAAGGATAAATGCCTTTTCGGGTAAGTAAATTAAACTGATCATTTATAGGAAAATGAAAACGCAAGCTAATAAAATCATCAATTTGCATAGTTTTTGATAGCTTATCTAAACTAGTGCCTAAGAAATTAAATGAATCTAGAAATCTAATTTGTACGTATTCATTCTCGTTGATATGCATAAATTTAGAAAATGAAATATATTTTTCTTTTGTTTTAGGGATGATATTTAACTTGCCAGGCGTTTCTCCTAATTTTTTAATAAAAAGATGACAGTCGTAACCTGACAAATTATGAAAAAATATTGGAATAAACATAGGCATCTTATATTGTAAATTACAATGTCTATGAGCTGCACCACGATATCGACCAGTAATATGACAATGATCTCTGACTTTATTATTCCACAAAAGATTATCGCATATGTGACATTTCCAAGCTTTTTCGTAATGCATTGCGTCTTTCTCAGAAAATATAATTGAAACATTTTGAGATAAAATGTTATAAATTCTCTTTATGTCTTCACTTAGTAATTCTATAAATTTGGACACACAATTAATTCCACGATACGTTTTGAATTCATTAAAATTATCATTGCATGATGAAACAATATTATATGCGAAGGCCGAAGGAATGTGTCGTTGTAAGCGTGACGTATTAGCGGTGTCCGATTCATGGCCGGAAATCGGTTCGAGTAATGTTTCGAAATCAGCATAGATAATGAATGGAACGTCTTGTTTTTTGTTATAATTTTTAAATTGTAAGAATGTTCCTTTATCGGGCAAAACAGTAACAACCCCCGCACACAAATGTTTTTCAAAACGATCTTCACTAGGGAAAAACACTAAACAGGTTTCGCAAAAATATATCTTATTATGATGCTTTGTTATTTGACTTTTTACGAGGCGTGTCAAATCTTTAATGAGACAATAATGAGACGATTTTGAATTTTCCAAAAACAGTAAATGAATTATCTTGGATTTATGATAAATTTTATCGGATTTGTATAGAGGACCCGTTATAGTCTTACTATCTCTTAAACCGTAAATATAAATATTTAAAAAAGGATTGTTTTTTTCAAAGGTACTTATATCTGAAAAAGTAATTGGAAATGATATATCATTTACGTTCAAAACGTCGCGGAAATGAGGATACGATGTTACTCTCTCAGGATGCTTCTTGGTTGGATATAAAGCGGCAACTACACACCACAAAAAACAGCACTCGTCATTATTGCGAATATTCAAACATGCTTTCTTATTTATAATATATTTCGGTAAATCTATAAATTGCGATCCACTGAGAGGTTGGTATTTATTAATATTAATTTCTAGATGTGAATTATTTAAAAACGTCCATCCGCTATCCCTTTCTTGAAAATCATCAATTTTTTTTAATAAAATCGATCCAGCTTTTTCATAGATAGACTTGAAATTGTAATTCAAATGAATAATGAAATTTTTCGTTGCAAAAGACTTTAACTCTTGTACATCATTTTTAAACATTAAAAAATAAGCGAAGTATTCAAAATTAATTTTAACAGAATAATGTTTTTGAAGCGAACTATCAATTAAAGATTTAACCTGATCATTAATACTTTTAAAAAAAATCTCTGGGTAAATATTTATTTCAGTTTTAGGTGTGGTAATCCGATAACTTGTAATACGTCCTTTCAAACAGGAATGTATCATTTCGACATTATCATTGATACGTATAGTACTATTATTTTTATGTTTATTAGTTCGCAGATGGTTACACCAACGACGAAAATCTACCTCAATGTTGCAACCCGAGCAGAATGGCATTTTCAGAAATACGTTAACAAATAATCTTAAAAAGTAATGAATTACCTGCTATCTGGATATATATATATATATATATATAGATTAAATTTGTAACTGTATGTAGATATGATTATAGCCCGTGATTACAGCAAGTAGGTTTTCTAAACTTCACGCTTTCAATTTATTGTTGGTCAGCTTGCAAACCACCAGACTCTGAAAACAGAGACAGAATTTAAAATTAATATACTTAGATAAAATGATTTTAATAAACGCCTTATACTTTCGTTATAGGAGATAAGATAAGAAAAAAACACAAATTACAACTACAAATAATAATAAATATAATTTCAAGAAACTATGAAACCTTCATTCGGATAAAAATTTGATCACTAACATGATAATATGATAAAAAATTACCAACCTTCAAATATTAACATGACAATAATTTCTTTGTGTCTCTATTTATTTGTGTCTTTCTGTCTCTATTAGATGTCCAGGTAAGATAACACTCTTCTTGCGTATTTTATGCTTCTGGATGCCCCCTCTGCTGATCCAGAATTTTATTCTTAATAGTTCGTCTGAAAAGAAAAAAAAATCAACAATTATTATATTTGTTAATTCTGATAATGACTTATTCTGATATTTAAATAATGTTTAGTAAAAATGCACCATTGTAAATCAAATGAAAATTACATCTAACAATTACCTTTTAATAATTCTGCGAGCAATTACTATAAATATTATAATGATTGGGATGTTTTTCTTTATTGATACACAGTAAAATCTAATATAAGAACAAACTCTAAGTATATTAAAATTAAAAACTTACATAAATAAAAACTTACAGGCGTCGAAAAACTCATCGTAATCCTTGTTAATGTAAAAATTCGTAATATAATAATTTATATTTAGTTACTAGTCTAGTTCATTTAAAACAAATCATGTATTCAGTTTTATAAATTAAAGACACATTTGTCAATAGTGATACCTAACGTGTATTTGCTCAAAACAAAAGTGTCGTATTAATAATTGTAACCTCACACCGGAAAAATGAAAAAATTGATGATTTTCAATAAGTACTATGATTGCGCAGTACACAACTGCATATTGCAAGAATGCAATTTCAACCAGGGTTGACAAACAAATGCAAATCAATCATAATATTATTATAATTAAATTTTTACTACATTTTAACCGACTTCCAAAAAGGAGGAGATTTAATATTCGGTAATCATTTCATTGATAACGTGGATATTTTAAATTGATTGATTATATTTATTATAGCATACAAAGGAGAACGGCAGATTTAGTACAGCATACTTTTTTTGTTGTTTTGTTATAGAATTTATACCACTTATTAAGGCAACTAAGCCATTTATTTTTATGTAAGTGTACTATTTTTAGGACTCCGGATTAATTCACAATATCAATAATAAGATTTTAATAATTAAACGTAATAAAAGCTGAACTAAACGCAGTTTTAGAAGTTTTTAGAACTTGCCATATGTAAAATAACACAATAACGAAATGATAATTAATTATTTAAAAATGAAATAACATTAAATATAATTAAACACTTAAGTATTATACCTTAGAATGCTTAATTGTTGCATAAAATCATAATAGTTGACTATTTAATGATAGGACTGATTTTCGTCATCAATGTTTTTTTCATATGGCAACAATTTATTGACAAGTAAACAAAATCTGTCTTTATTTCAGTTCAGTTTGAATTCTTTGCTGTTGTTTTGGATTGTGGTTTGTGACTGCATCTGAGCAATTTAGCGAATTATCTGGCTGTCTTTTTACGTTGAGTTGAGCATCTGTTCCTCCGTACTCTATCTCTTGATAGTAATTTCGCGAAAGGACGCTTATTAACTGTGCTGTGTGTGTACGTGCTTTAATTAAAATGACGAGTTTGCAATGTGTTAATTGCAACGTTCGCTTGTCCCGAATAAGAAGGCACGCTTTATCCGATGAGAGTGAAGCTCTCGTCAATACTATTCGACTGTGGACATATCCTAGAGATGTAAGTAGTTTACGAATAACATTCTGCATATGAGGGGCCAGTGACGAATTCTGTGATAAGTTTTACGTGTTGATAAGTAGTCCTTGCCGTTTAAACCAGACTATACCACACTAAAATATATATGTCTGCTAAAACCAATCTCAATACTATTAAAAAAACTAACAAACACGGTTGTATTTGTATAACAAACAAATTGTTATTTACATTTATCTTTCTTGGTTAAGAGTGTTAGAATAGGTATTACTCTGATAGTATGATCTCTAAAAGGAGAGGAAAGTATATAAAATATTGTTGAACAGTACTCCAAATCACTTCATTATTTCCAGATAACACCTGCTGACCATGTTTGCCATGCATGCTGGCAGCTAGCTATGCATACACATTCATCTGATAATATTCCGAGAAGACGAGTTGGCCATCAAAGTGTTTGTGTTGTATGCGGACGATCCATACTAAGAATTAGTCGACGCAGAATTCTGATTGAAGGGGCAAATGAAGAAGCACAAAGAGTGGCTAATATAGTGTCTTATTGGATCCAACCACGAGAGGTATTTAAAACATATACCTTCTATAGTTATTATTAATCATCTTTATTTGATTTAATAAAAAATAAAATAATTTAAATTATTTCCCAGAATTACCATGCATGTTTGAAAGCATTTCTTTATTTATCTTTTAGCTTCGTTCTGAAGATGAAGCTTGTGTGCCATGTTGGCTTAAAGCTAGAAGAATTAGGATTGCTCCACCGGTTGAAGACATTCTACCCCCTTCACCTAATCATGTGGATGGTGATCATTCTGTTTTATTGTGTGCTGTATGTGGTCAGAGTCTGTCCACCACAACATCAGATGCAGAGTGGAATCCAGACAACATTGTCCGTTTGTTGGAGCACCAGCAGGTATAATATATTTATAGTAATTAGCTTATCAACACTTGCCATTCAAAGGGCATTACTCTTATATGTTGCTAACTCTGAGACACTCATGAGGTTGGCTCTACTAACTACAAAAGGATACTGGTCCTTCCATTGTCAAATGAGCCCTTCTCCACTCCAATAAGCAATAAACTTATTCACTCATAGTAACACAACATAGCTATTTGGTGAAGATTTTTTGCAAGGTGAAAGAAACCAATTATTGTATCATGAACCATTCTCCAGTTCTGGTTAATCACATTCAATCAGGAATCTTGCTGTGTTCTACCTCCTTTTTGTTTGTGTTTCTTTTATGCTTGAACATTTTGGGCACAACTCATGTCTATCAAACTTATTGTTTAATTTGTATTTCATCAATGATATTTTTATATCTATGGCAATTTCATGAAATGAATTATTTACAGATGTCATCCATGAATGAAGTTTGTGGAGTTTGCTGGGACCAAGCTCGAGATTTGAGCTTACATGTTCCAGAAGAAACACAAGAAAGACCCCAGCATATCATATTGCCCAATATAAGAAGAGCAGCTGAAACACCAGGGCATTGCATATTCCAAGAATGCCTGGAACCAGAGCGAAATGTTGTGCCTGAAGAAACCAGGCGAGAAGTATTAATTCGTTTTCAATATTTTATAACAAGAGGTGCTCGTATTTGTTCTCTGCATAGACAGGAGGCAAATTATGGAAATCTCTATACGGCTGAGTATAGCCTAAATAACTTTACTTCCATACACATAGAAGAGATTATTTTTATATTAATGGAAGGACTTCAAAACATCTCTTATGAGAATATTCAAAACTATCCTGAAAACCAAGTGCAGTACTTCATAGGCATAAGTAAACAAGAACATGAACAAATATTAGAAGCAACACCCAGGCTTAGGAATATGCATCGGGGTAGTTTTGCATTAACAGCCTTATTGTGTAAGTTAAGGACTGGAGATTCGGGAGACAGATTGTCATGTTTATTTCGAGTACCTAGAAGGACGCTAGAAACATTAATGTCTGTAGCAAGAAATATCTTGTTAACAGACTATGTACCACAATTTCTTGGTTTTTCTCATTTAAGAAGGGAGCAGGTGGTAGCTAGAAATTCCTACATTGCCAGTCACATTTTTGGTGAGCCTGATGCACCACCTGAACAAAAACCTGGAATCACAATAGCTGATGCAACATATATCTATACACAAAAAAGCAGTAATTACTTGTTCCAAAAGGATACATATTCCCTACATAAATATAGGAATTTATTAAAGCCATTTATCCTATGTGCCTCTGATGGATATATCATAGATGTACGTGGACCATATAGTGCCACTACAAATGATGCGACCATAATGAATGATTTATTAAATGAAACTGAATTCAATGATTTTTATAGAGAAAATGATGTTTTTATTCTCGATAGAGGTTTTCGTGACTGCATGGATAATCTGCATGAGAAAGGATACATAGGTCATATGCCTGAAACTAAAGAAGACGGCCAATCACAGCTATCCACTCTTGAAGCCAATAGAACACGCTGTGTAACTATAAACAGGTGGGTAGTAGAAGCTGTGAATGGCCGTTTTAAGAGAGATTTTAAAATATTCCGCCATGAATATTTTAACCGTGGTTGTCGCAATCTTATGGCAGATTTTAAAATAGCAGCTGCTCTGCTGAATGCCTTTACTCCGCCATTCGCAGACAATGTACATGCAGAGCAGTTTGTTTCAATTATATATGAGCGCCTGTTTTTAACCAACACTATAGCCGAGTTAGTTGTGGAACATAATTTAAACAGGCGCGGTTCCTGGTTTGTACCCATAGATACGACAACCCTATCTTTTCCGCGGCTATCCATGGAGGAATTGATATTATTTGCATGTGGTGTATACCAAATTCGTCAGGCCCGTTCATATGTGGGTGAGCATTTCCGCTTTCATGGAATATATACTCTAGAGGTATCCCGAGAGAGAATAAATAGTTTAGAGGGATTAAATCCAATGTTGCTTCGTGCTAAAATAAAGTCCCGCCATTCATCTGCTAAAACTTATTTTGTTTTTATAATTGCAGAAACAAACATGAATGGTCGGGACGGAATCAGAAGTTATTGTTGTAACTGCATTGTAGGTTTAAGAACAGTGGGATGCTGCTCACATGTGATGAGTGTTATTTGGTATCTTAGCTATGCTCGCCATGAAGGTATAACCCGACCTGCCCCCTTCTTAGATGAAGTAATATTAAGAATTAATTAATTGTAAGTAAAATAAAATAAACGTACTAACAAAAATAAAGTATTGCTTTATTTACCTACATTCAAAACCCCATTACAACATTTTTTACTGATAATGAGCACGCATTTAACCACTATCTCACCTGATGGTAAGTGACGATGCGGTCGACGATGGAGCACGCTTGCCTAGAAGTAACCTATTCATTCTTGACTTAGACTCCCAGGTTGTAGCTATTAGGAAACAGACTCTGGCAGGGAATTCCACTCCTTGGCTGTACGCACAATGAATGTGTCGAATATATATACCACTTCATCATTATCAAACTTGCAGTCTGCTGCTGAACATAGGTATCTCCTAATGCACCCCACTGAGTTGGTACGATCGCCATCTTAATCTGCCTACTTAATGGTAAGTAAAAAAAAACTACAAAGATAGCGACAAGCAGTCTAAAGCATTTACTATATCACCAAAACAATGTTTATGTACCTATATGTAACCATCTGTATTGGTACACTAGCACATAACCTTAAAAAATATAACTGGTTATAACTTTTACTTCCCAAGTTCTAAAAATCTAGGAATTTAAAAAGGGCTTGTCTATCCTATTAACTACCAATTAAAACAAAAAATATACCAAAACACGAAATTTTATTAGCTGTACGAAATCCCCATACAAGCCTGCCATTCACCTTTTGGAACCAAATTATAGTAAAGATTTTTTTTTTTAATCCCTTAGTGATAATTTATTATAATCGTTATATTTCTTAATATTTCTTTACATGTAATTACACCGTAGATATGAGATGTTTTATAATTGTCTGTCAACCCTCTTCATAGAATTTACCACAACTTGATAATTAATATTAAAGTATAATATTTAAACTAATAAGTCAGGTTGTAGTAAATAATTTATTAAAACGGCACTTTCACACTTTAACAGTAAAAATGAGATAGTTCATCGATAATCAGTGCTACATGTATGATAATTATATTGACAGCCCTGAATCCTTTTGCTGCATTAGCAAATAAAAGTTCAGAGTCATAATTTTTCTTTAAGTATAATACGGACAAATAAGAAATGTCTCACTTGTTTTTTGTTTTATGAAATAAACTTCCTTTTAATTTAGCAAATTTACATGACTAACCTGACTTATAAGGTAGCGTTTCGGAGCTCAATACATCGGAATCGAGTTCGAGCTTCAGTTGAGAACCAAGTTCATCGCTACAGTACAAGCATTCTACAGTACCTATAGTGCATCCAGTAATAGTTATATTGTTTTAATTATACTTCGAGTGACTGCTATTTAAAATGTAAGTCTTTATATTTTTTATTGATTTATTTATTCAACTAAATTTAAATTTACTGATATATACGTTTAATCATATGTAACTAATTCTTTGCATTCATCCTATTGAATCTTATAGTTTTCTTATAAGTCAGAACATTAAAAGTTTATTACCACTTAGTAAATTAGTAAAAACATTTTATTTTCTTTTATTATAAAAAAATCAAGTGACATACAGTACTTAAACTTATTGAAACATGTTTAATAATTTTCTAGGTCTGACTCTGAGTGTGAACAACGCCGCATCTCTACAGATGTTGAACGCAATGCTGAGCTCCAACCGAACAATTCTACCCCTTCAAGCAAGCGTAAATCTACTTCCGCCAAGAAATCCTCGGCTAGTTTAAGGTAATTATACAATTTTTTTATGTATTAATGATGTATCTACTTACATATATTATTATATCAATGATTAATTTCTACGTTGTTTACGTTTATATAAATTTCAACTTACTTACCTTTGATATGTTCATACAGCCTCGGTTAACTTATTTCACGTTCATTTTCATATTCTGATAAGTAATTTACAACGAATTAAAAATGATTGCTTGTTTCAGAAAAAAGGCGAAGTCGTTGGACATATTCAACCTTAGTCGTGACCGTAGCGACTCTAAAGATCCTTCCTCGGTCGCATTGTCTTCGTTCTTCGTTAATAGAGTCGCAAACGGTAACGAACGGCGAATAATAAACGCGGTGGGTGACTACCTAATCGATTTGAAAGTTTACCAAACCAACGATGCACGCAATACTGATTCACTTGATCTCTGGAAGAAAGCATTGGTTCGGATAAAGTTCCAAACGGACGACGATACACCGCAATGGCGCAAGCTTCAGTCTCTAGTGCAATCGGTGGATGCAATGTGTGAGAGCCAACCAACATTTATGTCCAATTAACCTATATATATATATATACGTTTAATAAAATATTATATTGAACATGATGTTTCATTTCTCAGCCGAAACCTTTCGCATGAAGTTTACTGCAACCGTTTTGCGTTTCAAATCACAACTATAAGCGGGTCGCGTGATGCTAAATTCTACTGGTTTGCATTCATTCAGTATTTATTTATTAATTTGCCGTTATAAAACTTTATTACGTATTCCATCAAACGTCGTGTTAATTACCAGAAATATTATTGGGTATTCTGTCCCACGTCGCGAATGCGCAAGCATGAGCGAACAAATTCCATCAAACGTCATGTTAATTACCAGAAATATTATTGGGTATTCTGTCCCACGTCGCGAATGCGCAAGCATGAGCGAACAAGTGGGACAGAATGCCCAATAATATACTACTAGAGCCACGTGCTGACCCAGTGCCCGAAGTACAAGGCGATGACCATTGACCAACGATGGGACGTGGTCAAAGAAAACAGGCGCATCACCTGCAAGGCAAAGTCGTGCGGCGTCAACCAGTGCCGCCGTCCCCATCACTTTACGTTGCATCAAGAAATCAAGGAGTCACCCGAGGTTAAGTCAGTGACTCAGAAGACACCCGAGGAGCCCACGGACAAGGAAGCAGTCATGTCGGAAGCTACCCGAACAGCCACCGGCCCGAAGACTGTCCTTCTGAAGATGTGTCCGGTGATCATCGCGGGTCCACGGGGGGAGGTGAAGACACACGCGCTCTTCGATGAGGGAGCCACCATTACTCTTATCGACGAAGACTTGGCTGCGAGTATTGGGGCAGAAGGCACGTCGTACCCTCTACGGATTCACGGGGTCAACATGTCTTCGCAAGAGCTAAACAGCCAGATCGTCGCAGTACGAGTCAGGGGAATCGGAGAGGGCAGAAGGCCACTCAAGTTACAAGCCAGGACGATGAAAAACTTGAGGCTGCATCAACAGTCGGTCCCTGACACTGTGCTAGAGTACAAGCACCTGCGCGACCTCCCAAAACAAGAAGTGTGTTACGAACCAACACGCCCTGGACTTCTAGTGGGTACGGACCACTGGGAGTACATCGTGTCCAGAGAACTCCGAGTCGGCGGACCGAACCAACCGGCTGCATCCCGAACACAGCTTGGTTGAGTGGTGCATGGAACAGCACCTAGAAGAGCAATCACAGTTGGTGAAGACAACGTGCTGCACGTATTCGAACGCGAGCAGCGCCCGCAAGGAGACCAACGACTTCACGATCTGGTGGAGACGCATTTCCAGATTGAAGCACTTGGCGTCGGGCAAGAACCACGCATGAGCGAAGCCCACCAGCGAGCAAGCACCATATTGGCAAGAACATTAAGAAAGATCGACGGAGGCTACGAGGTCGGACTGCCGTGGCGATACGATAACGTCGCCATGCCGCCAAGCTACAACGCCGCGCTCCGCCGATTGGAAACAGTAGAAAGAAAAATGGATGCCGCGCCTGACTTCGCCGAGCAATACAAGGCGCAGATGAATAACCTATTTGACAAGGGATACGCAGTGCCATGCGACGGTACGGAGGAGACAAGCGCCGTATGCTGGTACCTGCCACACTTCGCTGTTCAGAACCCGAACAAGCCAGGAAAGCAGCGATTAGTGTTCGACGCGGCGGCAAAGAGCCACGGCGTGTGCCTTAACGATAGGCTCTTGGAAGGCCCAGACTTGCTGCTATCGCTCCCAGGGATTATCTTTCGATTCCGGGAGAAGGCGATAGCGGTCACCGCAGATATACAGGAGATGTTCCTACAAGTCAAGATCCGACCCGAAGATCAGCCGGCGCAACAATTCCTGTGGAGAGGCGATGATAGAAAGAAGCCCCCGCGCCGCTACAAGATGACAAGCATGATATTCGGAGCTGCTAGTTCGCCGTACATGGCTCATTACGTGCGAAACTATAACGCCGATATGCACGGGCAGGAATACCCGCGCGCACTGGAGGCTATAAAAAATAGTCACTACATGGATGACTTGGTGACTAGTTACGACGACGCAGAGGAAGCCCGAAAGGCAATTGACGAGATAAGAAAGGTACACGCAGTCGCCGGGTTTACCCTGAGGGGGTGGAGCGCCAGCGACGCGACGGTACTACACGACGTGCCACGGGAGCTGCACGCCGTCACACCTGCGCAACTAGGAGGGGAAAACACGGGAAGCAAGATACTCGGTCTCTAATGGTGCGCCGCACGAGACGAGCTTGGCTTCAACACCGCCATGAACCCTGTCCCAACCGCTGTACGCGAACGAATGCGTGCACCGACCAAGCGGGAAGCACTCAGCGCGGTTATGTCTATATACGACCCACTCGGACTATTGAGTCATTACACGATCCGAGCGAAGATCATTTTGCAGAGCTTGTGGCGTCTTCAGATAACGTGGGACGAGCCGATACCAGAAGAAGAAAATGAACTCTTCGCAGCATGGCTCGCTCAACTCAACGCAGTCGCTCGGATCCGACTGCCCCGATGCTACACTCCAATGAGATACGAGGAACTAGAACTGCATATCCTATGCGACGCGAGCGAACAGGCTTATGCGACCGCAGCCTATTGGAGAGTTACGAAATGCGACGGAACTGTGAGCGTCATGCTGATCGCCGCCAAGGCCAAAGTGGCGCCAAAGCGAACATTAACTATTCCAAGACTAGAGCTGCAAGCGGCAGTCATAGGAGCCAGACTCGCCGACACCATTCGAAAGGAACATAGAATGAAAGTCGCCAGAACAACATATTGGACGGATTCCTCGACGGTGGTACACTGGATACAGCATGACGCACGACGCTACACTCCGTTCGTCGCACACCGGCTAGGAGAGATCGCCGAGCTCACCGCCAAAGACGAGTGGCGTTGGCTGCCGACCGATCAAAACGTAGCCGACGACGCCACGCGATTGAACAACGCACCGATCTGCGTGACCGACCGATGGTTTGTGGGCCCCAGGTTTCTATACCTACCGGAAGAGCAATGGCCGCAAAGGAAAACGTACGAGGAGGAGAGCGACTAAGAAGTGTTGCACGTCACCGAGGGCCCGACAGGAGGAAGCTGGCTACCTGATCCCGCCCGCTTCTCAAAGTATGAAACTATAGTGAGGGCCGCAGCGAGAGTTCTAACATTCGTCGACATCTGCCGACGAAAAGCAACGAGCCTGGAGCATCGCCACATTCAACGTGCTGAGACGGAGCTAATAAGACGAGCGCAAGGAGACAGCTTCAGCGATGATATAAAGAGGATCCAGTCTGCTCGACCAATCACGAAGTCGAGTCGCCTGTACAAGCTGGACCCCGTGCTGGAAGACGGTATCCTGCGAGTAAGGCGCCGGATCGAAGCTGCTCTTGCGCCAACAGCAACAAAGCGACCAATAATATTGGATGGCCGCCATCGACTCACCAAACTGCTAGTGCATAAGGAGCACTGCGCCGCGGGCCACGCAAACAGAGAGCGCGTGACCAATGATGTTCCCGCAAGCGCCTACTTAAATTAGCATCTCGTCAAATGTTGAGGCTACGCTGATAATGGCTAGCCAATTAATATTTTTATGCTTAGTGACCTCCTACCTACATTATTAAAACACAATAAAATTTTTGCATTCAATCGAGCAACGCGTTTTTATGTAACTCTTCCCGACAATTATACCTGGACCAATCCCGCACATGGTCCTTCGAGCCTGGATTTGGAGATTTGAAGAATATTTACTCCAATCAGTGAATTATTATAAAGGGATTGAAGAGAATTGCTGTACATCAAAAATTATAACCGACGCCCGGCGTGGCCGGTTTATTCTGCTGTGTCATTGAGAAGGTTATTGGAATATACGTGGTCTGGATACCATAGCTGAGAAAAGGCGTATTTATTATTGAATTTGTGTACCCAACACTCTATTTAACAGGTATAATTAGTTATAAGTCAGCTGTCCATAGCGAGGTTAGTACGAAACTACTATCCTAATTTTTCTTTGTTCTGTGAGTGGTTACAAATTGTAAAACAATTATTAACTGATCAGTAATTATTATTCATTTTATGATTTACACATTGTTAAAGAGCGTCTTTGTAGTAACCGCATTATTTTGCTTTACGGTGTAATAATTTTACAGTTATTGAGACAGTTACGTAATCACATTAGTTAGCACAGGTAGACAATAGAAGTATTTGTAATTGCAGTATTATTATTAAAGTTTTGTACAATATAGCCGTCAAAGTCACGCTTGGTTTATGATAAATTCTACATTATTATTTGTGTAAATTCATTCTAAAGTAAGTGTATTTTAATCTTGTACGTATTTCAGGCTGCTTCATTTATGATTTTTATTTTGACGTTGCTATAACTTTATTTATATACGTTCCAGGTTGATTGCACTAGCCTACGCAATGCCAGAGGATAAGGAATTAAATAAGGATAATAAAGATCTCGTTAGGAAACGAACGAGTTGCAAAGGAAAGGTGACAATGTTCTCGAACTATTTAAATACTTTGAATCCTTCATCATTGAGTTCTACTGAGGTAAGCGAGTTGCAATTACGTTTTACTAAGCTGGAGGCATTGTATGCCCAATATGATGAGGTGCAATTAATGCTGGAGTGTAGTACAGATGACTTGGATAGTCAGATGTCAGAACGCGAGGAGTTTGAATCTCTTTATTATAAAACCCTATCTAAAGCTCAGCAAGTGTTGGACAATAATAGGAAAGGAGATTCTAATGACAGCTGTGACGTCATGTCTCGTTCTAGCAATCATAAATTTGTTAAATTACCGACTATTCAGTTGCCGAAATTTAGTGGTTCTTACACCAACTGGTTGGAGTTTCACGACACATTTGTTAGTCTCATCCACTCAAACGACAACATGGATGAAATAAATAAATTCCATTATTTGAGGTCATCCCTGGAAGGGTCTGCAGCTGTGGTGATCAACTCCATTCAGTTTTCTTCTGCAAATTATTCGGTAGCCTGGAATGTTCTGTGCGAGCGGTTTGATAACAAACACCTGCTTATCCAACATCATGTTTCTGCATTATTTCAAATCGACACCCTTCAAAGGAAGTCTTCAGTTAATTTAAAGGGTTTACTTGATGTTGTTAACAAAAACATACGTGCCTTAGAATCCTTAAATGAACCCGTTAATCATTGGGATACTTTACTCATTTATATTGTCACACATAAATTAGATAGCAAAACTTATCGTGAATGGGGTGAGTATAAGGGCCGCCTGGACAAGAATTCTAAAGTTACGTTTGAGATATTTATAACTTTTATTAAAAACCGCGCTGAGATATTAGAAACGTTGGAACTGGAAGCTTCTGCGAATGCTAAACACTCACACGCGGTTAAAAATTCAAACAAGGTCAGGTCAATGTTAGTACAGGATTCAAATAAAAATAATTCAGGTGAAAGTTCAAGTAAACATAATGACGGTGTTTCAAATAAGCCTAAGGATTGTGTTATGTGTTACGGTGATCATAAGTTAAATAGCTGCCCTCGGTTTTTATCGTTGAGCAATGAAGCTCGTTTGGAGTTATTACCTAAATATAAAGTTTGTTATAACTGTTTTAATCTAGGTCATTATGCAAATAACTGCAAAAAGCCAGGTTGTAAAATATGCCGTCGTAAACACAACACTATTGTTCACGTTGATAAATTATTGAAGTCAGACGCTTCTGGTGCTTCTGCTAGCAGTGTTGTTGTCAACAAAAATGGCAGTGCGACTGTCTCCACTCACTCCACTACCATAGATACCAGTACCGGTGTGTCGCTGTCCGCGACTGTGGAACACGGCGACGTGTTGCTGTCCACTGCACTAGTCAAGGTCATGAGTATTAACGGTCAGCAATATGTTGTTCGTGCTGTGCTTGACAGTGGCAGCACGTCATGTCTCATGACTGAGAGGTTATACAACCAGCTAGGTTTGACTGCCGAAACTGTTAACAATTCTATTATAGGTATCAATAACTCGTCATCCTTTATCAATAAAATGTGTTCCATATCAATAAAATCTTTAAATGACAATTATAGCATGGATATTAATTGTTTTGTTCTCCCATCCATCACATATAAGATTCCAAATAAACAAGTTAATTTGTTAAAAATTAAAATTCCGTCTGACGTTTGTCTCGCAGATCCCAACTTTTACTCACCGGCGCCTGTCGATATGTTGCTGGGTGCTGACATCTTTTGGGATTTATTGGAATCTCAACGCATTAAGTTGGGTAATGGGCAACCGATTCTTTGTGAGACTAAATTAGGTTGGTTGGTTTCCGGCCCAATTAACACTTGTATTTCTTCTAAAGTTTTAAAATGTAATTTTATAAAGGTGTGTTCAGACTGTGACGATGAATTAAATTTTAATGTTGATCAACAACTTACTAAGTTTTGGCAACTTGAAGAAGTGTGTACTTCGTCTCCATATTCCCCAGAGGAGAAGCTATGCGAAGAGCATTTTATAAAAAACACTACTCGTTTGGAAAATGGTCAATTTTGTGTTAGGATTCCTTTAAAATGTTCCCCGGACAATTTAGGTGAATCTTTGTCAAGAGCCAAACATTGTTTTGCTTCTCTGGAACGTCGATTTAAATCCAAAACTCAATTTTCTAATATGTATAAAGAATTTATGATAGAATATGAGACTTTAGGTCATATGTCTAGATGCAAAACTATTGATGATCAAGCGTTTTACATTCCGCATCACGGGGTTCTGCGCGAAAGCAGCGCCACCACTAAGTTGAGGGTGGTCTTCAATGCAAGTAGCTCTACTAGCACTGGTATTTCTATTAATAATATCCAGATGATTGGACCCGTGGTACAGGACGACCTTATATCGATCCTGTTGCGTTTTAGACAGCATAAGTACATCATAGCTGCTGATGTTGAGAAAATGTACCGGCAGATAGTTGTTCATCCAAATGATAGGTATCTTCAACAAATTATTTGGCGTGATAATCCGTCAACTCCATTACACGCTTATCAGCTTAATACCGTGACGTACGGCACGGTCAGCGCTCCTTACCTAGCAACCCGGTGTCTTCGGCAGTTAGGGCTAGAGTGTGTTGATAAGGCGATTGGTGATGTTATCCTCCACGACTTTTACGTGGATGACTTGCTCACTGGAGGAGATGACATCAATGAGGTCAAAGAGTTGCGTCATAAAGTTACTTCAACTCTCGCTTCAGCGCAGATGAATTTAAGAAAGTGGAAGTCGAATGACATACAATTGGTTATTGGTTCTGACTTTCCCCAGTCTTCACTGGATTTGAATGTTGGTGGATTTGAGTCAACCAAAACCTTAGGCCTAGGTTGGCAGCCACTGCCAGATTACCTTTGCTTTCCAATTAGTCAATCAGTTAAGTTTAATAGCACAAAACGTGACATGCTTTCGATTGTTTCACAAGTTTTCGATCCGCTTGGATTATTAGCTCCGTGTGTAATTGTTATGAAAATATACCTTCAGAAATTATGGTTAGAAAAATTGTCTTGGGATGAACAGCTATCACCGGACATTAGTAAGCTCTGGAATGAAATTATTAGTAATTTACCAAAGTTAGATAAAATCCATATTCCACGTCGAGTTTTAATTGATTGTTATGAGTTTTTAGAATTTCACATTTTTACAGATGCGTCTGAACGCGCCTACGGCGCTTGTATGTATGTAAGAAGCGTTGATAAGCAGGGACAGGTTTTAGTGCGTTTATTGTTATCCAAAGGCAGAGTTGCGCCACTCAAGCCGACGACCATACCCAGACTTGAGCTATGCGGTGCTCTTGTAGGTGTTCGCATCTTTGAAAAAGCTGTAGGAGCATTACGAGTTAGCGCGCGACGTACTTTCTTTTGGACTGACTCCACTATTGTTTTAGGGTGGCTAAAAATGTTACCAAATAAATTACAGCCGTTCGTTCGTAACAGGGTTGCCGAGATTTTAGATAAGACTGTTGGCTGTGAGTGGAGACATGTTCCAACTGACCAAAACCCTGCTGATCATTTGTCTCGTGGAGTAGACATTAATTTATTACCTAGTTTACATGATTGGTGGTCCGGTCCTAGTTTTTTATTGAATGAATTGTCTTATTGGCCTTCTAAATTAATGAATTTTTATAATGAAATTTTACCTGAACTGAAATTGGATGTCACCTTGCATGTTTTACTCAACAATAATAAATCAGATGAATTGATTAATTTTACACGATTTTCAAACTTTTTACGACTTCAGCGAACGGTCGCCTATGTTTTACGTTTTGTTGACGCATGTAGAAAACAACCTATTCGTGGTTCTCTTTCTGTGCATGAACTAGAAAAGGCCTTAAACTTAATTCTACGTTTATCTCAGAGACAATCTTTTAAAGACTATACATTATTAATCCAAAATAAATCGTTATCCAAGAAAAGTGAATTAAACAAGTTTAATGTTTTTCTAGATGAGAATAATATTATGCGAATTCGAGGCAGATTAGAACATTCAGATTTTGCTTATAATAAAAAGCACCCGATTCTTATTCAATCTAGTCATCATTTTTCGAAGTTGCTTTTTAATTATGAGCATAGAAGGTTGTTTCATGCTGGACCCCAGTTATTGTTGGCGTCTATACGAGATACCTACTGGCCCATTCGAGGTCGCAATTTAGCTAGGATGTGCTGTAAACAATGCGTTCGTTGTTGTCGTTTTAGAGGTAAAACTGTTAGTCCCATTATGGGCGATTTACCACAGCAGCGACTTTTAGCAGGTTTTCCTTTTGAAAATATAGGCTTGGACTATGCAGGTCCCATTCAGTCAGCTGTTCGTCAAGGTCGTGGCTGTAAATTAGTAAAAGTTTACATAGCTATTTTCGTTTGCTTTTCTACAAAATCAATTCATCTTGAATTAGTCGGTGATTTAACAAGTAATACTTTCATTTTGGCACTAAAGAGGTTCATCTCACGTAGAGGAAAGCCGAAAAATATCTACTCGGACAATGGCACCTCATTTGTTGGTGCATCTAATGACCTTTCTAGGTTTCTTGGGGCGAGTTGCAATTCGCTGTCTGAGGAAATGGCTAAGGAAGGAATTAAATTTCACTTTATTCCTGCATATTCCCCTCATTTCGCTGGCCTTGCGGAGGCTGGTGTTAAATCGACCAAGCATCACTTAGTCAGAGTGCTGGGCCTTTGTAACCTTACCTACGAAGAGCTATACACCATGATGGTTCAGGTTGAAGCTATTTTAAACTCCAGACCATTGACGCCGTTGTCATCGAACCCCGAAGATCTGACGCCGCTCACACCCGGACACTTTTTGATTGGACGTCCTTTGACATCGCTGCCGTCACCTGATTATCGAGACCAGTCCATCAATTCTTTGACTCGATTTGAGCGTATTGAGCTTCTCCGACAACATTTTTGGAGTAGATGGAGCAAAGAATATATATCGGAGCTCCAACTTCGCATGAAGTGGCGAGCATGTAAGGGCTCCTTGAAGCTGAATTCTTTGGTCCTGTTGAAGGAAGAGAACCTCCCCCCACTCAAGTGGAAAATGGGTCGGATCGTTGCTACGTATCCAGGGTCAGACGGCGTAGTCAGAGTGGCAGACGTCAGGACTTCTAGTGGTCTGCTACGCAGATCATTTAGCAAGATTTGCCCGTTGCCTATAGATACGGAGTCTGAGGAGTCTTAATGGTTGAAAGGCAGGCTTTCAACGCCCGGGGGTATGTTCCCGCAAGCGCCTACTTAAATTAGCATCTCGTCAAATGTTGAGGCTACGCTGATAATGGCTAGCCAATTAATATTTTTATGCTTAGTGACCTCCTACCTACATTATTAAAACACAATAAAATTTTTGCATTCAATCGAGCAACGCGTTTTTATGTAACTCTTCCCGACAATTATACCTGGACCAATCCCGCACAAATGATTTACGACAGCGTTACTGGGTCATACACATAAGACCGACAGTACGCGCGATAGAAAGGAGCTGTGCGTTCTGCAGGAGGCGTCGAGCGACGCCCCAGACGCCGGCCACAGGAGACCTGCCACGCGCACGCCTTGACCCCTTCCACCGCCCGTTCACCAACTGCGGGGTGGACTTCTTCGGACCTATGATGGTCAAGGTGGGGCGCCGCCGAGAGAAGAGGTGGGGTGCACTCTTCACCTGCTTAACCTCCCGCGCCATACATCTAGAGCTCGTCGCATCACTGTCTACGGACTCAGCCATCATGGCGCTGAGACGAATGGCTGCGCGACGAGGCTGGCCGAGGTTAATGTACTCCGACAACGCGACCAATTTCCGTGGGGCCGATCAAGAACTGCGCAACGCATACGCCGAGTGGACGCCTGCTCTACGTGACGAGGGACTGCTACACCGCATGGAGTGGCGCTTCATCCCTCCCGGTGCGCCCAATCACGGCGGTGCATGGGAACGCATGGTGCGTTCAGTAAAGACAGCGCTGCGAGTGACCCTACGCGAGAAAGTACCTGCAGAAGAGGTGCTACAGACTCTGCTCACCGAGGCCGAGTTCTCGATTAACGCTCGACCTCTGACCCACGTCAGCGTGAATCCCAGTGATCCCGAGGCCCTGACGCCCAACCACTTTTTATTGGGCTCATCAGGCGGGCTACCGTCAACAGGACCGTGTGACGAGGCAGACCGAAGGACCTGGCGAGTCAGCCAGGCGCTCGCCGACCATTTCTGGAGAAGATGGATCCACGAATATCTTCCCCTTCTGACACCACGAGGCGAGCCACGAAACAACGCGAGACCCCTGCAGACCGGCGACGTGGTACTCATCGTCGACAGCACGCTGCCACGCAACACATGGCCGATGGGAATCGTCGAGCGAACGCACAGCGGACCGGACGGCAGCATCAGAGTCGTCGAGGTGCGGACCAAAACTGGAACCTTTCGACGGCCCGTCAGCAAGCTCGTCGTCATGCTGTCAGGAAAGGAGGCTGCGCAAGCTACGCCGGGGGGAGAGCTGTAGTGGACGCCGAGCTGTGACGTTTATTTAAATAGGATAATAGAAATGTAAAATAGGATTAAAACTAAGATTTGTAAAGTCGAGGCAAGATCCGATTCATGAACACGAACGGACAGGTAGCAACCCGTCGGTGCGCCAATGAGCGACGCGTATGACGCAACGGATTAAAACCGGCGCGCTGATTGGTTGTTCGGATCTCGCTTCGGCTACGGGCTTTTGTATAAATACGGCTGCATTTGCCCAACGAACTCACTCGACACTGAGAATTCGTGAAGCAAGCTTGTCCTGTGATATTCGCAAATAAAAGGAAGATTACTCTGGAAGATTTGAAGTTTGATTGAACGCAATAATACAGTCCACACCCACGACAGTCACTGTCACGGCAGCCATTAAGTTTTGTCGGTAACTTCGTGAAGTCGGGATCTATTAAGTGAATATTCACAAAAAAATACCTCAGGGTGATAAACGACTATTGTTGTGGTAAGTTTATTATATTTTTTGTTTACTTACTATGTTATTTTCTATTTTTATGCAATATCTTAAAGAATACGCTCAGTGATGGCATAATATACACGTGGTTTACGTTAAAATATTTTTAGAGGTTATAATTTCTCAGATTTTATTCTCATTTTCGTTATTTTGCGTTACGTTACGAAACTGAGAAATTGTTAAGCTTAGTTCAGAAAGACGAAAAGTACTTAAATTGTAAAATAATTACCGTCACGTAATTTGGATAAAGATTTTAAAGTGAGGGAAGTTCGCGCACAAACAAAATCATACACTTTTAACCTACTTAAAAAAAACTACTTCTTTTTTTTTACATCATAAATCCGTCATTTATGAAACGACAAGCTTATGCCCGCGGCTTAGCTCGCGTTATTTTAGAATTTTGCAATCAATCCGGGTTAAAAAAAGCACTTAACACGCTACTCAAGTTTTTATCTATTATCTATCTATATATATAAAAATGAATCCCTATTTCCTTTGGTCACGGCATCACGCGTGAACGGCTGGACCGATTTTCTTTTGTTGTGTTTGTTACTGACAGGAGAAGGTTCTTATGAAAAAAAAAAATTGAAAATTGCGCGGATAATTAGAAAATTTAAGAATACTTAACCACCATATTAAGTAATCCTGACTGCTCCTGATTTATTGGGTTCATCTCCGGGCCCAATAATATAAAGGCACCTGGAACGGGACCTAGGTATTCACGTGGGTGAAACCGCGGGGCACAGCTAGTATAATAATATAAGTAAATAATTATTCAAAAGACATGTGGCGCCACCTATTCTCATAAGGTAATACGTTAAATTATTGTTGTTTTCCAAAGAAACAGTACGGTCAATCTGGGTAACTTAAGCTTTCAGTACAACTTTGACTCACCACTTCCAATTCCGATTTTTATTATTTTTTCTCACTCTGTGCAAAAATTTACGCATAGAAATATTTTTTATTACATACGTAAAGTACTGCGTAAAAACCCATCTAATGTCATTATTTAATAAATGTTAAAAATCCATAGATATAAAATAAAAACGGCGGGCTGTGCGCAACGTCTTTTTGAAAGTGCTCAAAAAACTTTGTTGCTTTGCGATTCTTAGACGCTGAATAAAGGTGAGTTTCAGTTCAGACAGTAAATTAAAGTTTAAAAACTTAAATACAATTAAAATGTTCGCAATATTTTTATGAACATTGTTAATATTATCAAAATTGTGCACCTGGTCCTTTAGAACTATCGAATCCGGGTAACTTTGACTCGGGTCAAAGTTACACTGACAGTTAGAACTAACTCCACTAAAGTACTGGGGTAACTTGAATAATTTAAGTGTTGCCTTTTTTTAAAGGTAAACTTACATTAACATGGCGCGAAAAAAGTAGGTACAAAAAATACTATACATTACATCATTATAATACATTTTGATGGTAAAAAGTTTAAAATATCGTTCATGCAGAAGGCGATGGAGGGTTGAAAGCTGCCTAATAAGCCTGATATTATACGCTGTTACCCAAAAAATGTCGTGAAATATTTGCCTACAACTAAAGTGACCAAAAGAAAGATTTTTTTTTATCATTGATGATGATTTTCTTTGTATGGGATGGCAGTAAGGCTGGTAAAGAGCTGATTTTGATATTTTCATTTTGGATTTTTATGTTAGTTTTTATAATTGATTAGGATTTGATAACTTAGTCCTGTTATTAATGAACAAGTTAAAAGACTTATAAGACTGCTTAGATCTTAATAAGTTCTAAAAACCCATCTCCTTTTAAAAACTAGTGATTTCCCTAACTGCGCACTTTATTTTTCATGTTTTCAACCGTAAACCTTTGAGAAAAAAAATAAAAATTGTTTCTAATGTTAGTTTGTTTCATATTATGACATAAAAAGAGGCTTAAGACTCACCAAATATAACAAAACCTAATTTAAAACAGCAAAATCCGTATCATTAAATGTGTGAGGTAATGTTACCCAAGTCACCGTATAACTTTGCCTCGTCGAATTTTCAATTATTATAAAGCTGTAGTTTAAAAAAAAGTTTTTTTTTTTTTTATTTCTTAAAAATAGGCATTGTAAAGCCACTAAAAACATTTATTTCACAGTAGTTTGGTTAAGAATTCTATACGTAATTTTAAAAAAAGATCATAAAGTTGGTGAAAGTTACCCAACATGATGGTACTTTCTTTTGGGATAAAAAGTACCCTATGTCCGTTTTTGTACACCTGACAACGTATATGCGAAATTTCAGGATGACCGGTTCAGTAGTTGAGTGTGAAAAGGTAACAAATAAACAAACTTACTTTCGGTCAAAATCGGTTCAGTTGTTTTGTTTTTTTCTTCTTGGCCTATGTTGACTATGTTTAGGAAATGATAGTTCGTTAATAAAACTATACCTATTACCTACTATAACTATACCTATGTACATATTCTTAGGTATGTAGATGTGGTTATCACAGATACCTAACTAAGCTGACTGTAGCTTCTACCTTTAAAATAAAATCAAGAAAATACTTAAATTTATAAATAAATAAAACTAAAGCGTAATTTGTAAAACAAGTTATATAACACTTATATTCGTTTCAGTTAAACACCATGGCTTCTGTGTCAAATGCTGAAAGACAAAAAAGATACAGAGAGCGTCTTAAACAAAAACCGGTTAAGTATGAGGAAATGCGAAAAAAACATTTAGAGAGAGTTACATTAAATAAATTAAAAATTAAGGAGCAGAACCAAAGCCAACAAGAAAAAACAAGACAGAAGTGGAGAGAATACTCTGATCGCTACTATAAAAAGAAGATTAATAAATCTATTAGTGACCCGACTGCAGCCAATAGAGTAACAGTTTCAAACGAGCTTAGTATAAAGAGGTGGAGACTTAAGACAATCAAACTTCGAAAAGAATTAAAACGTTGCCAAGATGCATTAGATATGTCGTTAAAAAAAACTTTTTAACAAAAAAATTAAACCGCCGAAAAAACTGAAAAGCAAAAAATAAGAAACCTTTTTTTATTTAATCTTAATAACTAAGTTCTTAAACGAATGTGAGTATGTCATGTTATTTATCATTATTTATTTTCTGTGTTTTTGTTTTTGTGTTATTTGTATGGTCTAATGTAATGTTAATTATTATTGTTTGTAATGTAAGTTTTATATAAACATAACCGTTCATTGTACACGCGGTGTTAGCCTGTAAGTAATTGTTACACCTGAAATGTATATTTAGATAGATAAAATAAATGTAATGTGTAAACAATTGTAGGTTAACCTTAAATAAATAAATAAATAAATAAAATAAAATACCTAAATAATTTCGAGGCGGCGTCAAAGAGGCAAATTAATTAAGATATATAGGTACTTAATTTTTTTAGAAATTTTAATGTTTATCGCTGGAGATTTCATTGCATTGTTAAGTTGATTCAAACTCAAACTCAAAATTTTTATTTGCTTTCCACAATGGAATTAGTAGGTGGTAAGTAAAGAATATAATTATAGTATAGAGCGGTTTTGATTTGATTGTTTCTTTATTTTTAAGGTAATTTTGTGATCTTTGTTAATTGATAGTTTGGCGCCGCCTCAAAATTATTTAGGTATACTCACATTCGTTTAAGAACTTAGTTATTAAGATTAAATAAAAAAAGGTTTCTTATTTTTTGCTTTTCAGTTTTTTCGGCGGTTAAATTTTTTTGTTAAAAAGTTTTTATTTTATATTTTTTTGTGGCTATTATATGTCTACTTTATTATTTTTAAAATAGCTAACTACCTTATTTTAGTATTCAAATCTGTGAGTAAACAATAAATCACCCCTATTTTCCCAACCTTAGAGTAAAATTATATAGGACCAGCTTCAAGGTATAACCCCCTATCTAATAAAAAAAGATTTATCAAAATCAGACTGTTCTGTAATATGTTACGCGTGGTCATATATTAAAATCAGTTAGTGAACAATCAATATATCCCTGTTTTTCTACCCTTAGGATTAGAATATTTTTTCCAAATTTATGTGACCAACTTTTAGGTGTAGCCTACTCAATAAAAAAAGAATTATCAAAATAGAACTACTCTGTAAAAAGTTGCGCGTGGTAATACATTACGATCAGTGCGTGAACAATCAATTAACCCCTATTTTTCCACCCTTAGGGTGGGAATTCCTTTTTTCAAATTTATATGGGACCAACTTTGGAGTATACCCTTTCCAATAAAAAAAAGAATTATAAAAATCGGACTACTCAGTAAAAAGATATGCGTGATCATACATAAAAAAAAATATATATACGCGTCGAATTGAGAACCTCCTCTGTTTTCGTCGGTTAAAAATAAATGTGTCCATAGATAGACTTAAGCCAGCATATGTATTAAATGAAGAATGTAATAGTCAGCAACATAATAACAGTGTAAGGAACTCTCTTAGCAACAACGACCCGGTACTATTGTCACCGAACCTTAACATACAGGACCCTCCGTCAAAAACAAGTCGCAGCGGTCGCACTATTAGGCGACCTGTAAGATTCAATGATTGTTACGAACTGTGTATGTAACAATATTTTTAGGTTATTTGGCGTTGCCGTAACAGAAGCTGCCGGCCCTTATGGTGTTTTTAATTATTGCAGAGCGGACGTTACGGCAACTACCCTTAACTGTTAGTTGTAAGAATTGTATCGCCACACGGGATACCTTAAAGTCGGCCCCTGAAAAATGGGTGACCGCACCCAGTAGACATAACTAGTGTAGTTATTAAGCTGAGTTGTCATTAATAACAAACTAGGTTTTGCCTGTTAGCATTGTAAGTAATTGTGCAACAATGTAATTTATGTGCCTCTTTGTTGAAATTAACGCAAACATATTTTCTGCTGACATATAATGTACAATCGGGGACATCTTCGCCTTATCACCTTACCGTCGAGAAACGGTTTTCGTCGCTTGCGCTCTTTCTAACGCTAGCGACACGCGGCGACGCCCCCTTATTTCTGATTTGTGTTTTAATATAGTACCTATAATTGCCAGTGTCATTGTAAAAGTTGACACTGTGCACGAGTAAAATGTATGTAATGTTTGTTGTTGTCGTCACTAAATACTACGAATGTTTTGACGACTTACGAATTATGTTTTTCTTATGCACATATTTTCATAAAAATTATGTAAACTATAAATGCTAGAATATTAAGATGATTTTTTTATTCAATTTTCAGTATATTTGCAAAAATAATAATAATAGAGTAACGACAAAAGCTAGCTTTACCGACAGTTATGTGTTTACACATAAGTATGTAATTTATCGTTATTCTTACTCGGAAATAAAGGAACTGTTAGGTTTATTGCTCATGTCATAATCATCTCATAATAAGTTTCTAGATTTATTTTTTTAAACGTCTTGACAGATTTCGACATTTTTCTATTATTTCGATGGGTGATTTAAACGAAATTGACGATTTTTTACTTCATCTGTTGAGTGTGTTTTCTAAATCTGTTTTTATAAATGGCTGATCTGCGACCGTAGGTTGTGGGTTTGATTCCCACCTAGGACAATTCTTTTTTTGATGAGCACAATCATTTGTTCTGTGCCTGGGTGTATTTTTCAGTAAAATGTATTACAAATATAATAATATGAGGATATTTATCAGTTTTCTGGTAACCATAAAACAAGCTCTGCTTACTTTGGTATTAGATTGCTGTGTGTAAGTTGTCACAGGATATTATCATTATGTTATATTATTATTATAGATACTATGTCTTTTTTTTTTATCTATGTAATTTGTTGCATAATGTTATGTTTAAATGTAATTTGGGTTGAGAAAATATGAATTATTATTAAAAGCTAGTCGGGATTTTTATGTTTTTTATATTTTGTTTACTTTATAGTAAAATTGCATCAATACCTACCTTTAAATGTTATTATTAGTTGCTTTGTTTAAGTTAATTTATGTAGGATGTATAATGCATTTTACTACTACTAAAATACTAATTAGATGTAAACTTAAATTGTCTAAATAGTTTTGTCTTTTAGTAAGTAAATAGTATTAAAATACTAATACTATTTACTTACTAAAATCACCGTTTATACTCCAGTTTAGAGTTTTTAAGCTCATTAAACCCAGTATCTGAACCTTACCACCTTTCCCTGTGTGTAGCAGGAATTCTTTTCAATGGAGTCTGGAGTGTAAATTTAGTTGTGCCTTTAATTGTGATAGCAATATTTTATAAGTATGCGTCTACACCTAGGACACTTGTAACAAGGAGTAAACGCGCAACAAGGAGACGATGCTGGTCGGTCAACGACTGGCTCCATGAACTTCAGCATGTTTTTTTAGAAGTAAGGAATAAACAAAATAAAACAAATTAGATACTTCAAAATATATTTTTATTTATAGGATTACTAAAAATATAAACATAATGAGAGCTACCGTTATTACGCTCACGTGTTGATGCCTCTAGCATAGTTCAGAAAATGACAGAAATAACTTATAATTAAAGATTCACCGCGCTTGTCGCGTTGTGTTGTTTTTTACAGTCGGTTCTGAGTTTCGAAGTTCTCGTACTAGACAAATAACTCGCTTTAACTGATAAGTTGTATTTACTATGATGTTATGTTAGTAAGATGTAGGATATATTGTGGAAATATTATTTAAAGAAATAATTTAATAATTATTTGGTAGATAACTCATTTTGATTAAAGTAAAACTGAATAATAACCGGTATTTAATTAATTGGTAAATCTCGATCTTTCATCTTTCATAAAAAACCTTGAATGAGTAGTTCTAACAATACAATGGTTCACTCTTGTTACCATTTGCCATCAAAATTATGACCCAAATCGACCATCGATCTTGGCGGTGCAATTAGCAACCACTTAGCATCTAATGAAGCTTATAGTCAATTACAAGTAGGGATATTATATCTATCTTATTAAAATTAAGTTTATAAGAATAATAAAAAACTTGTGAGGTGTCAAGGGACACCCAGATGGAACGAAGTTCCTTTCGATTAATTAGTGAAGTAATTATAAAATATATTTTTTTTAAGTTATAATAAATAAAACAAAAAATTAACAAATATAATGTAATATAAACTTTCAGTAGGCTCAATTTTAGTAATGGTATTATAACTGATATTACAACTGAAGTAGGAAACATAATGTTTGGGATTCTATTTTATATAAATGTCTTGAAAAATCTGGATCAATGGTAGTATTATATTTTGTTGTTGATTCTGCTGGATTTAATTAATAATAAATTTTATTTAGTAAATAATAAATTTAATTAAATCGATATTAATAATTTTATTAGGGTATTTTTTTTTGTATTTTTTTTTATTTAAAATTATTAATTAAATTTAATTATAATTAATTAAATTAAAATAATAATTTCATAATTAATTAAATTAAATTATTATTAATTAAATTAGATAAATAATTTTATTATTAATTAAATTAGATGAATAATTTTATAATTAATTAAATTTAATTAAAAAAAATATATATATATCACATATATATAATATATATAACACTGTTGGTTGTGATCGACAAGCGAGCCACGAGCGCGTTGTAAAGACTACGGTGGTTTTTTCGGTGCTTATCATACCAGATTATAATGCAAGGCGAGACAAAACTGTTATTTCTCGGTGTATTGCTATAGTAACACATTTAGTACTAAAAGTCCGATGAAGCAGTCAAAGACTGCGCTCAGGCTAACTACAAAGATCTCTACCAAAAAAAAAACATTTGCACTAAAACTGAAGTGCCTAAAAACGGAAGCTACATTAAGTGATATAATATTATTTATTAACAGCCATGATTACACTTAGAAAAAAATAATCTACTAAGAAACCAAAAAAAAGCTGTCTAGAACTATAAAGATTATAATTATAAGAATGACTGAAAAAACGTACTCGTGTTTAACGTATTGCTTGTAATTATAACACATACACAAAAAAAAACGCCGTTATCTGGCGGCTCCTTTCGCCCCTCGGTGATCGACGCATAGTTTTTGACAACGCGCCGTGTGCGTGATGTGCGCGCCAAATGCCAAACCGCGGTATAGCTTGTTCGTAAATCACAGGTTTGAAGAAAAATACAATTACATACTTAATGACGGTCCTTTATCCAGTCAATAAATATTATTTATTAGGCTTACGTCAAATAAACAAATTCTTATAACAATAAAAAAATTACACTTCGTATTAGTAATAGTAGGTAGCTATTTTACTGAATCCATAATATTTATTTAAATTATTTTTAATTCATGTTTAACAGAGTTTTACAAAAAACTAAAGGGAAGTCGGGCATGCATTTTCTAACTGCCGGGCCAAAAGACGGTTATAATCGAATAAAAAAACATACCTTGTATCAACTAGATATTCTACTTCAATGGTTTGACAACCAAAATAATACTTATGATTTTAGTGTCGGTCTAACTATCCGAAAAAGACAAACAAAAGGTATATTTCTATTCTTTTCTAACGCATGGCTTGCGCGCAGGATAGAGAGAGTTGCATTTTGTGCATTACATTACAGTTTTTGAGTACACTTTAACGATAACAATAAGCTGTCGCGAGCAAAACTGAACTGTTTGACAATGAGTTTAAGGTTCATAATAAGATGTTATTGTTTTTTTATTGTTTCTCATAGAGTTTTTGTAGCTTTTATTCTACACCCGGCGTCCGTTTAGTGTGTTAATGTTAAAATACTATAGTAGGTATATGTATAGTAATAGTATATATTATATTAACAATGCCAACCAATTTTCCAATGGCTCGCATTATACTCATATTTATATCTTTAGAGGTTAATAAGAAGATTATCGGTGGAACTTATAACACTACTTTAAACCGTCTGGGGGCTGAAAATATACCACGAATGACTTTTTTAAACATAATAAAACTGCTAAGAATTATGCTACTATTATATTAAATATCCTCATCAGAATCAACGTCCCAATTTAATGATAGAAAGATAAAATAATTGTTACAAGAAAGTTTTAAAAACATCTAGCAAACAAGTAAAAGGGTCGGAGTCGAGAGAGGTCGGAATAAAAGGGTCGCCTTCTTAGGTTCTCAGCCTCCGCTGTCAGTCTTCTTCGTTGATGAAAAAGTAACCATGTCGTCGCTTTCCACGGGCAGTTATTTAGTCTTCCATTCTCTTACTATCGTCTTATCCACAGCCTTACTGTAAGAGCGCTGCAAACAAAATGTTTAAACAATTAATCCATCTGTAATAAAATTCTAGTAAGTTTACAAAAACAACCGAAGACTGTAATCACAAATAGATTTCGAAGAATCAGACAAGTTGGGTTCGAACTCGAGACTGAAGTTATAACGGGTAATACCAACCTACTAGACTATCACTTTTCTCTGCTAATTTGGTCATCTATGTATTACCTACATTGCTCTTCCGTGGTCTAAATCACCTACACGATTATAAAAAAATATCTCTCAAAAATTAAAACGATTTTTTTTTTAATCTGCTCCAATAAAAAAATGTTTAGTAGCGCGAGCTTGTTTATTAATACATTTTGCGGTGGCTAACTTTGATGAAAATACTTGACCTAACCAAAAACAAACAAAATATTTTTTTTTCAATCCAGTATTTATGATTTTATTTGAAATCATTTGGTCTTAATAACTAAAATGCGCTTTGCGAAAACAAGTACCCGAAAGCTCTGGTTTATGACTTTTTTGTTAAAAGTGAGCCGACTAGTTTTTTATCTATAGCAGTGGAATTCTATTGTTATAGCTCCGGCCAAACCGGCCGACTTTGCTACTTATTGTTTCATTTTTTAAATTAAAATTAACACGTTTATTTAATTACTCTTTTAAAGGCAGATCTGTTATTATAATAACCGTAAAAATGAAATGTTATTGAAACAAAAACACCTAACAAAACACTATTATAAAAAGATTATTATTTAAAATAATGTGTATACCCTAAACAAGAATATAGCCGAACTATCTATTTAACTATAACTTTTTCTATTTAACATATCACTCGTTTGGTATGGTTACATAAATCCCAACAAAAGTATGAATGAAAATGCACTGATTTACTTCATACAGAGCGTAAATGAAGGTTTAGTTCAGTTGGCCACAAAGATCACTTTAAAATAATACACGCTTAATAGTTAAGATGTTAAAACATGAGACTAGTGTCAGATGACTCACGCAATCAATTATAATTATCAATTCTAAAAACATCCCTCCTTAGCAGCACAACAGGCATTTTTACACATTTGTGTTAAACACATTATTAAAATGTCACCGTGAACAACACTGACTAAATCTGTTTTCATGTTTAGTGCAATAATAATTAGTATCTAAAACAATTTTGACCGACTAGAATTAAGTTTTATGTAGTTCACGTTAATCTTTTTTCTTTCTATCCCACTACTTTGCAGACTCTTTATCTATCTGGTTTTGACTTATAAACACATAATGCTTAAAATATAATTTTATATACTTACAAATACTGTCAGGTCATCCGCAATTTGACTAATAAATTTGTTCGCTCTTCGATCGTCAATTTTAGATATCACACAAACAAAATAAAAGTCCGGTATACACGCGCGAGTATTCGTAAGCAGTAGTCAAAGTCACGGAGAAAACAGCGAACGTCAACAATGAACAAACAGTGAGATGCGACTGACGTCCACAAAAATAGTCAAAGCATATATTTCCATCTCGTTACTGCAATGTCCTAATTGGTCAACGTCCCAGGAGGGCGGAGCTTCCGTGCCAGTCGCCTGCGTCGAACGTCAAACGAAATCTTCTAAAAAGTGATAAGGCTTCGTTGTCCCCGATTGTACCTACTTACCTCTCAATAACAAGTCATACACATGTTGTAAGCACTGATTTAAATCAAATAATAATAATAATAAAATAAAATAAAAAGTACTGTAGGGACACATGTAAGTATGTATGGCAGAGTGCAAGGTAAGCAATACTGTATGAGAGCGTGAGGCATGCACGGGACGGACAGTTACTGCGCACTGGTCCGAGTGAACGGTTCTCTTTGGGGTTTACGCGAAATATATTAGGTATCCGAAAGCCGTCTTTCACTTCACCCCTGAACCCGCAACCAGAAGAGGCAGCACTCAAATTAGGGATTTACTCCAACCACGAATCCCTAAAGGTGCTTTGCGAATATCTTGAAGCCAAAAAAGGCTGCCATAAGTTCTAGCAAGTTGATATGCAGATTCCTTTCTACATCACTCCACTGTCCATTTGCAGTCTCTTCTTTACATGCCACCCCCCACCCTGTTTTGCTTGCATCTGAGAATATTTCTATTAAATACTTGTCATCACGAATAGGGTTAACACTATTTTTGACAGCGTTTAACCACCACAATAAATCATGGCGAATATGTGAAGGTATATTCATATAACTTTCATAATCGTTAGACCTAAGCAAAGCTAAGTATTTACACCTCTCTAACTCTTTTGTATAAAGCCATCCATATTGAATGGCTGGACAAGCAGAAACAAGAAGACCCACTAGGCGAGCAAGGCATCTAATCTTGCAACGGTTAAGGGTTATAAAATCAATCACCTCTTATATTATGTGTGTCTTCTTTTTATCTGTTAAACTTATATGGAATAGCTTGGTGTTAATAATAAAACCTAGGTATTTACAATGTGTCTTAGGAATCAATGAACTTTTTTCAGTGTTAATAACAAATCCCAAGGATTCTAAAATTAATCTTGTCGTCTGAACATTCTTTAGGCATTCGTCATAAGTTTTACCGATACAACATATGTCATCTAAATAAATAGTCGACAAATAGCCTAAACTTCTTAATAACGCCATCACGGGCTTTAGAAGCTTTGTGAAGACATATGGAGCCGTACACAAGCCAAATGGGAGGACGTTGAATTCGTAAAGGTTATTATCTAAACCCTTTATACATGGTATCTGAAAACGCAAGTATTTACGAAAACCTTCTTCGATTGAGATCAAGAAATATGCGTCCTTTAAATCTAATGTGGATAGATAATAATTTTTTGAAATTAGTTTTATTGTAGTACGTAAATCTTCCAATTTGAAATGGTTTGTATTTATAAATGTATTTAAATATTTAAGATTCAATATGAAACGTTGCCTTCCATATGGTTTGGGTACAAGAAAAGTGCTTGAAATATATTGGCCCTGACAAGGGAGACATGGTGATACAGCACCCATTTTAATTAAATCAGTGACAATCTTCCTATAAGCTTTCAAATCATGCTTATTTAGGATTGGTGGCGAGGGTGTATTATGTTGCTGTACGTATGTATTGAAGGGTATTTCATAACCCTTTATCCAAGATAAAAGTAGCCTGTCACTGGTGATGAGACGCCACCTATCGATGAAGTGCAACAAACGTCCTGAATGACTCACCGGTTCTATTGGCGGTGCGGTGCGTGGGTCTGTGAGCGCCTGTAGGGTGCGCTCGGCTGCGGCCGCGGCGGCGAAGGGGCGCGACGCTGTTGGCGCGGGTACTCCGGCCGGTTCAGCGGGGCAGGCGCTATCGAACGTCTCGCCGCAGCTCCCGTTTGCCTGCTTATCGATGGAAGTGGGCGCCTCGAGTTTAAATTCTGCGTCTGATTAGTTATTCTTCTTGACGGCCCAGGTATAGATGTAACAGTCTTCATTACCGCACCTGTTTTATTTATTGCTTTTGCCGCTTTCAACAGGTCACCTAGTTGGCTACCAAAAAGATAACTATCTATTTTGGTTTCGTACAAGTGATCCTTTATTTCCTTTTTTATTGAAGAGCAAACAAAACTTCTACGGATCATCGACTCCGTATGCTGCAAGTCACAGGCTAGTTTTCCGGCGTCAGTTAACGACTTAATAAGCGTCAAATTGGTACTGTCAGTAGACAAAACCTGTGAAAAGGCATCGCCTACACAAGAGATTATTAATGCTATTTGCTTCTGTTTGTTTTCGATAGCTTTATTTTTCTTGCTAAGAACTTCAGACAAAGCTGCTTTAACCTCTTGATTAAGTACAGGAGCACCAATATTCTTGCAGTTTTGTGGTATACAATGTATGTGGAAAATCTGTTTCTTGGCTTCCTTAGAGAGACCATTTGTCGCTGTGTGCTCCCACCTGACAGCTAGATTTGAATTTACAGCTGGACCGAATTTCTTATCAGTAATGGGGGCTTCCCTTAATATTTCTAAAATATCATCAGGAAGAGAATCCTCGGCGGCATCGTTATCAGCTATTTGAGCGGCCGCTGCAGCTGCATCATGAGCGACAGGGTCAGATAATTCTGGGGGGTGCTCCGACATATTGACCACATCATTGAGTGGGGTATCATCCACATCCTGGCGGTCCACATTCTGTGGTACCTCGTTAGATTGCTGGGTTAGCAAGAGAGATGAAGAGCATTCTTCGCCAGAAGGGCCCTTGTGTGGTTCGTCTGGAATGGACGGCGGTTATTGCCATTTAATTTTAATAACTCGCATAATTTGTTAATTAGAATGCATGTAAAGGAATTAATGACGGAGGCATTCCATTGTATGTAATGCTCACGATCATCTAATAAAGCATTGGTATCAATCCCTATGAATTGAGCACAGCTTGTTGTTATCAGTTGGCGGAGACATTCCATTCAAATGTTCACAACCATTAAAACATATTTAAATTAATAATTTATAAAATAATGTGGGTAGGAATCCCTAAAACTCGACACATCTAGGTAGGAACATTCCGTTAAAATTTTCACGACCAACAAAATAAAATTCTAAAAACATGAGGGTAGATCATCATGTAGAAAAAATTGTAAGTTTCTCCTTGAGAGAAAACAAGTGTTATAATATTGATGTAATCATCTAAATGATAATCATCACTTACCTAGTATTTTTAACGAATCCTGTGAAGATGAGCGAAGGCGGTGTGAACGCCTCTTCCGCAACTTCCTTTCGATCTTCCTCATCTTTCGATCTGCGTAGGACTCAATATCTTCGTCACTGTATCGTCTTTTTGGCATAATTATAAACGTAGCTCGAATAAACACAGTTATAAACACTCACGAGTACCTATAAGTCGGATTTTTCTAATAATATAAATATTATTTTGAGAGGAACGACAAAACGTGGCGGATAGTGTAAGCACTAAAACGCGAATGACCTACCTACCAAGAGAGGGCGCTGACAGTTGTTGGTTTTCTTTTTTAATTTATTTTTTAATTTCAAATTTAGTGGTTGGATAGTAGTACCTGCGCGTTACTACATAGTTATTGTTGATCTCGAGGACAGAGCAGGTCGTACCCCGCGAATAATATTATATATACATATTATAATTGTTACTCTGGTGATATCTATTTGCTCCTGTCACTGTTGGCGCTCATGAGCACAAAGTCTGAAGGACAGAAAACCGTGGTGAGTAAAGCACGATGAGATTTTTTTTTTTAAGTTGCTATAACATGTATTAATATATATATTATTGTCATTTATTGTCTACATTATAACGCTCCTTCCACAGGCCCTCCAGTTTTGTGTGAGAGACACCAACGACGCGTAGCAGGCACGGTAGTTAAGCAAAAAAATAGTGATCATGACATTTAGAAAACATAATATTTTATATGAACGTGTTATAAATTATCTGATGAAATGAAATACACGGCTCCACTGCTCGCCCCACCGACAGCGACATCAACGCAAGACAGCCAGTGACAACAAGGTAAGGTCATAAGATGTCTGTATACATTTATTTATTTATTAAATACTTTTTGCACACAATGTACAATGGCGGACTTAACGCCTTAGGCGTTCTCTACCTTTGGGTGGTGGAGAGAAAGCATAGGTAGGTGCTAAGAAATTTAACAGGAACATTATTACACATATACCTACATATAATACAAAACACATATAATTATTATTATCATATATCCAAATATATAACTATATAAATATGTACACTACAAATAATACTTATACTTACATATCAAGAAAAATAATTAGAAAACGAAATACTATTATGATTCTGCTAATTTCCCTAGAATGTGGTCACGTAATTTGACTTTAAAGGTGTGACGGCTGTTTAACATCCTGATCTCTAGAGGTAACTCATTCCAGAGGAGAATAGATTTAACAAAGAAGGAAGAATGAATAATATCAGAACGATGTGCAGGGCAGAGTAGAAGACGATTTTTGAAGAGCGAAGATTTTTGTCATGATGTGAACAAAGATTTTCGAAGTGAGAAGTTAAATAGGTAGGTGAAGTAGGAGTATGAAGTATAGAAAAAAGTGTGGTCAACGCCCTCAACTCACGACGCTGCCTTGTAGGTAGCCATCGGAGCTGCGTTCGATACACAGAAACATGATCGTACTTGCGAAGATTAAAAACGAATCGAATGCAATTATTGAGAAGTCGGTCAAGTTTGTTTAGCAGATCTGCATTCAGGTCATAGTAGCAAACATCACCATAGTCAATTATGGGGAAGATTAAGGTTTGCATAAGCATCACTTTCACATTGGACGGAAGCAAATTTTTGAGGCGGTAGAGGAACCGTAGCGTGTTCGTAACTTTTTGGCTGACAGCTGCGACTTGTGCTTGCCAGTTAAGTGTTGAGTCTATATGTAACCCAAGATTCTTAACGTCCCCACTATAAGGCACTACCGTGCCATTAAATACTACGGACGGCAAGCCGGAAGTATCAACTCTGCTTAGATATCTCGAGCTACCGATAATTATGGCTTGGCATTTCCCAGGGTTGACTGCCACGCCAAACCTGTCCGCCCAATTTTTCACAATGACTAAGTCCTTATTGATTTTTCCGAGCGTGACAGCCAACTTATCAACAGTAGAATGGCGATATAACTGCAAGTCATCGGCATACAGATGATACGAACACTGAAGCTCAGGAGTAAGTAGATTTATAAATACTGCGAAGAGAAGAGGTGAGAGTATGCCGCCTTGTGGAACGCCAGCATCCAAATTACACCAGGTTGACGAGACTTCGTCCACCCGAACCGACTGCTGGCGCTTCCAAAGATAAGAAGAGAACCAGTCTAATGCCTCGGAAGAGACCATGAGATATGACAGGATAGATAGAAGGATGTCGTGACTGACGGTATTGAACGCATTGGAGAAATCGACAAGGACCAACACAGTCAGCTTGGCATCTTCCACGGCGAGTCTAATATCGCCAGTCACTTTAAGAAGGGCAGAGGAAGTGCTATGGCCTGGCCTAAACCCAGATTGGAATTGGCTCAAAACCTTGTTTTCGTAAACAAAACGAGTGAATTGTTTATGCGCACAAGCCTCTAGCACTTTGGATAGGAAAGGCAGGATTGAGATCGGACGGAAATGATTAGGGAGTGTTGGATTAGAAATCTTAGGAAGAGGACAAACGTACGATTTCCTCCAAAGCAAAGGAAATACTCCGGAGAAAAGGGAAAAGTTAACAATATGGGTGATGACAGGAATAATTGGGACTAGGATAGAAATAATCATATGGCGGCTGATGTTGTCACAACCCACCGCCTTCGATTTAATAGCAAGGATAATCTTTTTGACCTCTTCCTCATCGACCGGCGAAAAATTAAAAGAATTGATATCAGGCCGTGATAGCCCAGAAATGTAGTTAATGGTTTGTTGTCTGATTATATAATCCACATTGGAAGAAGTGCAGAAATTACTATTTAAAGTATCTAAGCTGATTGAGTTAGGTAGGTCTAAATGCCGCGATTTGCCAATACCGAGTGTACCAAGAAACTTCCAGATATCAGCAGGAGAAGATGATGAGATATTGTTTAGAATATGGCGGCGTTTGGCGTTACGTATCATGTGATTACACCGATTCCTTGCAGTTTTAAATTGAGCCCAATTTTCATTTGTACGGTCTTTTTTAAATTTCCGAAACGCACGATCCCTCCTACGCATTGCGACTTTAATAAGCCTGGTTATCCATGGTGCTGGTGGATGTTTCACTCTAACTCTCTTAACGGGCGCATGGAGATCAAATAAAGAGTTCACCCGGTTATTAAAAATACACAGAATAGAAATAGAAATAGAAAAACATTTATTTGGTACAGTACACAAGACAACACACAGAAATACAAAACGAACATATCAAGGAAAATAAAAATAATTAACAAAGAAAAAAAAACAAAGGAGAAAATCAAAAACACAATACAAGTTGAGTTGTCCAGCATACAGCACCAAAAAGGTCACCAACCCAGCATATGCTAGGTGTAGAACACCCAGCGCTGGTTTTCAGTTGGCACCCCGCAGTGACACACGGACGAAGGTAAGTAGTGTAATAAATAAATAAATAATAAAAATACATAAAAAAACAGATATATGTAGCATGTAAATATAGTACATAAATAACGATACAAAAATAACTTAGGAAAAAAAGGAGAATGTCAGGTAGGTACAAAATAAAATTAAAAAGCGGCAGAGCTTATCATCCACTGAGTCAGCATCCATCAATGGGGTCCAATTGATATCGGAAGCATCCTTGAGAAGCTGACCAACGTCCATACGCGCAAAGAAACGCCTATGCAAAACCTTAGGCTTGGACTTAGGAGGTTTAAGGATATAAGGAAAGGAAAATAAGGTCGTGATGAGAAAAGCCGGGAGCAACAAACTAACCATGAGAGGAAACAAGGGAAGGGTTGGAGGTTAGGATTAAATCCAGCCAGGAATCATCACCTGCTGTAGATCGGTGAGTTGCCTGTAAGGGCAGGATGTTTAAACTGGATGATTCCACAATATGCAGGAGTTTTCAGGATCGAGGAGAATTAGGAGCGAGGAGATTGGTATTGAAATCACCCATGATGATGTAATGTGTATACTCAGAACCCAGCGATTCTAAAACCGATTCAAAATCAGTGAAGTAATCGATAGAAGGGGGGCAATACACAACACCAACGACGGCTTTAGCTCCTTTAACTGAAACCTCTAGAAAAAGATATTCAGCACTAGCCTGATGACCAGAAGAAGCAGCCAAGACCTTGTAAGAAAAGTCCGATCGAAGGTATATTGCCACACCACCCCCTCTTCTCCCAAGCCGATCATTCCGAACAAGAACAAAACCAGGAAGGGGGTACGAGGTAGACAGGAGATTTGGTTTGAGCCAGCTCTCGGAGATCAGGATGGCGTGCACATTAATGTTGGAGAAGGTCTCAAAGAGCTCACTATAGTGACTGGCAACACTTTGTGCATTAATGTGACACACGTTAAACACCTTGTCCGATTGATTAAATTGTGTTCTCAGAGTATCTCCCAGAGTATCGGTCAAAGAGCTGAAACTAACATCACTTTCGCCCGCATCTAAGGAGTCATTAGCAGAATGAAAACTATCATCATCCGAAAACATAAATAATAAATATAATAGATATAATTAATTTATAATTATTAAATAAGTTATTAAATTAATCAATTAATTTAATCTAAAAAGTTTACGTTCTCGACATCACCCGCCAGCTAACACCAAGAAATAATAAATCTAAATTACAAAACTTATAAACAAAACGTAATAATGAAATAACACCATATTGGTTTCTTAGGTTTACGCGAATGTTAGACATTGAATAAAACTACTTTTTACGGATTTTTTCGCGGTTTTAATTTTAGATTTAGGTCCCGACGGTCACGGGCAGACTGTCTGTCAGTCTGCCCGTGACCATGATACCTGCAAAGGTGTCGAAACGTCGGGACCTAAATCTAAAATTAAAACCGCGAAAAAATCCGTAAAAAGTAGTTTTATTCAATGAAATAACACCAATGAACAAATTTCCGAACGACATGATCATAATCTGTGTATGTTCGACTTTGACATTTGAGTTTACATAGATATATATGTAAACACAGAAAATATTTATTTAGATTAGGTAAACTAATATTATTTATCTATTCCTCCAGGCTGCCCACGGCGGATAAAGCCAGTCCCAGCGACGCGCAGCAGAATTACTTCTAAGGCGATTACGCGTGAGCACTACACATACAAGCACGCACACATACACAAACATCCTCAAGGTAACCGCTAATTCTAATAATATACATATTGTGCACGGCTGCTATATCCAACCTCCGCTGTGCATCAATAAGATACTGCCGTAGGCGCTTTCTAAACGTATTATTGCAGTCCGGCTTTAGAAAGCAACGCAGTACGTCTACTGCCTCATTAGATATATGCCTTTCACAGATAATATATTATCTGCACAGGATAGGGGCATGTGCACGCTACTTGTGTTACTTGATTTTTCTCGTGCATTCGATTCCATAAATGTTTCATTGCTGTTGTCTAAATTGAAGTACTACGGATTCGACTGCGGCGCCATAAATTGGTTCCACAGTTACTTAAGCAGCCGGAAGCAGCTCGTTGAGGTTCAGTTAAGCAACGGTACCACTTTGACTTCCGCTCTTGCATCTGTAGTACGAGGAGTACCCCAGGGCTCTATTTTGGGTCCAGTTCTTTTGTCACTCTACTGTGCTGACATCGTAAAATGCCTCACGAAATGCCAATATCACATATACGCCGACGATGTTCAGTTATACATATCATTCAAACCTGAGGACTACGAAACGGCTGTAAGCGATCTTAATCATGATCTTAGTGAAATAGCCTCATGGTCTATAAGTAGTTGTTTGGCACTAAACCCTACTAAGACAAAATATATGCTACTAGGCACAAAAAACCAGTTGAAGAAGCTGCCTGCGAACTTAAACTTAACTTTGATGGGTGAATCTATTGACCGAGTGAGCGAGGCGCGAAATCTAGGTTTAAAAATGGACAGTCATCTTAGATTTGAAAAGCATGTATCTGATTCGGTACAAAATTGTTTTTACCGACTAAAGATTTTGTACAAAATTAGACCGTTTCTATCTGAGAGTATTCGTGAGCAGTTGGTTGAGTCACTCGTCCTATCCAAACTAAATTATGCCGACACAGTTTATGGCCCTCGTCTGCTGTCTCGTACGAATCGGCTCATACAAAGAGTTCAAAACGCCTGTGCACGCTTTTGCTACGCAATACCTGCTAGAAGTCATGTCACACCATTCCTCTACAACAATTTTATTCTTAAAATGAAGTCGAGACGAAAACTTCATTTGGCATGTCTTCTCTTTGGGATTATTAAATTTCGCAAGCCGGAGTACTTATACCGTAAACTTAGTTGGTTGGCCGGTAGACAGGAAAGCACGCGCAGACAATGTGCACAACAACTCTCTGTCCAGTCACACCGCACAGCAGCATTTAGAGGAAGCTTCCGTTATGCTGCATCCAAGGTGTGGAATAATATACCCCCTCCGATTAGGGCAATAAATACGATCGATACGTTTAGAAAGCGCCTACGGCAGTATCTTATTGATGCACAGCGGAGGTTGGATATAGCAGCCGTGCACAATATGTATATTATTAGAATTAGCGGTTACCTTGAGGATGTTTGTGTATGTGTGCGTGCTTGTATGTGTAGTGCTCACGCGTAATCGCCTTAGAAGTAATTCTGCTGCGCGTCGCTGGGACTGGCTTTATCCGCCGTGGGCAGCCTGGAGGAATAGATAAATAATATTAGTTTACCTAATCTAAATAAATATTTTCTGTGTTTACATATATATCTATGTAAACTCAAATGTCAAAGTCGAACATACACAGATTATGATCATGTCGTTCGGAAATTTGTTCATTGGTGTTATTTCATTGAATAAAACTACTTTTTACGGATTTTTTCGCGGTTTTAATTTTAGATTTAGGTCCCGACGTTTCGACACCTTTGCAGGTATCATGGTCACGGGCAGACTGACAGACAGTCTGCCCGTGACCGTCGGGACCTAAATCTAAAATTAAAACCGCGAAAAAATCCGTAAAAAGTAGTTTTATTCAATGTCTAACATTCGCGTAAACCTAAGAAACCAATATGGTGTTATTTCATTATTACGTTTTGTTTATAAGTTTTGTAATTTAGATTTATTATTTCTTGGTGTTAGCTGGCGGGTGATGTCGAGAACGTAAACTTTTTAGATTAAATTAATTGATTAATTTAATAACTTATTTAATAATTATAAATTAATTATATCTATTATATTTATTATTTATGTTTTCGGATGATGATAGTTTTCATTCTGCTAATGACTCCTTAGATGCGGGCGAAAGTGATGTTAGTTTCAGCTCTTTGACCGATACTCTGGGAGATACTCTGAGAACACAATTTAATCAATCGGACAAGGTGTTTAACGTGTGTCACATTAATGCACAAAGTGTTGCCAGTCACTATAGTGAGCTCTTTGAGACCTTCTCCAACATTAATGTGCACGCCATCCTGATCTCCGAGAGCTGGCTCAAACCAAATCTCCTGTCTACCTCGTACCCCCTTCCTGGTTTTGTTCTTGTTCGGAATGATCGGCTTGGGAGAAGAGGGGGTGGTGTGGCAATATACCTTCGATCGGACTTTTCTTACAAGGTCTTGGCTGCTTCTTCTGGTCATCAGGCTAGTGCTGAATATCTTTTTCTAGAGGTTTCAGTTAAAGGAGCTAAAGCCGTCGTTGGTGTTGTGTATTGCCCCCCTTCTATCGATTACTTCACTGATTTTGAATCGGTTTTAGAATCGCTGGGTTCTGAGTATATTTTTTATAGTTCTAGACAGCTTTATTTTCGTTTCTTAGTAGATTATTTTTTTCTAAGTATAATCATGGCTATTAATAAATAATGTTATATCACATAATGTAGCTTCCGTTTTTAGGCACTTCAGTTTTAGTGCAAATGTGTTTTTTTTTTTGGTAGAGATTTTTGTAGTTAGCCTGAGCGCAGTCTTTGACTGCTTCACCGGACTTTTAGTACTAAACGTGTTACTATAGCAATACACCGAGAAATAACAGTTTTGTCTCGCCTCGCATTATAATCTGGTATTACAAGCACCGACTAAAACCACCGTAGTCTTTACAACGAGCTCGTGGCTCGCTTGTCGATCACAACCGACGGTGTTATACTTTTATATATATATATTATGATCTTGTAAAAGTTTAAACTTGGATAAAATCGGAAAAAAATCTTACGAAAACTTTTAACGACACTTTTTGCTATAGTAAGCTATTGTAAGCTGTGCGGCGTCCGCATGCTAATTTATCAATTAGAACGAAGTTCCTCATTTAAATTAATATTTTTAATAATCTTAATAATCTTAATAATAATTAAATTAATTATTTTTTTTTTTATACAGGATGTTAAAAAACCCTTGTCCGATCCGTTAAGGGGTTGTTAGGTATCGATATCTAATCTCAAAAAAAGGAAAAAAAAATTGAAAATATTAAAAAAATATATAACCTAAAATTTTTTTTTTCTCCAAATTTCGGGTTTTGTTGACGGCATCATCTCAGGTTCTGCCAAATGATCATACAAAAGGCCACCATTAATACCGACGAAAATGGTGGTGTAGTTTTTGATTTATCTTCAAATGTATGGATTTCGAAGGCTATTTCAAAGATCATTATTATTGTTATCATCATGAATATTCCAAATTTGATATTTTATTTGGGCATGTGATTGTGAACCTTATAATACTCTTTCGGGTCGGATAGGGGTTTCGTAACACCCTGTATAAATATATATATTTTTATTAATTAAATTTAATTAATTATAAAATTATTCATCTAATCTAATTAATAATAAGATTATTTATTTTATTTAATTAACAATAATTTAATTTAATTATTTATGAAATTATTAATTTAATTAATGATAATTAAATTTAATTAATAATTTTAAATAAAAAAAAAAAACAAAAGAAGTACCCTTATAAAATTATTAATATCAATTTAATAGTTTATTATTTACTAAACAAAATTTATTATTAATTAAATCCAGCAGAATCAACAACAAAATATAATACTACCATTGATCCAGATTTTTCAAGACATTTAAATAAAATAGAATCCCAAACATTATGTTTCCTACTTCAGTTATAATATCATTACTAAAATTGAGCCTACTGATTAAGTTTATATTACATTATATTTGTTAATTTTTGTTTTATTTATTATAACTTAAAAAAAAATATTATAATTACTTCACTAATTAATCGAAAGGAACTTCGTTCCATCCGGGTGTCCCTTGACACCTCACAAATTTTTTATTATTCTTATAAACTTAAATTTAATAAGATAGATATAACATCCCTACTTGTAATTGACTGTAAGCTTCATTAGATGCTAAGTGGTTGCTAATTGCACCGCCAAGATCGATGGTCGATTTGGGTCATAATTTTGATGGCAAATGGTAACAAGAGTGAACCATTATATTGTTAGAACTACTCATTCAAGGTTTTTTTATGAAAGATGAAAGATCGAGATTTACCAATTAATTAAATACCGGTTATTATTCAGTTTTACTTTAATCAAAATGAGTTATCTACCAAATAATTATTAAATTATTTCTTTAAATATTATTTCCACAATATATCCTACATCTTACTAACATAACATCATAGTAAATACAACTTATCAGTTAAACCGAGTTATTTGTCTAGTACGAGAACTTCGAAACTCAGAACCGACTGTAAAAAACAACACAACGCGACAAACGCGGTGAATCTTTAATTATAAGTTATTTTTGTCATTTTCTGAACTACGCTAGAGGCATCAACACGTGAGCGTAATAACGGTAGCTCTCATTATGTTTATATTTTTAATAATCTTATAAATAAAAATATATTTTGAAGTATCTAATTTGTTTATTCCTTACTTCTAAAAAACCATGCTGAAGTTCATGGAGCCAGTCGTTGACCGACCAGCATCGTCTCCTTGTTGCGCGTTTACTCCTTGTTACAAGTGTCCTCGGTGTAGACGCATACTTAAAAAATATTGCTATCACAATTAAAGGCGCAACTAAATTTACACTCCAGACTCCATTGAAAAGAATACCTGCTACACACACAGGGAACGGTGGTAAGGTTCAGATACTGGGTTTATCGAGCTTTAAAACTCTAAACTAGAGTATAAACGGTGATTTTAGTAAGTAAATAGTATTAAAATACTATTTAGACATTTTAAGTTTACATCTAATTAGTATTTTAGTAGTACAAAAATGCATTATGCATCCTACATAAATTAACTTAAACAAAGCAACTAATAATAACATTTAAAGGATTTATTGATGCAATTTTACTATTAAGTAAACAAAATATTAAAAACATAAAAATCCCGACTAGCTTTTAATAATAATTCATATTTTCTCAACCCAAATTACATTTAAACATAACATTATGCAACAAATTACATAAATAAAAAAAAGACATAGTATCTATAATAATACTATAACATAATGATAATATCCTGTGACAACTTACACACAGCAATCTAATACCAAAGTAAGCAGAGCTTGTTTTATGGTTACCAGAAAACTGATAAATATTCTCATATATTTTTAATACATTTTACTGATAAAATACACCCAGACACAGAACAAATGATTGTGCTCATCAAAAAAAGAATTGTCCTGGGTGGGTCATCAAACCTACAACCTACGGTCGCAGATCAGCCATTTATAAAAACAGATTTAGAAAACACACTCAACAGATGAAGTAAAAATTCGACAATTTCGTTTTAATCACCCATCGAAATAATAGAAAAATGTCGAAATCTGTCAAGACGTTTAAAAAAAGAAATCTAGAAACTTATTATGAGACATGAGCAATAAACCTAACAGTTCCTTGATTTCCGAGTAAGAATAACGATAAATTACATACTTATGTGTAAACACATAACTGTCGGTAAAGCTAGCTTTTTTCGTTACTCTATTATAATTAAATTTTTGCAAATATACTGAAAATTGAATAAAAAAAAACATCTTAATATTCTAGCATTAATAGTTTACATAATCGATTCCACATTTTTATGAAAATATGTGCATAAGAGAAACATAATGCGTAAATCGTCAAAACATTCGTAGTATTTAGTGACGACAACAACGAACATTACATACGATATATTGTTTTACTCGTACACAGTGTCAACTTTTACAATAACACTGGCAATTATAGGTACTATTAAAACACAAATCAGAAATAAGGGGGCGTCGCCGCGTGTCGCTAGCGTTAGAAAGAGCGCAAGCGACGAAAACCGTTTCTCGACGGTAAGGTGATAAGGCGAAGATGTCCCCGATTGTACAGCAAGTGACCCAAAATCGAACCCTGCGGGACACCTCTGGACACAGGGAGTGGAGAGGATGATACGGTTGATCCATCTTCCCTTCGGATCTGCACTGATTGGGACCTGTCCGTTAGATAACTATTAAACCAATCCACTGCTCCAGAATCGAAACCATAATATGTTAGCTTGGACAACAGAAGATTGGTATTAATAGCATCAAAGGCGCGCGAGAAGTCTAGTAGCACCAGGATCGACCCCTCCCCCCGATCACGCGCTTCCAGGATATTACCCACAACATCCATCAGGGCCGTCGCAGTCCCTCTACCTTTGCGGAAACCTGACTGCAGCTCCGGGAGAATATGACTTTCCTCCAGGTATTCAATTACCTGTAGGTACACCACACGCTCCAGAATTTTTGACAGGCAGGGCAGAATGCTGATTGGTCTAAGGTCCCTAAAATTTTCCGGGTCACTAACTTTAGGGATAGGGCAAACAGTAGCGTGTCGCCAAAGACTGGGAAAAATGCGCGATTCAATTGATTTGTTAACGATATCAGTGATAGCTTGCAGTGTGTTCGGCAGAGTAAGTTTTAGCATGTCTAAACTGATACCGTCAACACCCCGAGCATTGGACCCCAGGCCCCTGATGATCTTGAGTATCGTGTCCTGGTTGGTTCTGGTCAGTGAGAAAACGGCTGTACCATGTCTGCGAGATTGGAAACAGGACATTAGAGAAAGATTATCATTTTTGTTTCCCGGAACGTCCAAAAAAGCAGCGTTAATACTGTCAGGATCATTAAAATTAACTGGTAGAAACCTCTCTTGACGGTCTGGAAGAGCATCGGCCTTCAAGTTGCGCCACAATAGCTTAAGATTTGGGGTCATATCATTTATGTGTTTTGTGAAGTACGCGGTTTTTTCCCTTACAAGTGCGGCGTCGGCCTCATGTTTCAAATCAAGATAGTAATTCTTATGATGCGGTTCCTTCGTTTTTTTGCATCTGCTTCTAGCTTCATCCCGCAGCCTGAACATTAGCCGAATATTGTCAGTGATCCAGGGTGTAGGTCGCTTAGAAAATGTATTTTTCTTAATGGGAGCATGAAGGTCAAAAAGTTGAATCATGTAGGAGTTCAAAGTATCAACCATAGTATCAACATCGCTTATATCTCCTATATCAGACCATGGTATAAGGTCAAGATCATGATGGAATTGATCTGGCAAGATTTCTGAAAGGGGACGAAACTCAATGACCCTAGGCTTAGGCTTGGATTTCCTAAAAACTGTTTCACACGTGATAAACGAGTGATGTCCTAGCTCAGGAATGTGGCTCACCTCAACACTACGAGTCGAAGCATCAGTGCAAATAATGTCGATGAGGGTACCACTTTCACCCACGAAATGTGTGGCATTTGTAACTACTTGGACCAGGTTGAAGTTACAAAAGAATCCCATAAGCAGCCTAGACTTTGAGCTATCTGTATCCAAAAGATTTACGTTCAGGTCTCCCAGTAGAACGAGATTGTCATATGAGGCCAGCGCACTAATACTGGCAGTAATGGCATCAAGGAAGAGCTCCAAGTCCTGCCAAGGCGGGCGGTACGCAGTCCCAATAAGTAGCTTTTTTTTACTAATAGTGAGGCCCAGCCAAAGCTGTTCCACAGTAGGGTGTACAGGATGAGTCTTTACACGCGCGTTCATGCCATTCTTTATATAAAAAGCGACTCCTCCGCCACGCCCACCTCGGTTAGACACAGGTCGTGGGATATGTCTAAATTTATATCCCGCAACACTAGGAGCGCGGTCCTGTTCCCCTTTCCGCAGCCATGTTTCATTGATAGCCATGATATCCACAGAGTGGTTACCCATGGCAATCAGGAATTCGTCCTGATTTGTCCCTAAGGAGCCTGCATTGAAAAGGCCAAACTTAATATATTTACTGGGAGCCATAAGTGTTAGAATGTGTGGGCTTTAGGTATGAAGGTATGTAGGTGAGGTGTGAAAGTTCAGTGTGAGTTTGTATGCAGTTTATGTATATAGTTTGTAAATATAATAGATTAGGTGTAGATATTATTTGTAAGTTGCTAGAATAGAATAGAATAGAATATTTAGAATATTTTTATTTGCATGAAGTATGGTAAAACATACAGGTGATAGTTTATAAAAATATAGTTTCACATACATCGCCTACTATTTTCGGCATGCAAAATTATAGGTAGGTAGGAACGTTACTTATATGACTACGTTACATAACATTCTTACAACTAGTATGACATAGGTAATTATTAACATTTAAATCAGTCTTAACTTATTTTAATTACTTAGGAATTGCACTTCATAGTCAGGAACTCATCTAAGGTGTAGAAGCAACTGTTAATTTAATGTTAACTAGGCTAGGATTAAATGTCAGTATTATGTGTAAGTAGTTAGGATTAAGTGCAGGTGTAAATATTATTTGTAAATAAATATGGTTAAGTGTACCTAATGTATTTAGAGAATTATAATAATATGTAAATGTTGTTTGTGTATAAAGAATAGGAAAATAATGTATTGAAAAAATTTGACTTAGAAATGCAAATAATAATGAGGCCTTATACTTATCTGGTTTATAGTTTGTTTGCATATTATGAATGAGGTTGTGACACATATTACCCAAAGAAAAGAAAAATAGATAAAAATACATTAAATACAAACAATAACATTTAAACCGTCTCATTTCCAGTGTGGAAGACATGGGATAAGTCCTCCTCCGTGCGAATCCTCTGCGTCTTGTCACCTGGAGCCTTCCTGACAAGGATGCGGCCCTGCTTGGTCCAGACGAATTTCCAGCCAAGAGTACCAGCAGCGTCCCGTGCCTTCCGAAATAACAAGCGATTGGCTTTAGTCAGCCGCTCGTTCAAAAAGAAACGCTGCACTGGTGCTGGCATGTCGAGGTCCGCAGTACTCGCTCCGCGTCTTACTCGCGCACTCGCTAGAAGCTGATCGCGCAGATCCCGGCGAGCGAGGCGCACGACGATCGGCCGCGGACGAGATACAGTCGGGCCCGCTGAGTTAGTAGCGTTGAGCTGCCTCCCGCCAACGCGCTCTGCACTGACGATGTCACGATCATCCAAGCTGACACCTAGCTTCTGTCCAATGACCTTTATAATATGAACCGGGTTTTCCGCCTTTACCTCTGGCAAATTTGACACCTCAATGTCGCTGGCAAGGAGATCCTGGTCCCTGTCATTGAGCTCACGCTTTAGCTCCTCCACAATGTTTTCTATACTCCCCGGGTTCGCAGGGCCTGAGGTAGCGCGTTGTTCCAATGCGTCCACCCTGGCTTCAAGACCGTCAATGCGTGTGCTGCAGGTGTTCAAGGTGGTCTTGAGTTCCGCCATTTCCACCTCCATTTCCTTTCTGAACACCTGTATTTCCGCACGCACCGCCCTCAGCTCAACGAGGATGACGTGCAAGTCAGTACCATGTGCCGGCGACTGGTCGTGGGTGGTCGAGTAAGCAATAGAATCCACAGACGGCGGGGGAGTTGCAACAACACTGGGGGGACTTTGCGCGGGGCCTCTGACTGGGGTTTCGTTCCTGTTGTCCCTAGCAATGTTTCTTTTGCATTCGGGACATAGCCACTTGGAAGAAACCTTGGTGTTCGCAGGGATCCCTGCACACATTCTGCAATATTGCATACAGCATTTGCTACACCTAGCGCCATCTAGCACGGAGGTAAAGCGCGCGCAACCTTTGCATTTGACGCCCGGCATTGTTGAGAATGAGTGTGTTCACAGGTGGTACCGAAGAAACAGACCAGATGGCGTTACAGGTGATTCACCGAACAAATCTATCGGTTGTTTGTCACAACGAGACAGATGGCCCTGTAGTCAGCGAGATGTTAAAAATCCTTCTCAAAGTTTATTTTGTTGATGGCAACAATGTCAACAAATATGCCACTGTCAACTAACTTTGTTATTAATTTAGGCGGGTAGCCGTATTAAAAAACTGAAAAAGTTATTTTTGTTTTGGTCTTTTACAGCCCACAAACGCACCATTTATCACTCACTACAATGTATGTAATGTCACTTTTCACTAAGTTCTTAAATTAAACAGTTACAATTAACTTTGAGTTTTATTTATGTTTTTTACTTTTTAAAAGTTGCACAGGTGACTTGCCGAAACAGACGTCAAACGTCAAGTGCATAAGCTAATCTTACTTTGTTTCGATTGTGCCTATATAGTGAATTGGATTTTTGTTCTAAACCCATAACAATAACTATGGCAGATTACGATAGAGATCATCATCGCACGCGTAATGTAATATTATAGAACGGGGATTAGCGCGTACGTGCATAAATACCTTGAGGGCTTGACGTTTCGTTCTTTAACCCATTAACGCCCAAAATAAAACTGCTGGTAAAAAATATTTGAGTATGTTATTAATTGCTTTATTATAGAGTTATCAAAAGGAAAATTAACAAAAAATTAAAAAAAAAATTATGACTTAAAAAATATAATGGTGTACTTGGCCGAGTACAACGGGCGGATTAGGTATGAAATTGTCCAAAGCAAGGTCTCTCGACACAAAGGGTTTTCATGCAAACCATACAACGCCATCGAACGCGGTTGTGGCAAATAAAACACCGCAATTGATTTTCAATACGCTCTGGATTGTGACCGTTATTATTTCGTTCAATTTCAATGATAGAAGAAGACGTAGGTCGACTCTTTGCTTTTGTTGGTCGTAGGTATGCGCGTGCTAAGGTTCTTCTGAATGTTAATTGATCCATGTAAGTCGTTGTACCATCATGCTTGCTCAGTAAGACATGTAGCCGCCAAGCATTAGAGACAGCCATATCTAAAAGGTAAGTGAAGATAACCCACCACCATCTTTTTCCTTTTATGGCTACTCTATATAGGCTTATTGACTGATCCATTTGGTCAACTCCGCCCATACACTTATTATAATTTATAAACATTCTAGGAATATTGAAATCAACTTTTTGCTTCTGAACATTGCACCATCTCTTCACTTTCCCCAAAGGATCAATGACATCAAAGTTTGATCTCATTGTGACAATATTGTTGTCTTTCCAGCGTACGATAGTAATTTCGTTCTTTATATCAAAACGGTAGTCGAATTCCGCTCTTTGTTTCTTTTTCATATCCTTTACAGAGGTAACTGGACATTTCTTTGTTCGGTTATCACGTATTGTACCGGTTGCCCTGTAGCCTAGGAGCCGTAGATCATATAACAGCTGATAATTCGTAAAAAAATTGTCGAAGTATATGATGTGTTCATTGGGAATTATTGGCATTTTTGCCAGTAAGCTTTTCACAACTCTTGCTCCTAGGGGATCAGCAGATACTTCGTTTGACTTTCCACAATATACGTCGAAAGCGTAGCAATAGCCGTCTGAACTTGTCGCAGCCCAATTCCGATAACCGAAACGCACAGGTTTACCCATAATGAACTGTTTGGCAGGATGGCGGCCAAAGTACTTTATCATTGATTCATCAACAGACAAACTCTCATGGAAAACCCCCCACTGACAAGAATTCTTCTGTACAAGATCGCACAATGATCTCACTTTGAACAGTTTATCGTTCGAATTGCTAGCTAAAGAGTTGTCCGCGAAGTGTAAATTTCTTTTTATGTCCAGAAATCTATTGCGTGACATACAGTTTGCAATCAATGGAATACCAAGATCTTCATCCAAACTCCAGTATGCACGCTCGGTAGGCAGTTCATGGTAACCGGTAAGCAGCAATATGCCTAAAAAGCTTTTCAAATCAGCACAGCGAAGTTCAAAATTGTGTCTGTTATTTTGACCTGCGTACAATTTACTATTTTCAACGATCAAATTTATAACTGCATCATCAAAAAATTTTTCGAACAACATCACTGGGCTATGATCCTTCAATAGTTCTATGACAGCCCTCTGTCTGTTTGGAATAGCGTCGGTCACTTCATGAGTTGTACTATATGTAGGCTTAGTTTTTCTCCATGTAGGTTCATTGGGATCCTGAACTCTGGTTCTTTTCGGAGGTCTCGCACGATTTGAAAGCGGCTCATCACCACTATCGTTCCAGTCTGAATTGTCATCACCTAAGTAGTATATTATTGGGCATTCTGTCCCACTTGTTCGCTCATGCTTGCGCATTTTGCGACGTGGGACAGAATACCCAATAATATTTCTGGTAATTAACATGAAGTTTGATGGAATACGTAATAAAGTTTTATAACGGCAAATTAATAAATAAATACTGAATGAATGCAAACCAGTATATCCAATAATATTTCTGATAATCAGAACTTGTGCATTCTGTCCCACTCTTGTATACCTTACCTTGTAGTCGATGGGCGAATAAATATTAAGGTGATCAGTATAATTACTCATTCTCATTCAAACTACGATACACTCAAAGCATGAAATTTGTAAAACAACCACAGTCGCTGCGCTTTAACACAATCTGCGAGGAAGTTTGTAAGACCGCTTTTCGTCATAGCGAATTATTGCCTAATTCAATACGATGCATCATATGCGGGCCTTCCAACTGTGGAAAAACAAATTTATTAATTGGTCTTCTTTTACATGAAAATGGTTTAAGATTTCAAAATGTGTATGTATATTCAAAAACCCTGCAACAACCGAAATACGTTTTTTTAGAAAAGGTTTTACAACTTGTACCACTTATTTCTCTTCAGAAATATCAGGGAAATGAAGAAGTACTAAGGGTTCAGGACGCAAAACCAAATTCTATTATTATTTTTGACGATGTTGCTTGTGAAAATCAAAATAATATGCGTGATTACTTTGCTATGGGAAGACACAAGAACATTGATGCTTTTTATCTGAATCAAACATATAGTAAAATTCCTAAGCAGTTAGTTAGAGACAATACAAACCTGATCATACTCTTTAAGCAAGATGATATCAATTTAAGACATGTTTATGAGGAGCACGTTAGCACTGACATGACTTGGTTAGAATTCAGAGAAATGTGTTCGGAAATTTGGAAAGAACCTTTTAATTATGTTGTGATCAATAAAGATTGTTCTAAAAATAATGGCTGTTATAGGAATAAGTTTGACACTTTTGTGGTGTTTGATTAAAACAACCTATATTTAAGTAGAATATTTTTATGACCTCGTTACTCTTCATACAGAGCTCATTCGATCACTACCTTCTTAACACAATGGAACAATCAATAAAAAGGCAAATTGTGAATGCTGCAGAAGCTGTAAAGAAAAAAGTAAAAATGATGAGGAATATTGATATTGATAATAAGCAAGCATTGGAAACAGTTTTCAAGCCCGTGACTGAACCTCTTAAGTTAATTGCTAACGCTAATAATCATTCTCTGCTTGCCGAAGAAGATGAAGAAGCTAAAGTGTCAAACAAAGAAATTATAATGCAAAAAAACAAAGTTGGTTTAAAAAATAATATCGATCCAGTCGAATCTCAATCTGATACCGATAGTGATTCTTCATATCCATCACTTGTAGAAAGCAATCAAGGTTGTGATATATCATCCTGGTCAATATCATCAGAAGCATTAGCAGATGTTCCGTTTGGCGTCAGAGTAGAAAACGGGAAATTAATGTTAGGATCAGCTCGCATTACAATCGATGATGAATATATTATACTAGCGGGACGCAAATATCCAAATACATCTGGTATAAAACAGCTACTGTTAAAAAAAGACGTAGATTTAAGTTTGGTTTCAGACACTGATATGCAAAATTATAAATCAATGTTACTAAATACCAATGCTCATCGTCGGGACTATGATCCAAGTAAACCAATAAAAAGTAACAAAGGTCAAAAATATTTACAAATTATAAAACCTCTTTTCAAACTCCAAACACAGCACAAAGGAAAAGGACTACCTTTAATAAAAACTTGGAAAACAAACGTAAATTATGTATATTGGGACGATCCAAATGAATTGGTGGAGAGGTTAAAATTATTAATTGCATCTCGCGATGCTGGCAACACTGGATTAGACAATGAAATTATATCTATCATTGAAGAATTGCGTGAAAGTAAAATTATAAACACTAAAATAAATGATTTCGATTGATGAATATTTTATCATTTTACTATTAACCTTCGACTAAAGTACACTTTTAATATGAATGTAGATAAATTCGGACACTACATTCACAAAAGAATGCGTCTGTCAGAACTCTTTGATTGTTATGATAATGTCTTAACAAAATCAGATAGCGGAGAGTTTGATTTAAAAGCATCAAGATTAAGAGGAATAAGATCACCCATAGAGGCAGACGATGCTGCTAATAAGGATTATGTGGATCATTCCCAAGATAACATGAAGAAAGAAATAAATAAACTGATTGGGCAATTGCAACATTATGTTCAACTCGATATAAAAGCAAAGATTTCAGATGTTTTGTCTCACTTGGAAGACAAGTTTTATACCAAATCCGAAATAGATAAATTCCTCAAGAAACCTTCACAATGACGAAACAACAAATAGTTAACGAAATACACAAACAAGCACGACGAAATTTTCTTCGAAGACCTGTTATTATGAAGGGAATAGATGACTTATGGCAAGCTGATCTGATAGATATGCAAAATTTAAAAAAGTATAATAGAGGATTTAACTACATCTTAGTGGTGATTGACTGCTTCTCAAAATATGCTTGGGCTGTGCCTATAAAATCAAAAAATAAAATTTGTGTTACTAATGCATTTGAATCTATACTATACAACAGTAATCGTCAACCTGTTAATTTACAAACTGACTTGGGAACAGAATTTTACAATTGCACATTTAAAACTCTTATGAAAACATACAACATAAACCATTACTCTACTTTTTCTTGCAAAAAAGCTTCGATCGTTGAAAGATTTATCAAAACAATCAAAAATAAATTGTATAAATATTTTAGTTTAAATGGTAGTTATTACTGGTTAGGATTACTAGAGATTGTCTTAAAAACGTATAATAATACTAAGCATCGTACCATTCAATTTAAACCGATAGATGTAAATAAATCTAACGAACTGCTTATTAAAGATAACATAAAAAAAACATACAAATATACATCAGTAATGAGTAATGTAAGGACACCGAAGCTCAATGTAGGTGACTACGTTCGAATAAGTAAATATAAACAGCATTTTGAGAAAGGTTATACTCCTAACTGGTCAACTGAACTTTTTACGATAACAAGTATTAAAAACACACATCCAGTTACGTATCACTTAGAAGATCAACGAAAGCAAGCTATATTGGGAACTTTCTACGAACATGAATTGCAAAAAACTAGCTATCCCGATGTATACTTAATTGAAAAAGTTTTAAAAAAGAAAGGAAATAAGTTGTTTGTGAAGTGGTTAGGTCTAAACAATGGAGAAAATAGTTGGATCGACAAAACTGCAATTTTAGATTAAAGTTTATATTAAATAGAAAGTTTAGTTACATTTGTTTCATTACAACTTTGGTGATGCAAGGAGGTGGACTAGTTAATAGTATCATTAATAATTTACCGTTTGAAGTTCATTTGCCTGGTTACAATTATTGTGGGCCTGGCACAAAACTTGAAAAACGTTTACTACGTGGTGATCGAGGAGTAAATAAGTTAGACGACGCTTGTATGCAACACGATATAGCTTACGCAAAACATACAGACCTTTCTCTACGTCATAAAGCTGATTTACAACTTCTAAATATGGCAAAACAACGACTTAAATCAAAAGATGCGGGCAAAGGTGAAAAGCTTAGCTCATGGTTAGTGAGTAAAGTAATGAAAGCCAAACTTAAAACTGGTGCTGGCATCAAAACATTCAAGAAATGTGTATCTAAAATAAGATCTAAACTCAAGAAATTAAAACACCATGATAGTAAATCATTAATCGACGCTGCTTATTCGGCAGCTATGAAAGTATTTCCAAACAATAAGAAAATTCGGATACCACGTATGATACCTATCCCAAAAACGGGGGGTATTTTACCTTTGATCCCTATATTTGCTGGTCTTTCGGCTTTAGGCACTTTAGCTGGGGGTGCAGCAGGCATTGCAAAAACCATTAATGATTACAAAGCCGCTCAGAAAAATTTGCAAGAAACACAGCGACATAACAAAGCTATGGAGGGTGTAGCATTGGGCAAAGGGTTATATATTAAACCGCACAGAAATGGTCATGGTATATTTATAAAATCTTCAAAAAACTGAAATGTAAGCTGCCTAATCGTGCCCTAAGTAATATAGACATAATACAGTACGCATGTGACATCCCTTACTTCAGAGGAGTTTTTATGAGAGATCAATTACCAACTGCACCAAAAGATATCGAATGTGGTATTGTTAATTTGGACGAGTCTAGGAACGAAGGGACGCACTGGGTGGCTTATGTTAAAGTATACGACTATTGTGAATATTTTGATAGTTTTGGTGATTTAAAACCCCCTAAGGAAATGATACGTTATTTTAAGAATTGTAATGTTTTTTACAACTATACTAGATATCAGTCATTCAATACTGTTAATTGTGGACACTTATGCTTGAAATATTTAAAGAATTTTTGGAATAAAAACATATAAAATATATAACTTTCTTTTATTCTCCCCATTCGCAAGATGTCAGTCACTTTGTCAATAACAGGAAATTCGTCAAGTTTATCCACTTACTATCCTAACACCTTGCAATTAGATGGACAGTATGAATGTGCCTTATTACACATTTCAACATTTAATTCCATTCCGAATATTGATAAAACGAACAACAAGTTATTTTATGGATCTAATGGTGTTATTGAAGTACCTGAAGGAACTTATGAATTACAAGATATTAATGATTACTTAAAATCTGAATTAAGAGATGCATCAATCAAACTTCAGTGTAATAACAACACATTGAAAGCTACTTTGTACTGTACAAAAGATATAAATTTTATGAAGAAAAATACTTTTCGAAGGTTGTTGGGGTTCGAAAAACAAATTTTGGAAGCCAATAAATGGCATGTGTCACAGTTTCCAGTAAACATTTTACCAACAACCGTGATCAGGGTTGAATGTGACATTGTAAGCGGCTCATACATAAACGGTGAATCAAGTCACATTATTCACGAATTTGCACTAAACGTACCACCTGGATATCGGATTATAGAAATACCCAAAAACGCTATTTACTTCCCCATTAACCAGAGCAACATAAGTTGCATAAATATTAGACTTTTAGATATAAATAATCATTTAATCAATTTACGTGGTGAAGAAGTACAGTTGTATTTACATCTTAGAAGAAGAAATGATTAACTATAATAAATATGAGCATCAACATACTAAACACGTCAGTTGGAATCAAGGAATCAATCATACAAGAGCTCGCTCTAAGAAGAAAATAAAATTAACGAAAGAAAATAAGGCATTCTTAAAAGCAATCGGCTTATTAAAATGAATATTTTAGATGTTTAATCGACTCCCTCTTATGATAATAGTGTAGAAGGCATTGAATATCATTCTTATATAAGTGTACCACGTGAGCGCGACAAATGGATGTGCGATTAACGCTTATGCGACAAAACTGTACTGCGACTCACCGTAGTTCGAATGCACGCTAGTGCGACACACTGAAGATCGACATCTCGCTAGTGCGACAAACGATTGACGAAATAGAACATAAACATAGGTATAGAACCGACATAGGCCCAGATATCCATTGGTTGGTTGGGTTCGACTTTGTGACAGAGATCAATAGGTTAGGTTAGGTTAGATATTGTGACCTTGCAATGGAGCGAGCGAAGCGAGCGACGGCCTTTGATTATTTAATATCTACTTATTTAATATATATGTAATTCAAAATGTATCTCAGCAAACTACTGTAATACTCCATCAACGTACTACACTACCGTAGTGTCGCACTACCGTAGTGTCGCACTACCGTAGTGTCGAACTACTGTCGCGCAATCGTTTGTCGCACTAGCGAGATGTCGATCTTCAGTGTGTCGCACTAGCGTGCATTCGAACTACGGTGAGTCGCAGTACAGTTTTGTCGCATAAGCGTTAATCGCACATCCATTTGTCGCGCTCACGTAGTACACTCTTCTTATATACCCTACGTAACTAGTTTTAATAGAAATGATGAAATCCGTATACCCATCAATCAACAGGATCTATATGTACTACCATCAGCAAGCACCTTGTATTTGGAAGGAACTCTCATCGTTAGAAAAAAAGATTCAAAGGATCCTGCTGCTAGCGTTCAGTTTACAAATAACGCTTTACTGTACTTGTTTCAAGATATAAGATACGAGCTAAATGGAGTGGAAATAGACAAAATAAAGAATGCAGGCGTAACTACCACCATGAAATCTTTAATATCGATGAACGAAAGTGAATCAAAGATAGCTAATTCTTGGGGATGGAATATTGACGGTATAAAAAATATTAATGGAGGAAACTTTTCTGCTTCTATACCACTTTGTAACATAATGGGTTTCGCGGAAGATTTCAAAAAAGTTGTCATAAATTGTAGACATGAACTAATACTATTAAGAAGTAATACAAACTTGAATGCCGTAAAACTCAATACCGGTGAAATTATAGAAGACATTCAAATTAACAAAATTATTTGGCGTGTTCCCCATATCAAAATATCAGATAAGGAAAAAATTAATTTCTTGAAACTGTTGGAAAGAGATCGAGCGCTTCAAGTGATATTTAGAAATTGGGATTTGTATGAATATCCAACTTTACCTAAAACTACGAAACATACTTGGGCGATTAAAACTTCCTCTCAAATAGAAAAACCAAGATATATTATTGTTGGTCTACAGACAAATAGAAAAAATAATTCAAGTGCTGACATGTCTCAGTTTGATCACTGTCATCTTCGCAGCGTTAGAGTGTATCTTAATTCAACATACTTCCCATATGAGAACCTAAACGCTAATTTCGCAAACAATAAAATTGCTTTATTATACGAACAATATGTTAAATTTCAACAGTCATATTACGGACGTCGTTCAGAGCCCTTGTTAAGTGAGAAGCAATTTAAAGACTTAGCACCTTTATTTGTTGTTGACTGCTCTAGACAGTCAGATAATTTGAAGGCGGGTCCGGTTGTGGACGTTAGAGTGGAAATTGAAAGTGATTCTGACATACCTGATCAAACTGCTGCCTACTGTCTTATATTAAACGACTGTATAATTGAATATAAACCATTGAGTAATACTGTGAAAAAAATATCATGAATCAGGATACCATCATATTAGACGTTCAAGGTTTCAAAGATCTATGCAACAATTTTATAGTAAAGGAATTAGCGTTCGCTACTCGTGATTATACACAATTATTCTTAGTGAAGCCTCCATATTTATTTAAATATTTAACTACAGATGAAAAAAGACAAGTAAAATGGTTGGAAAAGAATAGAGGTATTCGTTGGAACGAAGGATATATTGACTACAGAGAATTTTATCGCATAATCATTCCCTATCTAGAAAACAAAACTATTTTAGTCAAAGGTTTGGAGAAGGTGAAGTGGATAAAAGACATTTGCAAAAATTGTAAAGTGTTAGATCTTAGTGAAGATCAGTGTTCAAATATGCTTGAAATGCATAAGATATACTGTAACGAAAAAACTAATTTTAATTGTAGTATACACTCAAAACAATGTGCTCTAAAAAATGTATTATGTTTGAAAAAGTATTTGGAGTGGTAATAAAGTGTATTGTTTACATTTCGACTTTTTAATAAAACTAACTTTTATATTAAAATTGAATTTTTATTTCATTACACATCGCAAATACCTAAACACTATAAATTAAACGAATAAACAATATATATATATATATATATACAACGAAATACAAATACAACAAAGATATGAAAAATATAATAATAAAAAACTGTACTACATCTAAATTATTAAAAATCACCTTCAATTAAAGATTTCGAAATCTTCCTAACTAAAGATTCAGTTTCATCCATAACACTGTCCATGGCGTCCCTTACGATGTACTGAGCGCTTATCACAACATTCTCATTTTCACTTTCGCTGTCACTTGTTTGATTGTTGTTGCAGAGATCGATAACAGAAATTTTGATTAATTTTAGACCTCGTCGTTGTAATCGGCTGACAACAAAAGATTTCGTGGCATTCTGTTTTTTTAACGTTTCTCTGCGACGCTGCTTCGGTTTTTTCTCTTTCGGTTTACATAGTTCTGGTTCACTGCGGCACAGCTCAGAGAATCCTTCGTAAGGATCCTGAGCATACTGGCTAAACACAATTTCTGAGTCAGATATCTGAAACAAAAAGATAAACAAAATATAATTTCAATACTGATGTGCACATACGTAATTCAAAAGTACGTCAGATTAAATTAACTTACTTACCGTTGACATGATTATGTATAATATGCAGCAATTTTATAGTAAAGGAATAAGCGTTCGCTACTCGTGATTATACACAATTATTCTTAGTGAAGAGCTCTAATTATAGTAATATTCCGTAAATAATAAAAACGAAACCAACAATCAACTTTATATAAGACGCTAAAATTGTTAGCTTTGCATTTAATTAGGTCTGCAGATTAGTTGTTTAAAAACCGCTCTTTGTAAATGGACTTAGAGCTCTATATAATAAAAAGGTATTAGTCTTAATTATAAACTGCAACCTTGTAAATACAATACGGTAAAGAGCAATGAACTGTCATCATTTACGCAAAACATGTACACATTGTATGAATAATACCTATAATATCGAATCATTGCAATCACGAATATTATAAAACAATTTTTAAGGAAAATAAAACAATTAAGGTAAAGATTATTATATATATTTAGCTTAGACAGTTTAATAAAACAAGTTGGTACTCAAAAGATGTTGTTTATTAACATGTATTTATAAATTAAACCTCCTTTAATATAAATATAAATATATATGTAATATAAATATTACAAGCATAAGTATTTTATTAGGAATATGTATATATATATATATATACATAACATTTAAAGTTTTTAAATATCTTAAATAATACTCGTTATGTAATAAAACAATGATACAAACATCAACTATTATTAACACTATAATATTAATTATTTAAATTACCTTTTAAAATAGAAGAATGCCCCCATGCTCGAGTTGCAACATTGCCTTTGGATATTAAACGTTTATCATCATTACTTGATAGTGCTATTTTATTCACACTTTGTGTAAATATTTCATGTTTAATGGATTTGAATAAGATATTTTTTCGATGGATTATGTCTTTATTAAATAACACATGCTGATAATCATCAATAGTTAAGTCACGTACCACACAAGACTTAATTCCTTTTGCTTTTTTAATGACATTATTCATCGTTTTTATTGAATATAACTTAGACCTCAAACCAACAAATTCAGTAATCAGTTCGCCACCCATTTCATCTTTAAAAAGTCCCGGGACTTTTTTATTAATTTGCGGTATCATAAATTCATTATTAATGTTGTAGTTGCTAGTATCAAAGTACTGTAAAAACTTATATTTAATATCATTATAGAAATCATCCGTGTATATAATATATACAAAAGAATCCGTGTCTGTATAGCATAATTGTACTCTGTCGCCGTAAAAAGGCTTAACTATATTATAATGAAAATGATACATGTGTGATTTAGATAGTTCTAAAACTGTAAAGCCTATGTATATTGGTTTATCTAATATTAAATGATCAGGTTTCATTTGTATTGCTACTAAGTTTTCTGATAAAACTGAAGCGCTATGAAAATATGGATTGCTTATGAGTCTTTCAGCACAGATATATTTTTTGGTTTTATTATTTGGACTATTCCATGAGTTTACTAAATGAACAGTCACTCTTTTTTCAGTATTCTCTAAAGTTTTTCCAAATACGCTATTGTTTAATAACTTAAAGAAATCCTGTTCAAATACGCTTTTTGCGTTTTGTCGTAATTTTGTATTTAATTCAATATATTCCTTTAAATATGAACTTTGTCGAAACGTAATGACTCTATGTATTTTACGTAATAATAAACCATGTTCAAGACATTTCTTTAAGTGTACATAATGAATCACATAGTTATACTTATTGTATAGATTTGAAATAAGTTTTTCGGTTTTGCCTCCTGGCGGTATGCATTTTTCCGCACAAAAAGGTAAGTCGTTGTGTAAAATATGTAACGTTTCAGGGTACAAGAGATCTACTTCTAGTATATATCCCCATTCTGCGTTATCTTCAATATTTTCTATGTCTAACTGATCTATTTCATGTTGATTTAAAAATCGGAAACCTGAGTGAGGTAAATACTGACACATACTATAGCCGTAAAGATTGTTACAGTCTATATAACTTATAAAACTCCGTGGTTTCGTTGCATCACATGATGACATATATTGATTATTAGCTTTTGCATAGCGATGGGAACACATACATAAACCTCCCCTAATACCGCTTTGAATCATACGCACAATAGATAGGTCTGTTATGAGTTCTAACTTAACACCTGTCTTTAAAAGCATTGCATCAAACGATAAACTAGGAGCAGTAATATAAAACGCGGGGTCGAGCTTATAATGCAACTTACACGTTTTTCGAAACTTTTGAAATATGTCCGTAAGTAATAGTACGTCAGTCTTTAAATATAAGTCAGTATATTCACCCATCGTCTTTATGTTAAATTTGCGCCATACCGATTTAGCGTGATCATAGTCCTCTTGTGAAATATGTTCATTACTTAAAGAGTTGAAAAATAATTTTTTTGCTGGTAACGTTTTTTCTTCATAGCATTGCCAATTACTCATGTAATCGTAAGGATAAATGCCTTTTCGGGTAAGTAAATTAAACTGATCATTTATAGGAAAATGAAAACGCAAGCTAATAAAATCATCAATTTGCATAGTTTTTGATAGCTTATCTAAACTAGTGCCTAAGAAATTAAATGAATCTAGAAATCTAATTTGTACGTATTCATTCTCGTTGATATGCATAAATTTAGAAAATGAAATATATTTTTCTTTTGTTTTAGGGATGATATTTAACTTGCCAGGCGTTTCTCCTAATTTTTTAATAAAAAGATGACAGTCGTAACCTGACAAATTATGAAAAAATATTGGAATAAACATAGGCATCTTATATTGTAAATTACAATGTCTATGAGCTGCACCACGATATCGACCAGTAATATGACAATGATCTCTGACTTTATTATTCCACAAAAGATTATCGCATATGTGACATTTCCAAGCTTTTTCGTAATGCATTGCGTCTTTCTCAGAAAATATAATTGAAACATTTTGAGATAAAATGTTATAAATTCTCTTTATGTCTTCACTTAGTAATTCTATAAATTTGGACACACAATTAATTCCACGATACGTTTTGAATTCATTAAAATTATCATTGCATGATGAAACAATATTATATGCGAAGGCCGAAGGAATGTGTCGTTGTAAGCGTGACGTATTAGCGGTGTCCGATTCATGGCCGGAAATCGGTTCGAGTAATGTTTCGAAATCAGCATAGATAATGAATGGAACGTCTTGTTTTTTGTTATAATTTTTAAATTGTAAGAATGTTCCTTTATCGGGCAAAACAGTAACAACCCCCGCACACAAATGTTTTTCAAAACGATCTTCACTAGGGAAAAACACTAAACAGGTTTCGCAAAAATATATCTTATTATGATGCTTTGTTATTTGACTTTTTACGAGGCGTGTCAAATCTTTAATGAGACAATAATGAGACGATTTTGAATTTTCCAAAAACAGTAAATGAATTATCTTGGATTTATGATAAATTTTATCGGATTTGTATAGAGGACCCGTTATAGTCTTACTATCTCTTAAACCGTAAATATAAATATTTAAAAAAGGATTGTTTTTTTCAAAGGTACTTATATCTGAAAAAGTAATTGGAAATGATATATCATTTACGTTCAAAACGTCGCGGAAATGAGGATACGATGTTACTCTCTCAGGATGCTTCTTGGTTGGATATAAAGCGGCAACTACACACCACAAAAAACAGCACTCGTCATTATTGCGAATATTCAAACATGCTTTCTTATTTATAATATATTTCGGTAAATCTATAAATTGCGATCCACTGAGAGGTTGGTATTTATTAATATTAATTTCTAGATGTGAATTATTTAAAAACGTCCATCCGCTATCCCTTTCTTGAAAATCATCAATTTTTTTTAATAAAATCGATCCAGCTTTTTCATAGATAGACTTGAAATTGTAATTCAAATGAATAATGAAATTTTTCGTTGCAAAAGACTTTAACTCTTGTACATCATTTTTAAACATTAAAAAATAAGCGAAGTATTCAAAATTAATTTTAACAGAATAATGTTTTTGAAGCGAACTATCAATTAAAGATTTAACCTGATCATTAATACTTTTAAAAAAAATCTCTGGGTAAATATTTATTTCAGTTTTAGGTGTGGTAATCCGATAACTTGTAATACGTCCTTTCAAACAGGAATGTATCATTTCGACATTATCATTGATACGTATAGTACTATTATTTTTATGTTTATTAGTTCGCAGATGGTTACACCAACGACGAAAATCTACCTCAATGTTGCAACCCGAGCAGAATGGCATTTTCAGAAATACGTTAACAAATAATCTTAAAAAGTAATGAATTACCTGCTATCTGGATATATATATATATATATATATAGATTAAATTTGTAACTGTATGTAGATATGATTATAACCCGTGATTACAGCAAGTAGGTTTTCTAAACTTCACGCTTTCAATTTATTGTTGGTCAGCTTGCAAACCACCAGACTCTGAAAACAGAGACAGAATTTAAAATTAATATACTTAGATAAAATGATTTTAATAAACGCCTTATACTTTCGTTATAGGAGATAAGATAAGAAAAAAACACAAATTACAACTACAAATAATAATAAATATAATTTCAAGAAACTATGAAACCTTCATTCGGATAAAAATTTGATCACTAACATGATAATATGATAAAAAATTACCAACCTTCAAATATTAACATGACAATAATTTCTTTGTGTCTCTATTTATTTGTGTCTTTCTGTCTCTATTAGATGTCCAGGTAAGATAACACTCTTCTTGCGTATTTTATGCTTCTGGATGCCCCCTCTGCTGATCCAGAATTTTATTCTTAATAGTTCGTCTGAAAAGAAAAAAAAATCAACAATTATTATATTTGTTAATTCTGATAATGACTTATTCTGATATTTAAATAATGTTTAGTAAAAATGCACCATTGTAAATCAAATGAAAATTACATCTAACAATTACCTTTTAATAATTCTGCGAGCAATTACTATAAATATTATAATGATTGGGATGTTTTTCTTTATTGATACACAGTAAAATCTAATATAAGAACAAACTCTAAGTATATTAAAATTAAAAACTTACATAAATAAAAACTTACAGGCGTCGAAAAACTCATCGTAATCCTTGTTAATGTAAAAATTCGTAATATAATAATTTATATTTAGTTACTAGTCTAGTTCATTTAAAACAAATCATGTATTCAGTTTTATAAATTAAAGACACATTTGTCAATAGTGATACCTAACGTGTATTTGCTCAAAACAAAAGTGTCGTATTAATAATTGTAACCTCACACCGGAAAAATGAAAAAATTGATGATTTTCAATAAGTACTATGATTGCGCAGTACACAACTGCATATTGCAAGAATGCAATTTCAACCAGGGTTGACAAACAAATGCAAATCAATCATAATATTATTATAATTAAATTTTTACTACATTTTAACCGACTTCCAAAAAGGAGGAGATTTAATATTCGGTAATCATTTCATTGATAACGTGGATATTTTAAATTGATTGATTATATTTATTATAGCATACAAATTTTGGAACCAAATTATAGTAAAGATTTTTTTTTTTAATCCCTTAGTGATAATTTATTATAATCGTTATATTTCTTAATATTTCTTTACATGTAATTACACCGTAGATATGAGATGTTTTATAATTGTCTGTCAACCCTCTTCATAGAATTTACCACAACTTGATAATTAATATTAAAGTATAATATTTAAACTAATAAGTCAGGTTGTAGTAAATAATTTATTAAAACGGCACTTTCACACTTTAACAGTAAAAATGAGATAGTTCATCGATAATCAGTGCTACATGTATGATAATTATATTGACAGCCCTGAATCCTTTTGCTGCATTAGCAAATAAAAGTTCAGAGTCATAATTTTTCTTTAAGTATAATACGGACAAATAAGAAATGTCTCACTTGTTTTTTGTTTTATGAAATAAACTTCCTTTTAATTTAGCAAATTTACATGACTAACCTGACTTATAAGGTAGCGTTTCGGAGCTCAATACATCGGAATCGAGTTCGAGCTTCAGTTGAGAACCAAGTTCATCGCTACAGTACAAGCATTCTACAGTACCTATAGTGCATCCAGTAATAGTTATATTGTTTTAATTATACTTCGAGTGACTGCTATTTAAAATGTAAGTCTTTATATTTTTTATTGATTTATTTATTCAACTAAATTTAAATTTACTGATATATACGTTTAATCATATGTAACTAATTCTTTGCATTCATCCTATTGAATCTTATAGTTTTCTTATAAGTCAGAACATTAAAAGTTTATTACCACTTAGTAAATTAGTAAAAACATTTTATTTTCTTTTATTATAAAAAAATCAAGTGACATACAGTACTTAAACTTATTGAAACATGTTTAATAATTTTCTAGGTCTGACTCTGAGTGTGAACAACGCCGCATCTCTACAGATGTTGAACGCAATGCTGAGCTCCAACCGAACAATTCTACCCCTTCAAGCAAGCGTAAATCTACTTCCGCCAAGAAATCCTCGGCTAGTTTAAGGTAATTATACAATTTTTTTATGTATTAATGATGTATCTACTTACATATATTATTATATCAATGATTAATTTCTACGTTGTTTACGTTTATATAAATTTCAACTTACTTACCTTTGATATGTTCATACAGCATCGGTTAACTTATTTCACGTTCATTTTCATATTCTGATAAGTAATTTACAACGAATTAAAAATGATTGCTTGTTTCAGAAAAAAGGCGAAGTCGTTGGACATATTCAACCTTAGTCGTGACCGTAGCGACTCTAAAGATCCTTCCTCGGTCGCATTGTCTTCGTTCTTCGTTAATAGAGTCGCAAACGGTAACGAACGGCGAATAATAAACGCGGTGGGTGACTACCTAATCGATTTGAAAGTTTACCAAACCAACGATGCACGCAATACTGATTCACTTGATCTCTGGAAGAAAGCATTGGTTCGGATAAAGTTCCAAACGGACGACGATACACCGCAATGGCGCAAGCTTCAGTCTCTAGTGCAATCGGTGGATGCAATGTGTGAGAGCCAACCAACATTTATGTCCAATTAACCTATATATATATATACGTTTAATAAAATATTATATTGAACATGATGTTTCATTTCTCAGCCGAAACCTTTCGCATGAAGTTTACTGCAACCGTTTTGCGTTTCAAATCACAACTATAAGCGGGTCGCGTGATGCTAAATTCTACTGGTTTGCATTCATTCAGTATTTATTTATTAATTTGCCGTTATAAAACTTTATTACGTATTCCATCAAACGTCGTGTTAATTACCAGAAATATTATTGGGTATTCTGTCCCACGTCGCGAATGCGCAAGCATGAGCGAACAAATTCCATCAAACGTCATGTTAATTACCAGAAATATTATTGGGTATTCTGTCCCACGTCGCGAATGCGCAAGCATGAGCGAACAAGTGGGACAGAATGCCCAATAATATACTACTCACCTACTAGATGGCGGGGAATAACCTCGACAGTTCCAGGCACCTCTCTTGGGAGAGTAGAACATGTAAGGTCATCGTCATTCCCTTCTTCTTCATCACTTACAACTGCCGGTTCAGGTGGTAATAATAATACATCATACTCCAAATCATCATTGTCATCAGCCAGTATTGATTCTAGGGCTTCTTCGAGTCTTGAATAATCATTTCGGCTCGTAAAAAGGGAACGATTCGCCATTGCAAAAAAATATTAAGTGACCTGTAAAAAATAGAACATAAGTGCCCGTTGTACTCGCCCGAGTACAGTAAACAAAAATGAATGTTTTTTCGTGTTTATTATAATAAAATAATAACCAAAGAGTATTATATGATACAATACAGTTCAACAATTAATTATCATCAATAACTAATAAAAATACTTTGTGATATATAGTAAATCTTTATTATTATATCTTACCTTGACACGTTGGTTCACAATCCGTACTTGTCACTAACGAATTTGACAAAAAATTTCAAACTACCCCGATAATTATTTTGCCATTCACAACTACGTTATTTGGCCATACTATAATTCTTGAGATCGATTCAAACCACAGCTTGATAATACAGAAAAATGCATTATTGTAGCCGTACTCGCGCGAGTACGGCGGGCGGTAATGGGTTAATATTACTATAAACATGCAGCGCGATAGTTTAAAAGTTTAAATTCAGTAGTACTCTACACCGAGTGTTAGAATTTATTTAGGCTTTTCTCATTTATCCGTAAATACTATTATTCTCACTTAGACCACACCACATTATTATTTCTTAAGGACATAATTTCGATCTGCGTTATGTTTTATAGATATAATTGACGTTAATTCATAACCTAAATAATAAAATTCTAACACCGAAATCTTTTTTTTCCGGCTTTCCCAAATGAAAATAGTCTCATTTATAGATTCTGGAGCGAACGCCAAATCTTTGATCCCAGACAATTCTTAGTATGGAGACCTGCCATTGTCCTTTATGAGTTTGGTTCGTCTAAATTAAATTATAGGCCACATAAGGATATTATAATTTAATAATCTAATTGGGGTGTCTGAGGCTATGATCAATATTATTTTACACCTTGTATAACGATGGCGGAGTCATCGCAAGTGTTAAAGTGTTCGAACTGTAATCTTAATAGTTCAGCTACACTTTCCGCGCGGGTGGAAGGTAGACAACAAAATCAGGTGGACGGTAGCACTGACAAAAATAATAACTTTTAAACCATCGCGCTGCATGTCTATATTAATATTATAGAATGGGGATTAGCGCGAACTTGCATAAATACCTTTAGGGCTTGACGTTTCGACCAGGTTACACCGGCCGTGGTCGCAAGCAGACTGGTCCAACAACCTGGTCGAAACGTCAAGCCCTAAAGGTATTTATGCATGTTCGCGCTAAACCCCGTTCTATAATATTAATATAAGCACTGACAAACTTGCACCGGTCGGAAACATTGCGCGCGCGCATGATATCGCGATGACGCAACGCGCGCCGAAAGCTGCGCCTGAGCGAGTGAGGGATTTGAGACACACTGTCGTGCCCAATGAAGTTCAAGCTGGGATTCCAGAAACTTTTGCAAATATTGTGCGGAGCGGGGAGCAAGCTAAAAGTTATGATGACTGGATTGTGGTTCAGAAAAAAAGCAGATTTACTGGTAACAAAAGAAAGGCTACCGTAAAACCAGATGGAAAGTTTAAGGCTGCTGATATTAAAATACCTATTTATGTTTATAAATCAGTTACAAAAGAAGATATCATTACATATATAAGAGAAAAATCAAATTTCCAAGTACATGTGGAAAAAGTGAGAATGAAAATGGATAAAGATTATAATGGTTATAAAATCTTTATACCTAAACATACTGAGGATGTTCTCATGAACGAAGAGTTTTGGCCGGACGGCGTATCTTATCGTCGATTTATAAACTTTAAAAGGAACGAGCGAGACTCGGGTGAGACAGAATATCAACAAATCTATAAATAATGGATAGTTTTGTAAAGATGATAAGTTTCAACTGTAAATGTGTTAAAACATTGGTTGACTGCATTAGGCGGCTGTGTGTATCAGGTGACATAATAGCTTTGCAAGAAACTTGGTTGATGCCTCATGACTTAGCTTTTCTTGGCAATATTCATGATGATTCTGCTTTTACCGGGACCTCTGCGGTTGATACATCAGATGGTATACTTCGAGGCAGTCCATACGGAGGAGTGGCACTGCTGTGGAGAAAAAGTTTATTTTCCTCGGTGTTTGTGGTACCTTGCAATAGTGTTCGTCTTGCGGCTATTAAAGTGCAACTGTTCGACCAAGAAATATTGATATTCTCGGTTTATATGCCTACTGACAGTAATGATAACTTAGTTGAATTTACAGATTGCGTAAGTGAAATGACGGCAATTATAGACAATAGTAACATTCAATCAGTGTTTATGTTAGGAGATTATAATGCTCATATTAGTGAATTTTTCAGCAATTAATAATTACAATTTTGTGATGTACAGTATTCGTGCGCGGATATCGAACTCCTTCCGACAGATTCGTTAACGTTTGTAAGTGAAGCGCACGGGTGCAAACGGTGGCTCGACCACTGTGTCGTCACACAGGCCGCGCGCCGCACGATTGTTAGACTGGAGGTATTGTATGATAGTTTTTGATCTGATCATTTGCCGTTACAAGTAGATTGTGATTTAAAACTTTTGAAACCTAATATTGTTCTATGTAAAGAGAGCATAAACAATGTTTTATGGGGGCATCGAGACTTTAAACAAATAAAATTGTATGAAGAGATGTGTCACTCACGTTTACGCGAAATAGATTTTCCCCAGAATCTTTGTTACTGTGCTGACTTAGTATGTGAGGACTTAAAACACCGATCGAGCTTAGATAATATGTACAGGAACATTGTTAGTATATTATCTGAGTGCGCTAAACGTAGCTGTATATTTATTAAGAAAAACAAATACCTTCTCTGCCAAGGAAGTTGCTAACGTCATCAAAAATATGGTAAGGGGCAAGTCCCCGGGACATGATCACCTCAGCGTTGAGCACCTACGGTATGCGGGGGTGCACTTGCCAAGGGTATTGGCAATGTTTTTTACATTGTGCATGAGTCACTCCTACCTACCGAATGGCCTTATGAAGACGTTAGTTGTCCCATTCGTTAAAAATAAGACGGGGGATCTTGCAGATCCCTCTAATTACAGGCCGATTTCCCTGGCTACTATTATAGCAAAAGTACTGGACTGTCTCCTTGATACACACATGGCCAGCCGTATAAAATTACATGACGCACAATTTGGCTTTAGGTCTGGTCTATCGACAGAGACTGCCATTTTGTGTCTCAAGCGGACGGTTCAATATTACACAGATAAGAGGTCACCAGTCAATGCTTGCTTCCTCGATTTATCGAAGGAATTTGACATGGTGTCCTACGACATCTTGTGGGAGAAGTTGTATCGGGAAACAGATGTTGATAAGACAGTAACTTCTTTGCTTAGGTACTGGTATCAAAACCAGACAAATTGTGTAAAGTGGGCTGGGGTGCTGTCGGATGAATATCGGTTGAAGTGCGGGGTGAGGCAAGGAGGATAACTTTGCCTCGCCTCTTTAATTTGTATATTAATCAGCTGATCTTTGAGCCCAGCAACACTAATGTCGCTTGTCACATTGACGAGATTTGTTTTAATAATATCAGTTACGCAGACGACATGGTGTTTATATTAATATTATAGAACGGGGATTAGCGCGAACATGCATAAATACCTTTAGGGCTTGACGTTTCGACCAGGTTACACCGGCCGTGGTCGCAAGCAGACTGGAGATGCGGTGTCATTGCTCCGTGCACGAAGTAGATGATTTTTCATCTACCCCCTTTTCTTCAAATACCCTACACACTACACTGACCGTGTCCGTACTATGTTCACTAACCGACTTTGCAGAGAATCGAGGTTGTGTTAAGGGAATCACTGGATACCAAGATGCAGGTAGTTTAAAGCCGTCTTCCCGATTGAAATTTGGATGCTTCTTGATTTCAATCGCTTCTCGCACTACTCTCGAATGAAAGTGGCGATCGGTGGAGAGGACTTGCGCGCGATGGAATTGAATCCAGTGATTAACGCCAGCTTGGAGTACGTGATCTGCTATTGCCGATTTAGTGGTCTGACGGTTCTTAACAGCTGCGATATGCTCTTTGAGCCTTTCCGCGATAGTTCGCTTCGTTTGCCCGATGTACGATTTACCGCAGCTGCAGTCGATTTTATAGACACCTGGCTGTTGTAGGGGTAAAACATCCTTCGGTGTGCGCACCATGTTGTGTACCTTTGTCCCCGGAGTGTAGACAGTCGGTATGGAGACTTTTCTAAGTACTGCCCCGATCTTGTCCGTAACTCCTCTGACATATGGCATGTAGGCTCTTTGTCTATTAACGTCCGGATGTCTGACCCGTTTTGACGGTCGTTTAATTTAGATTTAGATTTAGATTAAGAACCGTCAGACCACTAAATCGGCAATAGCAGATCACGTACTCCAAGCTGGCGTTAATCACTGGATTCAATTCCATCGCGCGCAAGTCCTCTCCACCGATCGCCACTTTCATTCGAGAGTAGTGCGAGAAGCGATTGAAATCAAGAAGCATCCAAATTTCAATCGGGAAGACGGCTTTAAACTACCTGCATCTTGGTATCCAGTGATTCCCTTAACACAACCTCGATTCTCTGCAAAGTCGGTTAGTGAACATAGTACGGACACGGTCAGTGTAGTGTGTAGGGTATTTGAAGAAAAGGGGGTAGATGAAAAATCATCTACTTCGTGCACGGAGCAATGACACCGCATCTCCAGTCTGCTTGCGACCACGGCCGGTGTAACCTGGTCGAAACGTCAAGCCCTAAAGGTATTTATGCATGTTCGCGCTAATCCCCGTTCTATAATATGGTGAGTGGTACCGTTGGATTCGGCTGGACGTTTGCAAGCGAATGGCGTGAAAATTTTTGGGGGTCCGGGAACAAATTTCCCTGAAAAACCGTGAAAAACTGATATTTTTAGAATATTTTTACAAGAATTTAGAATATAAAAATTTTGAAGAACTATATAGACACGCAATACGTGTGCTATATATTTAGGAAGGTCTGTAAGAGACCTACAAACCAATATAACCAGATGAAATTTTTACTGAACCGTTTTTGAAAAAATGAAATTGAAAAATGTTAATAATTTTGAAGGTTTTTTGCCAAAAAAGCTATTTGTTTTTAAAAATAGAATATCAAAATTATGCTCAAACGAAAGCCAACGTCTTAAGATGTAGGTCAACAAAGAAATCACGAAAATCCACTGATAAACAGCGAAGATATCACGTGTCAAAGAAAAAATGTATCGCTATATAGCAATAAAAACAACGATTTTCGTATAAATACGAAAAATATCAAATATTTTCGCGTGTAAAGGCGCGAAGGTCAATAAATAGATCAAATTAGACACGTTTACAAAAAAGTTCGAACAAAATCGCACAAAAATTAAAAATTTTGTATACAAGTGAATTATTTGTGCGGCCGACTTAGGTGGATTTCAAGTACTTATGTATGACTCCACGAGATGTTATTTTGGTCGGGAACACACAAATTCGTAATTTCCTCGGCTCCTGGTAGTCGGAGCGCCACGGGAGTGGTACCGTTGGATTCGGCTGGACGTTTGCAAGCGAATGGCGTGAAAATTTTTGGGGGTCCGGGAACAAATTTCCCTGAAAAACCGTGAAAAACTGATATTTTTAGAATATTTTTACAAGAATTTAGAATATAAAAATTTTGAAGAACTATATAGACACGCAATACGTGTGCTATATATTTAGGAAGGTCTGTAAGAGACCTACAAACCAATATAACCAGATGAAATTTTTACTGAACCGTTTTTGAAAAAATGAAATTGAAAAATGTTAATAATTTTGAAGGTTTTTTGCCAAAAAAGCTATTTGTTTTTAAAAATAGAATATCAAAATTATGCTCAAACGAAAGCCAACGTCTTAAGATGTAGGTCAACAAAGAAATCACGAAAATCCACTGATAAACAGCGAAGATATCACGTGTCAAAGAAAAAATGTATCGCTATATAGCAATAAAAACAACGATTTTCGTATAAATACGAAAAATATCAAATATTTTCGCGTGTAAAGGCGCGAAGGTCAATAAATAGATCAAATTAGACACGTTTACAAAAAAGTTCGAACAAAATCGCACAAAAATTAAAAATTTTGTATACAAGTGAATTATTTGTGCGGCCGACTTAGGTGGATTTCAAGTACTTATGTATGACTCCACGAGATGTTATTTTGGTCGGGAACACACAAATTCGTAATTTCCTCGGCTCCTGGTAGTCGGAGCGCCACGGGAGTGGTACCGTTGGATTCGGCTGGACGTTTGCAAGCGAATGGCGTGAAAATTTTTGGGGGTCCGGGAACAAATTTCCCTGAAAAACCGTGAAAAACTGATATTTTTAGAATATTTTTACAAGAATTTAGAATATAAAAATTTTGAAGAACTATATAGACACGCAATACGTGTGCTATATATTTAGGAAGGTCTGTAAGAGACCTACAAACCAATATAACCAGATGAAATTTTTACTGAACCGTTTTTGAAAAAATGAAATTGAAAAATGTTAATAATTTTGAAGGTTTTTTGCCAAAAAAGCTATTTGTTTTTAAAAATAGAATATCAAAATTATGCTCAAACGAAAGCCAACGTCTTAAGATGTAGGTCAACAAAGAAATCACGAAAATCCACTGATAAACAGCGAAGATATCACGTGTCAAAGAAAAAATGTATCGCTATATAGCAATAAAAACAACGATTTTCGTATAAATACGAAAAATATCAAATATTTTCGCGTGTAAAGGCGCGAAGGTCAATAAATAGATCAAATTATAATAATAATAATAATAATCCATTTATTTCAGGCATCAAGGCCCATAGAAACATATACAATACTATACTACAATACAACTTAAAAATACTATAAATATATGTAACATAATTATCTAATACTAATGAACACGAAGTGTCGGCGTCGTGTTTCGCTGACTGGTGTCACGTAGCTGGCCACGAAACCGGCGATACATGACTCCTTTCGGCCAAAACTCTTCTTTGAGGAACTTCTCGAGATGATGTGTCGGAACGCGCACCACGAACGACTTGAAGTTCGTTTTGTGACGCGGCTCCAACAGCTCGACCCTCAAAGTCCAGTTGGTTCTCACGCGCATGTATTCCACGACCTCCTCAACCTTCGTGGAGTGATGCAGTCTGGACACGTACAGCAGCGTTGTCGGTACGGCTGGACGCAGCAACATGTTGGGTCCCGCCAACGCAGTACCGCACTGGTTCCGACACGGAGGTTTCTTCTTCTTCCTCTTCTCCACCTTGGTGAAACCATCGCTGTCGCCCGTGTCCTTCTCTGGACCCTGCCTTTTCAGAACCTGTTTTGCTTTTGACAGGCTCCGTTTACCCCCTTTAGCTTTGGCCGCTAGTTTAACCTGCGAGTTTTGTGGCTCAACAGGCTTTTTAGCGGCGGCTACAATTGCTGAGTAGGCTCGTTTCGGGGTCATCGAACCTACACACGTCGTCGTCTCTACCGGTGTCGAGGCAGGGACGGCCGCGGCACACGTTGCAACGTGTGCATTCTCGGCAGCTGGTGACGCATTCGAGCCGGCCGACTCGAAACTGCAGACGGAGGCGTTTTGTGCCCCGCGACGCGTGTTCACATTCGCGTCGCTAGGTGACCTATTTGCAGAAATTGCATTGCGCAATAACACTACCTCTGCCCGTAGATCACTGATGGTGTTGTTGGACACCTCCAACTGATGCTGCATCTCGACCTGGCTTTGCTTAAGGAGTGTTATGTCCTTCAGCAGCCTGGTGACATCTACGTGGTCGAATGTGACGGGAGGCAGCTTGTGCAGATCCTTCGCCACGAATTCAGGCACGTCGTCCGGGTCGGTCTCCTTCAACAACGTAACGATGTCTTGGAGGCTCTTCTCTGTGCCGTCCCTTCGACGAGACGGCATCTGGCTGAGTTTGCCAAGCGTCGTGAATAGCAGCAACTTGGCACTGCAAATCTCGTCCTCCTTGAACGATGACTTGCAGATCTGCAAGATGCTGACCTCGTCCATGTAGTCAATGGCATGTTTGATAAATGCCAGAACTTCGTTGGCTATGAGCGTTTGCGTACTCATAGCGGAAACCGTGCAGCGGCTTAAGCCGCGCGATACGCGAATATAATATTCAGACGTAGCAATGCACACGCGACCGTACTCGACCGCGCATCGCAACCGACTTTAATAATAAAAACTTCTAAAAATAGTCACATTTTAAAATTTAATTTTTTCAAAAACGGTTTAGTAAAAATTTCATTTGGTTATATTTGATTGTAGGTCTCTTACAGACCTTTCTAAATATATAGCACACGTATCGCCTGTTTATATAGATCTTCAAAATTTTTATTCTTTAAAGAACTTATTAAAAAACCAGTTTTTCAGGGTTTTTCAGGGAAATTTGTTCCCGGACCCCCAAATTTTTTCACGCCATTCGCTTGCAAACGTCCAGCCGAATCCAACGGTACCACTCCCGTGGCGCTCCGACTACCAGGAGCCGAGGAAATTACGAATTTGTGTGTTCCCGACCAAAATAACATCTCGTGGAGTCATTCATAAGTACTTGAAATCCACCTAAGTCGGCCGCACAAATAATTCACTTGTATACAAAAATTTTAATTTCTGTGCGATTTTGTTCAAACTTTTTTGTAAACGTGTCTAATTTGATCTATTTATTGACCTTCGCGCCTTTACACGCGAAAATATTTGATATTTTTCGTATTTATACGAAAATCGTTGTTTTTATTGCTATATAGCGATACATTTTTTCTTTGACACGTCATAATTTCGCTGTTTATCAGTGGATTTTCGTGATTTCTTCGTTGACCTACAGCTCAAGACGTCTGCTTTCGTTTGAGTATAATTTTGGCATCCCCAATTAAAAACAAATAGCTTTTATAATTTAAAAACTTCTAAAAATAGTCACATTTTAAAATTTAATTTTTTCAAAAACGGTTTAGTAAAAATTTCATTTGGTTATATTTGATTGTAGGTCTCTTACAGACCTTTCTAAATATATAGCACACGTATCGCCTGTTTATATAGATCTTCAAAATTTTTATTCTTTAAAAAACTTATTAAAAAACCAGTTTTTCAGGGTTTTTCAGGGAAATTTGTTCCCGGACCCCCAAATTTTTTCACGCCATTCGCTTGCAAACGTCCAGCCGAATCCAACGGTACCACTCCCGTGGCGCTCCGACTACCAGGAGCCGAGGAAATTACGAATTTGTGTGTTCCCGACCAAAATAACATCTCGTGGAGTCATTCATAAGTACTTGAAATCCACCTAAGTCGGCCGCACAAATAATTCACTTGTATACAAAAATTTTAATTTCTGTGCGATTTTGTTCAAACTTTTTTGTAAACGTGTCTAATTTGATCTATTTATTGACCTTCGCGCCTTTACACGCGAAAATATTTGATATTTTTCGTATTTATACGAAAATCGTTGTTTTTATTGCTATATAGCGATACATTTTTTCTTTGACACGTCATAATTTCGCTGTTTATCAGTGGATTTTCGTGATTTCTTCGTTGACCTACAGCTCAAGACGTCTGCTTTCGTTTGAGTATAATTTTGGCATCCCCAATTAAAAACAAATAGCTTTTATAATTTAAAAACTTCTAAAAATAGTCACATTTTAAAATTTAATTTTTTCAAAAACGGTTTAGTAAAAATTTCATTTGGTTATATTTGATTGTAGGTCTCTTACAGACCTTTCTAAATATATAGCACACGTATCGCCTGTTTATATAGATCTTCAAAATTTTTATTCTTTAAAAAACTTATTAAAAAACCAGTTTTTCAGGGTTTTTCAGGGAAATTTGTTCCCGGACCCCCAAATTTTTTCACGCCATTCGCTTGCAAACGTCCAGCCGAATCCAACGGTACCACTCCCGTGGCGCTCCGACTACCAGGAGCCGAGGAAATTACGAATTTGTGTGTTCCCGACCAAAATAACATCTCGTGGAGTCATTCATAAGTACTTGAAATCCACCTAAGTCGGCCGCACAAATAATTCACTTGTATACAAAAATTTTAATTTCTGTGCGATTTTGTTCAAACTTTTTTGTAAACGTGTCTAATTTGATCTATTTATTGACCTTCGCGCCTTTACACGCGAAAATATTTGATATTTTTCGTATTTATACGAAAATCGTTGTTTTTATTGCTATATAGCGATACATTTTTTCTTTGACACGTCATAATTTCGCTGTTTATCAGTGGATTTTCGTGATTTCTTCGTTGACCTACAGCTCAAGACGTCTGCTTTCGTTTGAGTATAATTTTGGCATCCCCAATTAAAAACAAATAGCTTTTATAATTTAAAAACTTCTAAAAATAGTCACATTTTAAAATTTAATTTTTTCAAAAACGGTTTAGTAAAAATTTCATTTGGTTATATTTGATTGTAGGTCTCTTACAGACCTTTCTAAATATATAGCACACGTATCGCCTGTTTATATAGATCTTCAAAATTTTTATTCTTTAAAAAACTTATTAAAAAACCAGTTTTTCAGGGTTTTTCAGGGAAATTTGTTCCCGGACCCCCAAATTTTTTCACGCCATTCGCTTGCAAACGTCCAGCCGAATCCAACGGTACCACTCCCGTGGCGCTCCGACTACCAGGAGCCGAGGAAATTACGAATTTGTGTGTTCCCGACCAAAATAACATCTCGTGGAGTCATTCATAAGTACTTGAAATCCACCTAAGTCGGCCGCACAAATAATTCACTTGTATACAAAAATTTTAATTTCTGTGCGATTTTGTTCAAACTTTTTTGTAAACGTGTCTAATTTGATCTATTTATTGACCTTCGCGCCTTTACACGCGAAAATATTTGATATTTTTCGTATTTATACGAAAATCGTTGTTTTTATTGCTATATAGCGATACATTTTTTCTTTGACACGTCATAATTTCGCTGTTTATCAGTGGATTTTCGTGATTTCTTCGTTGACCTACAGCTCAAGACGTCTGCTTTCGTTTGAGTATAATTTTGGCATCCCCAATTAAAAACAAATAGCTTTTATAATTTAAAAACTTCTAAAAATAGTCACATTTTAAAATTTAATTTTTTCAAAAACGGTTTAGTAAAAATTTCATTTGGTTATATTTGATTGTAGGTCTCTTACAGACCTTTCTAAATATATAGCACACGTATCGCCTGTTTATATAGATCTTCAAAATTTTTATTCTTTAAAAAACTTATTAAAAAACCAGTTTTTCAGGGTTTTTCAGGGAAATTTGTTCCCGGACCCCCAAATTTTTTCACGCCATTCGCTTGCAAACGTCCAGCCGAATCCAACGGTACCACTCCCGTGGCGCTCCGACTACCAGGAGCCGAGGAAATTACGAATTTGTGTGTTCCCGACCAAAATAACATCTCGTGGAGTCATTCATAAGTACTTGAAATCCACCTAAGTCGGCCGCACAAATAATTCACTTGTATACAAAAATTTTAATTTCTGTGCGATTTTGTTCAAACTTTTTTGTAAACGTGTCTAATTTGATCTATTTATTGACCTTCGCGCCTTTACACGCGAAAATATTTGATATTTTTCGTATTTATACGAAAATCGTTGTTTTTATTGCTATATAGCGATACATTTTTTCTTTGACACGTCATAATTTCGCTGTTTATCAGTGGATTTTCGTGATTTCTTCGTTGACCTACAGCTCAAGACGTCTGCTTTCGTTTGAGTATAATTTTGGCATCCCCAATTAAAAACAAATAGCTTTTATAATTTAAAAACTTCTAAAAATAGTCACATTTTAAAATTTAATTTTTTCAAAAACGGTTTAGTAAAAATTTCATTTGGTTATATTTGATTGTAGGTCTCTTACAGACCTTTCTAAATATATAGCACACGTATCGCCTGTTTATATAGATCTTCAAAATTTTTATTCTTTAAAGAACTTATTAAAAAACCAGTTTTTCAGGGTTTTTCAGGGAAATTTGTTCCCGGACCCCCAAATTTTTTCACGCCATTCGCTTGCAAACGTCCAGCCGAATCCAACGGTACCACTCCCGTGGCGCTCCGACTACCAGGAGCCGAGGAAATTACGAATTTGTGTGTTCCCGACCAAAATAACATCTCGTGGAGTCATTCATAAGTACTTGAAATCCACCTAAGTCGGCCGCACAAATAATTCACTTGTATACAAAAATTTTAATTTCTGTGCGATTTTGTTCAAACTTTTTTGTAAACGTGTCTAATTTGATCTATTTATTGACCTTCGCGCCTTTACACGCGAAAATATTTGATATTTTTCGTATTTATACGAAAATCGTTGTTTTTATTGCTATATAGCGATACATTTTTTCTTTGACACGTCATAATTTCGCTGTTTATCAGTGGATTTTCGTGATTTCTTCGTTGACCTACAGCTCAAGACGTCTGCTTTCGTTTGAGTATAATTTTGGCATCCCCAATTAAAAACAAATAGCTTTTATAATTTAAAAACTTCTAAAAATAGTCACATTTTAAAATTTAATTTTTTCAAAAACGGTTTAGTAAAAATTTCATTTGGTTATATTTGATTGTAGGTCTCTTACAGACCTTTCTAAATATATAGCACACGTATCGCCTGTTTATATAGATCTTCAAAATTTTTATTCTTTAAAGAACTTATTAAAAAACCAGTTTTTCAGGGTTTTTCAGGGAAATTTGTTCCCGGACCCCCAAATTTTTTCACGCCATTCGCTTGCAAACGTCCAGCCGAATCCAACGGTACCACTCCCGTGGCGCTCCGACTACCAGGAGCCGAGGAAATTACGAATTTGTGTGTTCCCGACCAAAATAACATCTCGTGGAGTCATTCATAAGTACTTGAAATCCACCTAAGTCGGCCGCACAAATAATTCACTTGTATACAAAAATTTTAATTTCTGTGCGATTTTGTTCAAACTTTTTTGTAAACGTGTCTAATTTGATCTATTTATTGACCTTCGCGCCTTTACACGCGAAAATATTTGATATTTTTCGTATTTATACGAAAATCGTTGTTTTTATTGCTATATAGCGATACATTTTTTCTTTGACACGTCATAATTTCGCTGTTTATCAGTGGATTTTCGTGATTTCTTCGTTGACCTACAGCTCAAGACGTCTGCTTTCGTTTGAGTATAATTTTGGCATCCCCAATTAAAAACAAATAGCTTTTATAATTTAAAAACTTCTAAAAATAGTCACATTTTAAAATTTAATTTTTTCAAAAACGGTTTAGTAAAAATTTCATTTGGTTATATTTGATTGTAGGTCTCTTACAGACCTTTCTAAATATATAGCACACGTATCGCCTGTTTATATAGATCTTCAAAATTTTTATTCTTTAAAAAACTTATTAAAAAACCAGTTTTTCAGGGTTTTTCAGGGAAATTTGTTCCCGGACCCCCAAATTTTTTCACGCCATTCGCTTGCAAACGTCCAGCCGAATCCAACGGTACCACTCCCGTGGCGCTCCGACTACCAGGAGCCGAGGAAATTACGAATTTGTGTGTTCCCGACCAAAATAACATCTCGTGGAGTCATTCATAAGTACTTGAAATCCACCTAAGTCGGCCGCACAAATAATTCACTTGTATACAAAAATTTTAATTTCTGTGCGATTTTGTTCAAACTTTTTTGTAAACGTGTCTAATTTGATCTATTTATTGACCTTCGCGCCTTTACACGCGAAAATATTTGATATTTTTCGTATTTATACGAAAATCGTTGTTTTTATTGCTATATAGCGATACATTTTTTCTTTGACACGTCATAATTTCGCTGTTTATCAGTGGATTTTCGTGATTTCTTCGTTGACCTACAGCTCAAGACGTCTGCTTTCGTTTGAGTATAATTTTGGCATCCCCAATTAAAAACAAATAGCTTTTATAATTTAAAAACTTCTAAAAATAGTCACATTTTAAAATTTAATTTTTTCAAAAACGGTTTAGTAAAAATTTCATTTGGTTATATTTGATTGTAGGTCTCTTACAGACCTTTCTAAATATATAGCACACGTATCGCCTGTTTATATAGATCTTCAAAATTTTTATTCTTTAAAAAACTTATTAAAAAACCAGTTTTTCAGGGTTTTTCAGGGAAATTTGTTCCCGGACCCCCAAATTTTTTCACGCCATTCGCTTGCAAACGTCCAGCCGAATCCAACGGTACCACTCCCGTGGCGCTCCGACTACCAGGAGCCGAGGAAATTACGAATTTGTGTGTTCCCGACCAAAATAACATCTCGTGGAGTCATTCATAAGTACTTGAAATCCACCTAAGTCGGCCGCACAAATAATTCACTTGTATACAAAAATTTTAATTTCTGTGCGATTTTGTTCAAACTTTTTTGTAAACGTGTCTAATTTGATCTATTTATTGACCTTCGCGCCTTTACACGCGAAAATATTTGATATTTTTCGTATTTATACGAAAATCGTTGTTTTTATTGCTATATAGCGATACATTTTTTCTTTGACACGTCATAATTTCGCTGTTTATCAGTGGATTTTCGTGATTTCTTCGTTGACCTACAGCTCAAGACGTCTGCTTTCGTTTGAGTATAATTTTGGCATCCCCAATTAAAAACAAATAGCTTTTATAATTTAAAAACTTCTAAAAATAGTCACATTTTAAAATTTAATTTTTTCAAAAACGGTTTAGTAAAAATTTCATTTGGTTATATTTGATTGTAGGTCTCTTACAGACCTTTCTAAATATATAGCACACGTATCGCCTGTTTATATAGATCTTCAAAATTTTTATTCTTTAAAAAACTTATTAAAAAACCAGTTTTTCAGGGTTTTTCAGGGAAATTTGTTCCCGGACCCCCAAATTTTTTCACGCCATTCGCTTGCAAACGTCCAGCCGAATCCAACGGTACCACTCCCGTGGCGCTCCGACTACCAGGAGCCGAGGAAATTACGAATTTGTGTGTTCCCGACCAAAATAACATCTCGTGGAGTCATTCATAAGTACTTGAAATCCACCTAAGTCGGCCGCACAAATAATTCACTTGTATACAAAAATTTTAATTTCTGTGCGATTTTGTTCAAACTTTTTTGTAAACGTGTCTAATTTGATCTATTTATTGACCTTCGCGCCTTTACACGCGAAAATATTTGATATTTTTCGTATTTATACGAAAATCGTTGTTTTTATTGCTATATAGCGATACATTTTTTCTTTGACACGTCATAATTTCGCTGTTTATCAGTGGATTTTCGTGATTTCTTCGTTGACCTACAGCTCAAGACGTCTGCTTTCGTTTGAGTATAATTTTGGCATCCCCAATTAAAAACAAATAGCTTTTATAATTTAAAAACTTCTAAAAATAGTCACATTTTAAAATTTAATTTTTTCAAAAACGGTTTAGTAAAAATTTCATTTGGTTATATTTGATTGTAGGTCTCTTACAGACCTTTCTAAATATATAGCACACGTATCGCCTGTTTATATAGATCTTCAAAATTTTTATTCTTTAAAAAACTTATTAAAAAACCAGTTTTTCAGGGTTTTTCAGGGAAATTTGTTCCCGGACCCCCAAATTTTTTCACGCCATTCGCTTGCAAACGTCCAGCCGAATCCAACGGTACCACTCCCGTGGCGCTCCGACTACCAGGAGCCGAGGAAATTACGAATTTGTGTGTTCCCGACCAAAATAACATCTCGTGGAGTCATTCATAAGTACTTGAAATCCACCTAAGTCGGCCGCACAAATAATTCACTTGTATACAAAAATTTTAATTTCTGTGCGATTTTGTTCAAACTTTTTTGTAAACGTGTCTAATTTGATCTATTTATTGACCTTCGCGCCTTTACACGCGAAAATATTTGATATTTTTCGTATTTATACGAAAATCGTTGTTTTTATTGCTATATAGCGATACATTTTTTCTTTGACACGTCATAATTTCGCTGTTTATCAGTGGATTTTCGTGATTTCTTCGTTGACCTACAGCTCAAGACGTCTGCTTTCGTTTGAGTATAATTTTGGCATCCCCAATTAAAAACAAATAGCTTTTATAATTTAAAAACTTCTAAAAATAGTCACATTTTAAAATTTAATTTTTTCAAAAACGGTTTAGTAAAAATTTCATTTGGTTATATTTGATTGTAGGTCTCTTACAGACCTTTCTAAATATATAGCACACGTATCGCCTGTTTATATAGATCTTCAAAATTTTTATTCTTTAAAGAACTTATTAAAAAACCAGTTTTTCAGGGTTTTTCAGGGAAATTTGTTCCCGGACCCCCAAATTTTTTCACGCCATTCGCTTGCAAACGTCCAGCCGAATCCAACGGTACCACTCCCGTGGCGCTCCGACTACCAGGAGCCGAGGAAATTACGAATTTGTGTGTTCCCGACCAAAATAACATCTCGTGGAGTCATTCATAAGTACTTGAAATCCACCTAAGTCGGCCGCACAAATAATTCACTTGTATACAAAAATTTTAATTTCTGTGCGATTTTGTTCAAACTTTTTTGTAAACGTGTCTAATTTGATCTATTTATTGACCTTCGCGCCTTTACACGCGAAAATATTTGATATTTTTCGTATTTATACGAAAATCGTTGTTTTTATTGCTATATAGCGATACATTTTTAACCGACGAAAACAGAGGAGGTTCTCAATTCGACGCGTATATTTTTTTTTTTTTTTTTATGTATGATCACGCATATCTTTTTACTGAGTAGTCCGATTTTAATAATTCTTTTTTTATTGGAAAGGGTATACTCCAAAGTTGGTCCCATATAAATTTGAAAAAAGAATTCCCACCCTAAGGGTGGAAAAACAGGGGTTAATTGATTGTTCACGCACTGATCGTAATGTATTACCACGCGTAACTTTTTACAGAGTAGTTCTATTTTGATAATTCTTTTTTTATTGAGTAGGATATACCTAGAAGTTGGTCCCATATAAATTTGGAAAAAATATTCCAATCCTAAGGGTAGAAAAACAGGGATATATTGATTGTTCACTAACTGATTTTAATATATCACCACGCGTAACTTATTACAGAACAGTCTGATTTTGATAAATCTTTTTTTATTAGATAGGGGGTTATACCTTGAAGCTGGTCCCATATAATTTTACTCTAAGGTTGGGAAAATAGGGAGGATTTATTGTTCACTCACAGATTTGAATACTAAAATAAGGTAGTTAGCTATTTTAAAAATAATAAATTATTCAGCATGTAGCAATTAGTATATAATAGCCACAAAAAAATATAAAATAAAAACTTTTTAACAAAAAAATTAAACCGCCGAAAACACTGAAAAGCAAAAAATAAGAAACCTTTTTTTATTTAATCTTAAAAACTAAGTTCTTAAACGAATGTGAGTATACCTAAATAATTTTGAGGCGGCGCCAAACTATCAATTAACAAAGATCACAAAATTACCTTAAAAATAAAGAAACAACCAAATCAAAAACGCTATAATATACTATAATTATATTCTTTACTTACCACCTACTAATTCCATTGTGGAAAGCAAATAAAAGTTTTGAGTTCGAGATTATCAACTTAACAATGCAATGAAATCTCCAGCGATAAAAATTAAAATTTCTAAAAAAATTAAGTACCAATATATCGTAATTAATTAATTTGCCTGTTTGGCGCCGACTCGAAATTACTTAGGTATACTCACATTCGTTTAAGAACTTAGTTTTTAAGATTAAATAAAAAAAGGTTTCTTATTTTTTGCTTTTCAGTGTTTTCGGCGGTTTAATTTTTTTGTTAAAAAGTTTTTATTTCTTTGACACGTCATAATTTCGCTGTTTATCAGTGGATTTTCGTGATTTCTTCGTTGACCTACAGCTCAAGACGTCTGCTTTCGTTTGAGTATAATTTTGGCATCCCCAATTAAAAACAAATAGCTTTTATAATTTAAAAACTTCTAAAAATAGTCACATTTTAAAATTTAATTTTTTCAAAAACGGTTTAGTAAAAATTTCATTTGGTTATATTTGATTGTAGGTCTCTTACAGACCTTTCTAAATATATAGCACACGTATCGCCTGTTTATATAGATCTTCAAAATTTTTATTCTTTAAAAAACTTATTAAAAAACCAGTTTTTCAGGGTTTTTCAGGGAAATTTGTTCCCGGACCCCCAAATTTTTTCACGCCATTCGCTTGCAAACGTCCAGCCGAATCCAACGGTACCACTCCCGTGGCGCTCCGACTACCAGGAGCCGAGGAAATTACGAATTTGTGTGTTCCCGACCAAAATAACATCTCGTGGAGTCATTCATAAGTACTTGAAATCCACCTAAGTCGGCCGCACAAATAATTCACTTGTATACAAAAATTTTAATTTCTGTGCGATTTTGTTCAAACTTTTTTGTAAACGTGTCTAATTTGATCTATTTATTGACCTTCGCGCCTTTACACGCGAAAATATTTGATATTTTTCGTATTTATACGAAAATCGTTGTTTTTATTGCTATATAGCGATACATTTTTTCTTTGACACGTCATAATTTCGCTGTTTATCAGTGGATTTTCGTGATTTCTTCGTTGACCTACAGCTCAAGACGTCTGCTTTCGTTTGAGTATAATTTTGGCATCCCCAATTAAAAACAAATAGCTTTTATAATTTAAAAACTTCTAAAAATAGTCACATTTTAAAATTTAATTTTTTCAAAAACGGTTTAGTAAAAATTTCATTTGGTTATATTTGATTGTAGGTCTCTTACAGACCTTTCTAAATATATAGCACACGTATCGCCTGTTTATATAGATCTTCAAAATTTTTATTCTTTAAAGAACTTATTAAAAAACCAGTTTTTCAGGGTTTTTCAGGGAAATTTGTTCCCGGACCCCCAAATTTTTTCACGCCATTCGCTTGCAAACGTCCAGCCGAATCCAACGGTACCACTCCCGTGGCGCTCCGACTACCAGGAGCCGAGGAAATTACGAATTTGTGTGTTCCCGACCAAAATAACATCTCGTGGAGTCATTCATAAGTACTTGAAATCCACCTAAGTCGGCCGCACAAATAATTCACTTGTATACAAAAATTTTAATTTCTGTGCGATTTTGTTCAAACTTTTTTGTAAACGTGTCTAATTTGATCTATTTATTGACCTTCGCGCCTTTACACGCGAAAATATTTGATATTTTTCGTATTTATACGAAAATCGTTGTTTTTATTGCTATATAGCGATACATTTTTTCTTTGACACGTCATAATTTCGCTGTTTATCAGTGGATTTTCGTGATTTCTTCGTTGACCTACAGCTCAAGACGTCTGCTTTCGTTTGAGTATAATTTTGGCATCCCCAATTAAAAACAAATAGCTTTTATAATTTAAAAACTTCTAAAAATAGTCACATTTTAAAATTTAATTTTTTCAAAAACGGTTTAGTAAAAATTTCATTTGGTTATATTTGATTGTAGGTCTCTTACAGACCTTTCTAAATATATAGCACACGTATCGCCTGTTTATATAGATCTTCAAAATTTTTATTCTTTAAAGAACTTATTAAAAAACCAGTTTTTCAGGGTTTTTCAGGGAAATTTGTTCCCGGACCCCCAAATTTTTTCACGCCATTCGCTTGCAAACGTCCAGCCGAATCCAACGGTACCACTCCCGTGGCGCTCCGACTACCAGGAGCCGAGGAAATTACGAATTTGTGTGTTCCCGACCAAAATAACATCTCGTGGAGTCATTCATAAGTACTTGAAATCCACCTAAGTCGGCCGCACAAATAATTCACTTGTATACAAAAATTTTAATTTCTGTGCGATTTTGTTCAAACTTTTTTGTAAACGTGTCTAATTTGATCTATTTATTGACCTTCGCGCCTTTACACGCGAAAATATTTGATATTTTTCGTATTTATACGAAAATCGTTGTTTTTATTGCTATATAGCGATACATTTTTTCTTTGACACGTCATAATTTCGCTGTTTATCAGTGGATTTTCGTGATTTCTTCGTTGACCTACAGCTCAAGACGTCTGCTTTCGTTTGAGTATAATTTTGGCATCCCCAATTAAAAACAAATAGCTTTTATAATTTAAAAACTTCTAAAAATAGTCACATTTTAAAATTTAATTTTTTCAAAAACGGTTTAGTAAAAATTTCATTTGGTTATATTTGATTGTAGGTCTCTTACAGACCTTTCTAAATATATAGCACACGTATCGCCTGTTTATATAGATCTTCAAAATTTTTATTCTTTAAAAAACTTATTAAAAAACCAGTTTTTCAGGGTTTTTCAGGGAAATTTGTTCCCGGACCCCCAAATTTTTTCACGCCATTCGCTTGCAAACGTCCAGCCGAATCCAACGGTACCACTCCCGTGGCGCTCCGACTACCAGGAGCCGAGGAAATTACGAATTTGTGTGTTCCCGACCAAAATAACATCTCGTGGAGTCATTCATAAGTACTTGAAATCCACCTAAGTCGGCCGCACAAATAATTCACTTGTATACAAAAATTTTAATTTCTGTGCGATTTTGTTCAAACTTTTTTGTAAACGTGTCTAATTTGATCTATTTATTGACCTTCGCGCCTTTACACGCGAAAATATTTGATATTTTTCGTATTTATACGAAAATCGTTGTTTTTATTGCTATATAGCGATACATTTTTTCTTTGACACGTCATAATTTCGCTGTTTATCAGTGGATTTTCGTGATTTCTTCGTTGACCTACAGCTCAAGACGTCTGCTTTCGTTTGAGTATAATTTTGGCATCCCCAATTAAAAACAAATAGCTTTTATAATTTAAAAACTTCTAAAAATAGTCACATTTTAAAATTTAATTTTTTCAAAAACGGTTTAGTAAAAATTTCATTTGGTTATATTTGATTGTAGGTCTCTTACAGACCTTTCTAAATATATAGCACACGTATCGCCTGTTTATATAGATCTTCAAAATTTTTATTCTTTAAAAAACTTATTAAAAAACCAGTTTTTCAGGGTTTTTCAGGGAAATTTGTTCCCGGACCCCCAAATTTTTTCACGCCATTCGCTTGCAAACGTCCAGCCGAATCCAACGGTACCACTCCCGTGGCGCTCCGACTACCAGGAGCCGAGGAAATTACGAATTTGTGTGTTCCCGACCAAAATAACATCTCGTGGAGTCATTCATAAGTACTTGAAATCCACCTAAGTCGGCCGCACAAATAATTCACTTGTATACAAAAATTTTAATTTCTGTGCGATTTTGTTCAAACTTTTTTGTAAACGTGTCTAATTTGATCTATTTATTGACCTTCGCGCCTTTACACGCGAAAATATTTGATATTTTTCGTATTTATACGAAAATCGTTGTTTTTATTGCTATATAGCGATACATTTTTTCTTTGACACGTCATAATTTCGCTGTTTATCAGTGGATTTTCGTGATTTCTTCGTTGACCTACAGCTCAAGACGTCTGCTTTCGTTTGAGTATAATTTTGGCATCCCCAATTAAAAACAAATAGCTTTTATAATTTAAAAACTTCTAAAAATAGTCACATTTTAAAATTTAATTTTTTCAAAAACGGTTTAGTAAAAATTTCATTTGGTTATATTTGATTGTAGGTCTCTTACAGACCTTTCTAAATATATAGCACACGTATCGCCTGTTTATATAGATCTTCAAAATTTGTATTCTTTAAAAAACTTATTAAAAAACCAGTTTTTCAGGGTTTTTCAGGGAAATTTGTTCCCGGACCCCCAAATTTTTTCACGCCATTCGCTTGCAAACGTCCAGCCGAATCCAACGGTACCACTCCCGTGGCGCTCCGACTACCAGGAGCCGAGGAAATTACGAATTTGTGTGTTCCCGACCAAAATAACATCTCGTGGAGTCATTCATAAGTACTTGAAATCCACCTAAGTCGGCCGCACAAATAATTCACTTGTATACAAAAATTTTAATTTCTGTGCGATTTTGTTCAAACTTTTTTGTAAACGTGTCTAATTTGATCTATTTATTGACCTTCGCGCCTTTACACGCGAAAATATTTGATATTTTTCGTATTTATACGAAAATCGTTGTTTTTATTGCTATATAGCGATACATTTTTTCTTTGACACGTCATAATTTCGCTGTTTATCAGTGGATTTTCGTGATTTCTTCGTTGACCTACAGCTCAAGACGTCTGCTTTCGTTTGAGTATAATTTTGGCATCCCCAATTAAAAACAAATAGCTTTTATAATTTAAAAACTTCTAAAAATAGTCACATTTTAAAATTTAATTTTTTCAAAAACGGTTTAGTAAAAATTTCATTTGGTTATATTTGATTGTAGGTCTCTTACAGACCTTTCTAAATATATAGCACACGTATCGCCTGTTTATATAGATCTTCAAAATTTTTATTCTTTAAAAAACTTATTAAAAAACCAGTTTTTCAGGGTTTTTCAGGGAAATTTGTTCCCGGACCCCCAAATTTTTTCACGCCATTCGCTTGCAAACGTCCAGCCGAATCCAACGGTACCACTCCCGTGGCGCTCCGACTACCAGGAGCCGAGGAAATTACGAATTTGTGTGTTCCCGACCAAAATAACATCTCGTGGAGTCATTCATAAGTACTTGAAATCCACCTAAGTCGGCCGCACAAATAATTCACTTGTATACAAAAATTTTAATTTCTGTGCGATTTTGTTCAAACTTTTTTGTAAACGTGTCTAATTTGATCTATTTATTGACCTTCGCGCCTTTACACGCGAAAATATTTGATATTTTTCGTATTTATACGAAAATCGTTGTTTTTATTGCTATATAGCGATACATTTTTTCTTTGACACGTCATAATTTCGCTGTTTATCAGTGGATTTTCGTGATTTCTTCGTTGACCTACAGCTCAAGACGTCTGCTTTCGTTTGAGTATAATTTTGGCATCCCCAATTAAAAACAAATAGCTTTTATAATTTAAAAACTTCTAAAAATAGTCACATTTTAAAATTTAATTTTTTCAAAAACGGTTTAGTAAAAATTTCATTTGGTTATATTTGATTGTAGGTCTCTTACAGACCTTTCTAAATATATAGCACACGTATCGCCTGTTTATATAGATCTTCAAAATTTTTATTCTTTAAAAAACTTATTAAAAAACCAGTTTTTCAGGGTTTTTCAGGGAAATTTGTTCCCGGACCCCCAAATTTTTTCACGCCATTCGCTTGCAAACGTCCAGCCGAATCCAACGGTACCACTCCCGTGGCGCTCCGACTACCAGGAGCCGAGGAAATTACGAATTTGTGTGTTCCCGACCAAAATAACATCTCGTGGAGTCATTCATAAGTACTTGAAATCCACCTAAGTCGGCCGCACAAATAATTCACTTGTATACAAAAATTTTAATTTCTGTGCGATTTTGTTCAAACTTTTTTGTAAACGTGTCTAATTTGATCTATTTATTGACCTTCGCGCCTTTACACGCGAAAATATTTGATATTTTTCGTATTTATACGAAAATCGTTGTTTTTATTGCTATATAGCGATACATTTTTTCTTTGACACGTCATAATTTCGCTGTTTATCAGTGGATTTTCGTGATTTCTTCGTTGACCTACAGCTCAAGACGTCTGCTTTCGTTTGAGTATAATTTTGGCATCCCCAATTAAAAACAAATAGCTTTTATAATTTAAAAACTTCTAAAAATAGTCACATTTTAAAATTTAATTTTTTCAAAAACGGTTTAGTAAAAATTTCATTTGGTTATATTTGATTGTAGGTCTCTTACAGACCTTTCTAAATATATAGCACACGTATCGCCTGTTTATATAGATCTTCAAAATTTTTATTCTTTAAAAAACTTATTAAAAAACCAGTTTTTCAGGGTTTTTCAGGGAAATTTGTTTCCGGACCCCCAAATTTTTTCACGCCATTCGCTTGCAAACGTCCAGCCGAATCCAACGGTACCACTCCCGTGGCGCTCCGACTACCAGGAGCCGAGGAAATTACGAATTTGTGTGTTCCCGACCAAAATAACATCTCGTGGAGTCATTCATAAGTACTTGAAATCCACCTAAGTCGGCCGCACAAATAATTCACTTGTATACAAAAATTTTAATTTCTGTGCGATTTTGTTCAAACTTTTTTGTAAACGTGTCTAATTTGATCTATTTATTGACCTTCGCGCCTTTACACGCGAAAATATTTGATATTTTTCGTATTTATACGAAAATCGTTGTTTTTATTGCTATATAGCGATACATTTTTTCTTTGACACGTCATAATTTCGCTGTTTATCAGTGGATTTTCGTGATTTCTTCGTTGACCTACAGCTCAAGACGTCTGCTTTCGTTTGAGTATAATTTTGGCATCCCCAATTAAAAACAAATAGCTTTTATAATTTAAAAACTTCTAAAAATAGTCACATTTTAAAATTAAATTTTTTCAAAAACGGTTTAGTAAAAATTTCATTTGGTTATATTTGATTGTAGGTCTCTTACAGACCTTTCTAAATATATAGCACACGTATCGCCTGTTTATATAGATCTTCAAAATTTTTATTCTTTAAAGAACTTATTAAAAAACCAGTTTTTCAGGGTTTTTCAGGGAAATTTGTTCCCGGACCCCCAAATTTTTTCACGCCATTCGCTTGCAAACGTCCAGCCGAATCCAACGGTACCACTCCCGTGGCGCTCCGACTACCAGGAGCCGAGGAAATTACGAATTTGTGTGTTCCCGACCAAAATAACATCTCGTGGAGTCATTCATAAGTACTTGAAATCCACCTAAGTCGGCCGCACAAATAATTCACTTGTATACAAAAATTTTAATTTCTGTGCGATTTTGTTCAAACTTTTTTGTAAACGTGTCTAATTTGATCTATTTATTGACCTTCGCGCCTTTACACGCGAAAATATTTGATATTTTTCGTATTTATACGAAAATCGTTGTTTTTATTGCTATATAGCGATACATTTTTTCTTTGACACGTCATAATTTCGCTGTTTATCAGTGGATTTTCGTGATTTCTTCGTTGACCTACAGCTCAAGACGTCTGCTTTCGTTTGAGTATAATTTTGGCATCCCCAATTAAAAACAAATAGCTTTTATAATTTAAAAACTTCTAAAAATAGTCACATTTTAAAATTTAATTTTTTCAAAAACGGTTTAGTAAAAATTTCATTTGGTTATATTTGATTGTAGGTCTCTTACAGACCTTTCTAAATATATAGCACACGTATCGCCTGTTTATATAGATCTTCAAAATTTTTATTCTTTAAAAAACTTATTAAAAAACCAGTTTTTCAGGGTTTTTCAGGGAAATTTGTTCCCGGACCCCCAAATTTTTTCACGCCATTCGCTTGCAAACGTCCAGCCGAATCCAACGGTACCACTCCCGTGGCGCTCCGACTACCAGGAGCCGAGGAAATTACGAATTTGTGTGTTCCCGACCAAAATAACATCTCGTGGAGTCATTCATAAGTACTTGAAATCCACCTAAGTCGGCCGCACAAATAATTCACTTGTATACAAAAATTTTAATTTCTGTGCGATTTTGTTCAAACTTTTTTGTAAACGTGTCTAATTTGATCTATTTATTGACCTTCGCGCCTTTACACGCGAAAATATTTGATATTTTTCGTATTTATACGAAAATCGTTGTTTTTATTGCTATATAGCGATACATTTTTTCTTTGACACGTCATAATTTCGCTGTTTATCAGTGGATTTTCGTGATTTCTTCGTTGACCTACAGCTCAAGACGTCTGCTTTCGTTTGAGTATAATTTTGGCATCCCCAATTAAAAACAAATAGCTTTTATAATTTAAAAACTTCTAAAAATAGTCACATTTTAAAATTTAATTTTTTCAAAAACGGTTTAGTAAAAATTTCATTTGGTTATATTTGATTGTAGGTCTCTTACAGACCTTTCTAAATATATAGCACACGTATCGCCTGTTTATATAGATCTTCAAAATTTTTATTCTTTAAAGAACTTATTAAAAAACCAGTTTTTCAGGGTTTTTCAGGGAAATTTGTTCCCGGACCCCCAAATTTTTTCACGCCATTCGCTTGCAAACGTCCAGCCGAATCCAACGGTACCACTCCCGTGGCGCTCCGACTACCAGGAGCCGAGGAAATTACGAATTTGTGTGTTCCCGACCAAAATAACATCTCGTGGAGTCATTCATAAGTACTTGAAATCCACCTAAGTCGGCCGCACAAATAATTCACTTGTATACAAAAATTTTAATTTCTGTGCGATTTTGTTCAAACTTTTTTGTAAACGTGTCTAATTTGATCTATTTATTGACCTTCGCGCCTTTACACGCGAAAATATTTGATATTTTTCGTATTTATACGAAAATCGTTGTTTTTATTGCTATATAGCGATACATTTTTTCTTTGACACGTCATAATTTCGCTGTTTATCAGTGGATTTTCGTGATTTCTTCGTTGACCTACAGCTCAAGACGTCTGCTTTCGTTTGAGTATAATTTTGGCATCCCCAATTAAAAACAAATAGCTTTTATAATTTAAAAACTTCTAAAAATAGTCACATTTTAAAATTTAATTTTTTCAAAAACGGTTTAGTAAAAATTTCATTTGGTTATATTTGATTGTAGGTCTCTTACAGACCTTTCTAAATATATAGCACACGTATCGCCTGTTTATATAGATCTTCAAAATTTTTATTCTTTAAAGAACTTATTAAAAAACCAGTTTTTCAGGGTTTTTCAGGGAAATTTGTTCCCGGACCCCCAAATTTTTTCACGCCATTCGCTTGCAAACGTCCAGCCGAATCCAACGGTACCACTCCCGTGGCGCTCCGACTACCAGGAGCCGAGGAAATTACGAATTTGTGTGTTCCCGACCAAAATAACATCTCGTGGAGTCATTCATAAGTACTTGAAATCCACCTAAGTCGGCCGCACAAATAATTCACTTGTATACAAAAATTTTAATTTCTGTGCGATTTTGTTCAAACTTTTTTGTAAACGTGTCTAATTTGATCTATTTATTGACCTTCGCGCCTTTACACGCGAAAATATTTGATATTTTTCGTATTTATACGAAAATCGTTGTTTTTATTGCTATATAGCGATACATTTTTTCTTTGACACGTCATAATTTCGCTGTTTATCAGTGGATTTTCGTGATTTCTTCGTTGACCTACAGCTCAAGACGTCTGCTTTCGTTTGAGTATAATTTTGGCATCCCCAATTAAAAACAAATAGCTTTTATAATTTAAAAACTTCTAAAAATAGTCACATTTTAAAATTTAATTTTTTCAAAAACGGTTTAGTAAAAATTTCATTTGGTTATATTTGATTGTAGGTCTCTTACAGACCTTTCTAAATATATAGCACACGTATCGCCTGTTTATATAGATCTTCAAAATTTTTATTCTTTAAAAAACTTATTAAAAAACCAGTTTTTCAGGGTTTTTCAGGGAAATTTGTTCCCGGACCCCCAAATTTTTTCACGCCATTCGCTTGCAAACGTCCAGCCGAATCCAACGGTACCACTCCCGTGGCGCTCCGACTACCAGGAGCCGAGGAAATTACGAATTTGTGTGTTCCCGACCAAAATAACATCTCGTGGAGTCATTCATAAGTACTTGAAATCCACCTAAGTCGGCCGCACAAATAATTCACTTGTATACAAAAATTTTAATTTCTGTGCGATTTTGTTCAAACTTTTTTGTAAACGTGTCTAATTTGATCTATTTATTGACCTTCGCGCCTTTACACGCGAAAATATTTGATATTTTTCGTATTTATACGAAAATCGTTGTTTTTATTGCTATATAGCGATACATTTTTTCTTTGACACGTCATAATTTCGCTGTTTATCAGTGGATTTTCGTGATTTCTTCGTTGACCTACAGCTCAAGACGTCTGCTTTCGTTTGAGTATAATTTTGGCATCCCCAATTAAAAACAAATAGCTTTTATAATTTAAAAACTTCTAAAAATAGTCACATTTTAAAATTTAATTTTTTCAAAAACGGTTTAGTAAAAATTTCATTTGGTTATATTTGATTGTAGGTCTCTTACAGACCTTTCTAAATATATAGCACACGTATCGCCTGTTTATATAGATCTTCAAAATTTTTATTCTTTAAAGAACTTATTAAAAAACCAGTTTTTCAGGGTTTTTCAGGGAAATTTGTTCCCGGACCCCCAAATTTTTTCACGCCATTCGCTTGCAAACGTCCAGCCGAATCCAACGGTACCACTCCCGTGGCGCTCCGACTACCAGGAGCCGAGGAAATTACGAATTTGTGTGTTCCCGACCAAAATAACATCTCGTGGAGTCATTCATAAGTACTTGAAATCCACCTAAGTCGGCCGCACAAATAATTCACTTGTATACAAAAATTTTAATTTCTGTGCGATTTTGTTCAAACTTTTTTGTAAACGTGTCTAATTTGATCTATTTATTGACCTTCGCGCCTTTACACGCGAAAATATTTGATATTTTTCGTATTTATACGAAAATCGTTGTTTTTATTGCTATATAGCGATACATTTTTTCTTTGACACGTCATAATTTCGCTGTTTATCAGTGGATTTTCGTGATTTCTTCGTTGACCTACAGCTCAAGACGTCTGCTTTCGTTTGAGTATAATTTTGGCATCCCCAATTAAAAACAAATAGCTTTTATAATTTAAAAACTTCTAAAAATAGTCACATTTTAAAATTTAATTTTTTCAAAAACGGTTTAGTAAAAATTTCATTTGGTTATATTTGATTGTAGGTCTCTTACAGACCTTTCTAAATATATAGCACACGTATCGCCTGTTTATATAGATCTTCAAAATTTTTATTCTTTAAAGAACTTATTAAAAAACCAGTTTTTCAGGGTTTTTCAGGGAAATTTGTTCCCGGACCCCCAAATTTTTTCACGCCATTCGCTTGCAAACGTCCAGCCGAATCCAACGGTACCACTCCCGTGGCGCTCCGACTACCAGGAGCCGAGGAAATTACGAATTTGTGTGTTCCCGACCAAAATAACATCTCGTGGAGTCATTCATAAGTACTTGAAATCCACCTAAGTCGGCCGCACAAATAATTCACTTGTATACAAAAATTTTAATTTCTGTGCGATTTTGTTCAAACTTTTTTGTAAACGTGTCTAATTTGATCTATTTATTGACCTTCGCGCCTTTACACGCGAAAATATTTGATATTTTTCGTATTTATACGAAAATCGTTGTTTTTATTGCTATATAGCGATACATTTTTTCTTTGACACGTCATAATTTCGCTGTTTATCAGTGGATTTTCGTGATTTCTTCGTTGACCTACAGCTCAAGACGTCTGCTTTCGTTTGAGTATAATTTTGGCATCCCCAATTAAAAACAAATAGCTTTTATAATTTAAAAACTTCTAAAAATAGTCACATTTTAAAATTTAATTTTTTCAAAAACGGTTTAGTAAAAATTTCATTTGGTTATATTTGATTGTAGGTCTCTTACAGACCTTTCTAAATATATAGCACACGTATCGCCTGTTTATATAGATCTTCAAAATTTTTATTCTTTAAAAAACTTATTAAAAAACCAGTTTTTCAGGGTTTTTCAGGGAAATTTGTTCCCGGACCCCCAAATTTTTTCACGCCATTCGCTTGCAAACGTCCAGCCGAATCCAACGGTACCACTCCCGTGGCGCTCCGACTACCAGGAGCCGAGGAAATTACGAATTTGTGTGTTCCCGACCAAAATAACATCTCGTGGAGTCATTCATAAGTACTTGAAATCCACCTAAGTCGGCCGCACAAATAATTCACTTGTATACAAAAATTTTAATTTCTGTGCGATTTTGTTCAAACTTTTTTGTAAACGTGTCTAATTTGATCTATTTATTGACCTTCGCGCCTTTACACGCGAAAATATTTGATATTTTTCGTATTTATACGAAAATCGTTGTTTTTATTGCTATATAGCGATACATTTTTTCTTTGACACGTCATAATTTCGCTGTTTATCAGTGGATTTTCGTGATTTCTTCGTTGACCTACAGCTCAAGACGTCTGCTTTCGTTTGAGTATAATTTTGGCATCCCCAATTAAAAACAAATAGCTTTTATAATTTAAAAACTTCTAAAAATAGTCACATTTTAAAATTTAATTTTTTCAAAAACGGTTTAGTAAAAATTTCATTTGGTTATATTTGATTGTAGGTCTCTTACAGACCTTTCTAAATATATAGCACACGTATCGCCTGTTTATATAGATCTTCAAAATTTTTATTCTTTAAAAAACTTATTAAAAAACCAGTTTTTCAGGGTTTTTCAGGGAAATTTGTTCCCGGACCCCCAAATTTTTTCACGCCATTCGCTTGCAAACGTCCAGCCGAATCCAACGGTACCACTCCCGTGGCGCTCCGACTACCAGGAGCCGAGGAAATTACGAATTTGTGTGTTCCCGACCAAAATAACATCTCGTGGAGTCATTCATAAGTACTTGAAATCCACCTAAGTCGGCCGCACAAATAATTCACTTGTATACAAAAATTTTAATTTCTGTGCGATTTTGTTCAAACTTTTTTGTAAACGTGTCTAATTTGATCTATTTATTGACCTTCGCGCCTTTACACGCGAAAATATTTGATATTTTTCGTATTTATACGAAAATCGTTGTTTTTATTGCTATATAGCGATACATTTTTTCTTTGACACGTCATAATTTCGCTGTTTATCAGTGGATTTTCGTGATTTCTTCGTTGACCTACAGCTCAAGACGTCTGCTTTCGTTTGAGTATAATTTTGGCATCCCCAATTAAAAACAAATAGCTTTTATAATTTAAAAACTTCTAAAAATAGTCACATTTTAAAATTTAATTTTTTCAAAAACGGTTTAGTAAAAATTTCATTTGGTTATATTTGATTGTAGGTCTCTTACAGACCTTTCTAAATATATAGCACACGTATCGCCTGTTTATATAGATCTTCAAAATTTTTATTCTTTAAAAAACTTATTAAAAAACCAGTTTTTCAGGGTTTTTCAGGGAAATTTGTTCCCGGACCCCCAAATTTTTTCACGCCATTCGCTTGCAAACGTCCAGCCGAATCCAACGGTACCACTCCCGTGGCGCTCCGACTACCAGGAGCCGAGGAAATTACGAATTTGTGTGTTCCCGACCAAAATAACATCTCGTGGAGTCATTCATAAGTACTTGAAATCCACCTAAGTCGGCCGCACAAATAATTCACTTGTATACAAAAATTTTAATTTCTGTGCGATTTTGTTCAAACTTTTTTGTAAACGTGTCTAATTTGATCTATTTATTGACCTTCGCGCCTTTACACGCGAAAATATTTGATATTTTTCGTATTTATACGAAAATCGTTGTTTTTATTGCTATATAGCGATACATTTTTTCTTTGACACGTCATAATTTCGCTGTTTATCAGTGGATTTTCGTGATTTCTTCGTTGACCTACAGCTCAAGACGTCTGCTTTCGTTTGAGTATAATTTTGGCATCCCCAATTAAAAACAAATAGCTTTTATAATTTAAAAACTTCTAAAAATAGTCACATTTTAAAATTTAATTTTTTCAAAAACGGTTTAGTAAAAATTTCATTTGGTTATATTTGATTGTAGGTCTCTTACAGACCTTTCTAAATATATAGCACACGTATCGCCTGTTTATATAGATCTTCAAAATTTTTATTCTTTAAAGAACTTATTAAAAAACCAGTTTTTCAGGGTTTTTCAGGGAAATTTGTTCCCGGACCCCCAAATTTTTTCACGCCATTCGCTTGCAAACGTCCAGCCGAATCCAACGGTACCACTCCCGTGGCGCTCCGACTACCAGGAGCCGAGGAAATTACGAATTTGTGTGTTCCCGACCAAAATAACATCTCGTGGAGTCATTCATAAGTACTTGAAATCCACCTAAGTCGGCCGCACAAATAATTCACTTGTATACAAAAATTTTAATTTCTGTGCGATTTTGTTCAAACTTTTTTGTAAACGTGTCTAATTTGATCTATTTATTGACCTTCGCGCCTTTACACGCGAAAATATTTGATATTTTTCGTATTTATACGAAAATCGTTGTTTTTATTGCTATATAGCGATACATTTTTTCTTTGACACGTCATAATTTCGCTGTTTATCAGTGGATTTTCGTGATTTCTTCGTTGACCTACAGCTCAAGACGTCTGCTTTCGTTTGAGTATAATTTTGGCATCCCCAATTAAAAACAAATAGCTTTTATAATTTAAAAACTTCTAAAAATAGTCACATTTTAAAATTTAATTTTTTCAAAAACGGTTTAGTAAAAATTTCATTTGGTTATATTTGATTGTAGGTCTCTTACAGACCTTTCTAAATATATAGCACACGTATCGCCTGTTTATATAGATCTTCAAAATTTTTATTCTTTAAAAAACTTATTAAAAAACCAGTTTTTCAGGGTTTTTCAGGGAAATTTGTTCCCGGACCCCCAAATTTTTTCACGCCATTCGCTTGCAAACGTCCAGCCGAATCCAACGGTACCACTCCCGTGGCGCTCCGACTACCAGGAGCCGAGGAAATTACGAATTTGTGTGTTCCCGACCAAAATAACATCTCGTGGAGTCATTCATAAGTACTTGAAATCCACCTAAGTCGGCCGCACAAATAATTCACTTGTATACAAAAATTTTAATTTCTGTGCGATTTTGTTCAAACTTTTTTGTAAACGTGTCTAATTTGATCTATTTATTGACCTTCGCGCCTTTACACGCGAAAATATTTGATATTTTTCGTATTTATACGAAAATCGTTGTTTTTATTGCTATATAGCGATACATTTTTTCTTTGACACGTCATAATTTCGCTGTTTATCAGTGGATTTTCGTGATTTCTTCGTTGACCTACAGCTCAAGACGTCTGCTTTCGTTTGAGTATAATTTTGGCATCCCCAATTAAAAACAAATAGCTTTTATAATTTAAAAACTTCTAAAAATAGTCACATTTTAAAATTTAATTTTTTCAAAAACGGTTTAGTAAAAATTTCATTTGGTTATATTTGATTGTAGGTCTCTTACAGACCTTTCTAAATATATAGCACACGTATCGCCTGTTTATATAGATCTTCAAAATTTTTATTCTTTAAAAAACTTATTAAAAAACCAGTTTTTCAGGGTTTTTCAGGGAAATTTGTTCCCGGACCCCCAAATTTTTTCACGCCATTCGCTTGCAAACGTCCAGCCGAATCCAACGGTACCACTCCCGTGGCGCTCCGACTACCAGGAGCCGAGGAAATTACGAATTTGTGTGTTCCCGACCAAAATAACATCTCGTGGAGTCATTCATAAGTACTTGAAATCCACCTAAGTCGGCCGCACAAATAATTCACTTGTATACAAAAATTTTAATTTCTGTGCGATTTTGTTCAAACTTTTTTGTAAACGTGTCTAATTTGATCTATTTATTGACCTTCGCGCCTTTACACGCGAAAATATTTGATATTTTTCGTATTTATACGAAAATCGTTGTTTTTATTGCTATATAGCGATACATTTTTTCTTTGACACGTCATAATTTCGCTGTTTATCAGTGGATTTTCGTGATTTCTTCGTTGACCTACAGCTCAAGACGTCTGCTTTCGTTTGAGTATAATTTTGGCATCCCCAATTAAAAACATATAGCTTTTATAATTTAAAAACTTCTAAAAATAGTCACATTTTAAAATTTAATTTTTTCAAAAACGGTTTAGTAAAAATTTCATTTGGTTATATTTGATTGTAGGTCTCTTACAGACCTTTCTAAATATATAGCACACGTATCGCCTGTTTATATAGATCTTCAAAATTTTTATTCTTTAAAGAACTTATTAAAAAACCAGTTTTTCAGGGTTTTTCAGGGAAATTTGTTCCCGGACCCCCAAATTTTTTCACGCCATTCGCTTGCAAACGTCCAGCCGAATCCAACGGTACCACTCCCGTGGCGCTCCGACTACCAGGAGCCGAGGAAATTACGAATTTGTGTGTTCCCGACCAAAATAACATCTCGTGGAGTCATTCATAAGTACTTGAAATCCACCTAAGTCGGCCGCACAAATAATTCACTTGTATACAAAAATTTTAATTTCTGTGCGATTTTGTTCAAACTTTTTTGTAAACGTGTCTAATTTGATCTATTTATTGACCTTCGCGCCTTTACACGCGAAAATATTTGATATTTTTCGTATTTATACGAAAATCGTTGTTTTTATTGCTATATAGCGATACATTTTTTCTTTGACACGTCATAATTTCGCTGTTTATCAGTGGATTTTCGTGATTTCTTCGTTGACCTACAGCTCAAGACGTCTGCTTTCGTTTGAGTATAATTTTGGCATCCCCAATTAAAAACAAATAGCTTTTATAATTTAAAAACTTCTAAAAATAGTCACATTTTAAAATTTAATTTTTTCAAAAACGGTTTAGTAAAAATTTCATTTGGTTATATTTGATTGTAGGTCTCTTACAGACCTTTCTAAATATATAGCACACGTATCGCCTGTTTATATAGATCTTCAAAATTTTTATTCTTTAAAAAACTTATTAAAAAACCAGTTTTTCAGGGTTTTTCAGGGAAATTTGTTCCCGGACCCCCAAATTTTTTCACGCCATTCGCTTGCAAACGTCCAGCCGAATCCAACGGTACCACTCCCGTGGCGCTCCGACTACCAGGAGCCGAGGAAATTACGAATTTGTGTGTTCCCGACCAAAATAACATCTCGTGGAGTCATTCATAAGTACTTGAAATCCACCTAAGTCGGCCGCACAAATAATTCACTCGTATACAAAAATTTTAATTTCTGTGCGATTTTGTTCAAACTTTTTTGTAAACGTGTCTAATCTGATCTAATTATTGACCTTCGCGCCTTTACACGCGAAAATATTTGATATTTTTCGTATTTATACGAAAATTCTTGTTTTTTATTGCTATATAGCGATATATTATCTTTGACACGTCATAACTTCGCTGTTTATCAGTGGATTGTCGTGATTTCTTCGTTGACCTATAGCTCAAGACGTCTGCTTTCGTTTGAGTATAATTTTGACATCCCCAACTAAAAACAAATAGCTTTTATAATTAAAAAAACCTTTAAAAATAGTCACATTTTAAAATTCAATTTTTTCAAAAACGGTTTCGTAAAAATTTCATTTGGTTATATTAGTTTGTAGGTCTCTTACAGACCTTTCTAAATATATAACACACGTATCGCGTGCTTATATAGATCTTCAAAATTTTGATACTTTAAAAATATTATTAAAAAATCAGTTTTTCGCGGTTTTTCAGGGAAATTTGTTCCCGGACCCCTAAATTTTTTCACGCCATTCGCTTGCAAACGTCCAGCCGAATCCAACGGTACCACTCCGGTGGCGCTCCGACTACCAGGAGCCGAGGAAATTACGAATTTGTGTGTTCCCGACCAAAATAACATCTCGTGGAGTCATACATAAGTACTTGAAATCCACCTAAGTCGGCCGCACAAATAATTCACTCGTATACAAAAATTTTAATTTCTGTGCGACTTTGTTCAAACTTTTTTGTAAACGTGTCTAATCTGATCTAATTATTGACCTTCGCGCCTTTACACGCGAAAATATTTGATATTTTTCGTATTTATACGAAAATTCTTGTTTTTTATTGCTATATAGCGATATATTTATCTTTGACACGTCATAACTTCGCTGTTTATCAGTGGATTGTCGTGATTTCTTCGTTGACCTATAGCTCAAGACGTCTGCTTTCGTTTGAGTATAATTTTGACATCCCCAACTAAAAACAAATAGCTTTTATAATTAAAAAAACCTTTAAAAATAGTCACATTTTAAAATTCAATTTTTTCAAAAACGGTTTCGTAAAAATTTCATTTGGTTATATTAGTTTGTAGGTCTCTTACAGACCTTTCTAAATATATAACACACGTATCGCGTGCTTATATAGATCTTCAAAATTTTGATACTTTAAAAATATTATTAAAAAATCAGTTTTTCGCGGTTTTTCAGGGAAATTTGTTCCCGGACCCCTAAATTTTTTCACGCCATTCGCTTGCAAACGTCCAGCCGAATCCAACGGTACCACTCCGGTGGCGCTCCGACTACCAGGAGCCGAGGAAATTACGAATTTGTGTGTTCCCGACCAAAATAACATCTCGTGGAGTCATACATAAGTACTTGAAATCCACCTAAGTCGGCCGCACAAATAATTCACTCGTATACAAAAATTTTAATTTCTGTGCGACTTTGTTCAAACTTTTTTGTAAACGTGTCTAATCTGATCTAATTATTGACCTTCGCGCCTTTACACGCGAAAATATTTGATATTTTTCGTATTTATACGAAAATTCTTGTTTTTTATTGCTATATAGCGATATATTTATCTTTGACACGTCATAACTTCGCTGTTTATCAGTGGATTGTCGTGATTTCTTCGTTGACCTATAGCTCAAGACGTCTGCTTTCGTTTGAGTATAATTTTGACATCCCCAACTAAAAACAAATAGCTTTTATAATTAAAAAAACCTTTAAAAATAGTCACATTTTAAAATTCAATTTTTTCAAAAACGGTTTCGTAAAAATTTCATTTGGTTATATTAGTTTGTAGGTCTCTTACAGACCTTTCTAAATATATAACACACGTATCGCGTGCTTATATAGATCTTCAAAATTTTGATACTTTAAAAATATTATTAAAAAATCAGTTTTTCGCGGTTTTTCAGGGAAATTTGTTCCCGGACCCCTAAATTTTTTCACGCCATTCGCTTGCAAACGTCCAGCCGAATCCAACGGTACCACTCCGGTGGCGCTCCGACTACCAGGAGCCGAGGAAATTACGAATTTGTGTGTTCCCGACCAAAATAACATCTCGTGGAGTCATACATAAGTACTTGAAATCCACCTAAGTCGGCCGCACAAATAATTCACTCGTATACAAAAATTTTAATTTCTGTGCGACTTTGTTCAAACTTTTTTGTAAACGTGTCTAATCTGATCTAATTATTGACCTTCGCGCCTTTACACGCGAAAATATTTGATATTTTTCGTATTTATACGAAAATTCTTGTTTTTTATTGCTATATAGCGATATATTTATCTTTGACACGTCATAACTTCGCTGTTTATCAGTGGATTGTCGTGATTTCTTCGTTGACCTATAGCTCAAGACGTCTGCTTTCGTTTGAGTATAATTTTGACATCCCCAACTAAAAACAAATAGCTTTTATAATTAAAAAAACCTTTAAAAATAGTCACATTTTAAAATTCAATTTTTTCAAAAACGGTTTCGTAAAAATTTCATTTGGTTATATTAGTTTGTAGGTCTCTTACAGACCTTTCTAAATATATAACACACGTATCGCGTGCTTATATAGATCTTCAAAATTTTGATACTTTAAAAATATTATTAAAAAATCAGTTTTTCGCGGTTTTTCAGGGAAATTTGTTCCCGGACCCCTAAATTTTTTCACGCCATTCGCTTGCAAACGTCCAGCCGAATCCAACGGTACCACTCCGGTGGCGCTCCGACTACCAGGAGCCGAGGAAATTACGAATTTGTGTGTTCCCGACCAAAATAACATCTCGTGGAGTCATACATAAGTACTTGAAATCCACCTAAGTCGGCCGCACAAATAATTCACTCGTATACAAAAATTTTAATTTCTGTGCGACTTTGTTCAAACTTTTTTGTAAACGTGTCTAATCTGATCTAATTATTGACCTTCGCGCCTTTACACGCGAAAATATTTGATATTTTTCGTATTTATACGAAAATTCTTGTTTTTTATTGCTATATAGCGATATATTTATCTTTGACACGTCATAACTTCGCTGTTTATCAGTGGATTGTCGTGATTTCTTCGTTGACCTATAGCTCAAGACGTCTGCTTTCGTTTGAGTATAATTTTGACATCCCCAACTAAAAACAAATAGCTTTTATAATTAAAAAAACCTTTAAAAATAGTCACATTTTAAAATTCAATTTTTTCAAAAACGGTTTCGTAAAAATTTCATTTGGTTATATTAGTTTGTAGGTCTCTTACAGACCTTTCTAAATATATAACACACGTATCGCGTGCTTATATAGATCTTCAAAATTTTGATACTTTAAAAATATTATTAAAAAATCAGTTTTTCGCGGTTTTTCAGGGAAATTTGTTCCCGGACCCCTAAATTTTTTCACGCCATTCGCTTGCAAACGTCCAGCCGAATCCAACGGTACCACTCCGGTGGCGCTCCGACTACCAGGAGCCGAGGAAATTACGAATTTGTGTGTTCCCGACCAAAATAACATCTCGTGGAGTCATACATAAGTACTTGAAATCCACCTAAGTCGGCCGCACAAATAATTCACTTGTATACAAAATTTTTATTTTCTGTGCGATTTTCTTGAAACTTTTTTGCAAACGTGTCCAATTCGACCTACTTGTTGACCTTCGCGCCTTTACACGCGAAAATATTTGATATTTTTCGTATTTATACGAAAATTGTTGTTTTTTATTGCTATATAGCGATATATTTTTGTTTGACACGTAATAACTTCGCTGTTTATCAGTGGATTTTCGTGATTTCTTCGTTGACCTACAGCTCACGACGTCTGCTTTCGTTTGAGTATAATTTTGGCACCCCCACTTAAAAATAAATAGCATTTATAATTAAAAAACTTCTAAAAATAGTAAAAATTTTAAATTCAATTTTTTCAAAAACGGTTTAGTTAAAAATTTCATTTGGTTATATTAGTTTGTAGGTCTCTTACAGACCTTTCTAAATATATAGCACACGTATCGCGTGTCTATATAGATCTTCAAAATTTTTATACTTTAAAAATATTATTAAAAAACCAGTTTTTCAGGGTTTTTCAGGGAAATTTGTTCCCGGACCCCTAAATTTTTTCACGCCATTCGCTTGCAAACGTCCAGCCGAATACAACGGTACCACTCCCGTGGCGCTCCGACTACCAGGAGCCGAGGAAATTACGAATTTGTGTGTTCCCGACCAAAATAACATCTCGTGGAGTCATTCATAAGTACTTGAAATCCACCTAAGTCGGCCGCACAAATAATTCACTTGTATACAAAATTTTTATTTTCTGTGCGATTTTCTTGAAACTTTTTTGCAAACGTGTCCAATTCGACCTACTTGTTGACCTTCGCGCCTTTACACGCGAAAATATTTGATATTTTTCGTATTTATACGAAAATTGTTGTTTTTTATTGCTATATAGCGATATATTTTTGTTTGACACGTAATAACTTCGCTGTTTATCAGTGGATTTTCGTGATTTCTTCGTTGACCTACAGCTCACGACGTCTGCTTTCGTTTGAGTATAATTTTGGCACCCCCACTTAAAAATAAATAGCATTTATAATTAAAAAACTTCTAAAAATAGTAAAATTTTTAAATTCAATTTTTTCAAAAACGGTTTAGTTAAAAATTTCATTTGGTTATATTAGTTTGTAGGTCTCTTACAGACCTTTCTAAATATATAGCACACGTATCGCGTGTCTATATAGATCTTCAAAATTTTTATACTTTAAAAATATTATTAAAAAACCAGTTTTTCAGGGTTTTTCAGGGAAATTTGTTCCCGGACCCCTAAATTTTTTCACGCCATTCGCTTGCAAACGTCCAGCCGAATACAACGGTACCACTCCCGTGGCGCTCCGACTACCAGGAGCCGAGGAAATTACGAATTTGTGTGTTCCCGACCAAAATAACATCTCGTGGAGTCATTCATAAGTACTTGAAATCCACCTAAGTCGGCCGCACAAATAATTCACTTGTATACAAAATTTTTATTTTCTGTGCGATTTTCTTGAAACTTTTTTGCAAACGTGTCCAATTCGACCTACTTGTTGACCTTCGCGCCTTTACACGCGAAAATATTTGATATTTTTCGTATTTATACGAAAATTGTTGTTTTTTATTGCTATATAGCGATATATTTTTGTTTGACACGTAATAACTTCGCTGTTTATCAGTGGATTTTCGTGATTTCTTCGTTGACCTACAGCTCACGACGTCTGCTTTCGTTTGAGTATAATTTTGGCACCCCCACTTAAAAATAAATAGCATTTATAATTAAAAAACTTCTAAAAATAGTAAAAATTTTAAATTCAATTTTTTCAAAAACGGTTTAGTTAAAAATTTCATTTGGTTATATTAGTTTGTAGGTCTCTTACAGACCTTTCTAAATATATAGCACACGTATCGCGTGTCTATATAGATCTTCAAAATTTTTATACTTTAAAAATATTATTAAAAAACCAGTTTTTCAGGGTTTTTCAGGGAAATTTGTTCCCGGACCCCTAAATTTTTTCACGCCATTCGCTTGCAAACGTCCAGCCGAATACAACGGTACCACTCCCGTGGCGCTCCGACTACCAGGAGCCGAGGAAATTACGAATTTGTGTGTTCCCGACCAAAATAACATCTCGTGGAGTCATTCATAAGTACTTGAAATCCACCTAAGTCGGCCGCACAAATAATTCACTTGTATACAAAATTTTTATTTTCTGTGCGATTTTCTTGAAACTTTTTTGCAAACGTGTCCAATTCGACCTACTTGTTGACCTTCGCGCCTTTACACGCGAAAATATTTGATATTTTTCGTATTTATACGAAAATTGTTGTTTTTTATTGCTATATAGCGATATATTTTTGTTTGACACGTAATAACTTCGCTGTTTATCAGTGGATTTTCGTGATTTCTTCGTTGACCTACAGCTCACGACGTCTGCTTTCGTTTGAGTATAATTTTGGCACCCCCACTTAAAAATAAATAGCATTTATAATTAAAAAACTTCTAAAAATAGTAAAAATTTTAAATTCAATTTTTTCAAAAACGGTTTAGTTAAAAATTTCATTTGGTTATATTAGTTTGTAGGTCTCTTACAGACCTTTCTAAATATATAGCACACGTATCGCGTGTCTATATAGATCTTCAAAATTTTTATACTTTAAAAATATTATTAAAAAACCAGTTTTTCAGGGTTTTTCAGGGAAATTTGTTCCCGGACCCCTAAATTTTTTCACGCCATTCGCTTGCAAACGTCCAGCCGAATACAACGGTACCACTCCCGTGGCGCTCCGACTACCAGGAGCCGAGGAAATTACGAATTTGTGTGTTCCCGACCAAAATAACATCTCGTGGAGTCATTCATAAGTACTTGAAATCCACCTAAGTCGGCCGCACAAATAATTCACTTGTATACAAAATTTTTATTTTCTGTGCGATTTTCTTGAAACTTTTTTGCAAACGTGTCCAATTCGACCTACTTGTTGACCTTCGCGCCTTTACACGCGAAAATATTTGATATTTTTCGTATTTATACGAAAATTGTTGTTTTTTATTGCTATATAGCGATATATTTTTGTTTGACACGTAATAACTTCGCTGTTTATCAGTGGATTTTCGTGATTTCTTCGTTGACCTACAGCTCACGACGTCTGCTTTCGTTTGAGTATAATTTTGGCACCCCCACTTAAAAATAAATAGCATTTATAATTAAAAAACTTCTAAAAATAGTAAAATTTTTAAATTCAATTTTTTCAAAAACGGTTTAGTTAAAAATTTCATTTGGTTATATTAGTTTGTAGGTCTCTTACAGACCTTTCTAAATATATAGCACACGTATCGCGTGTCTATATAGATCTTCAAAATTTTTATACTTTAAAAATATTATTAAAAAACCAGTTTTTCAGGGTTTTTCAGGGAAATTTGTTCCCGGACCCCTAAATTTTTTCACGCCATTCGCTTGCAAACGTCCAGCCGAATACAACGGTACCACTCCCGTGGCGCTCCGACTACCAGGAGCCGAGGAAATTACGAATTTGTGTGTTCCCGACCAAAATAACATCTCGTGGAGTCATTCATAAGTACTTGAAATCCACCTAAGTCGGCCGCACAAATAATTCACTTGTATACAAAATTTTTATTTTCTGTGCGATTTTCTTGAAACTTTTTTGCAAACGTGTCCAATTCGACCTACTTGTTGACCTTCGCGCCTTTACACGCGAAAATATTTGATATTTTTCGTATTTATACGAAAATTGTTGTTTTTTATTGCTATATAGCGATATATTTTTGTTTGACACGTAATAACTTCGCTGTTTATCAGTGGATTTTCGTGATTTCTTCGTTGACCTACAGCTCACGACGTCTGCTTTCGTTTGAGTATAATTTTGGCACCCCCACTTAAAAATAAATAGCATTTATAATTAAAAAACTTCTAAAAATAGTAAAATTTTTAAATTCAATTTTTTCAAAAACGGTTTAGTTAAAAATTTCATTTGGTTATATTAGTTTGTAGGTCTCTTACAGACCTTTCTAAATATATAGCACACGTATCGCGTGTCTATATAGATCTTCAAAATTTTTATACTTTAAAAATATTATTAAAAAACCAGTTTTTCAGGGTTTTTCAGGGAAATTTGTTCCCGGACCCCTAAATTTTTTCACGCCATTCGCTTGCAAACGTCCAGCCGAATACAACGGTACCACTCCCGTGGCGCTCCGACTACCAGGAGCCGAGGAAATTACGAATTTGTGTGTTCCCGACCAAAATAACATCTCGTGGAGTCATTCATAAGTACTTGAAATCCACCTAAGTCGGCCGCACAAATAATTCACTTGTATACAAAATTTTTATTTTCTGTGCGATTTTCTTGAAACTTTTTTGCAAACGTGTCCAATTCGACCTACTTGTTGACCTTCGCGCCTTTACACGCGAAAATATTTGATATTTTTCGTATTTATACGAAAATTGTTGTTTTTTATTGCTATATAGCGATATATTTTTGTTTGACACGTAATAACTTCGCTGTTTATCAGTGGATTTTCGTGATTTCTTCGTTGACCTACAGCTCACGACGTCTGCTTTCGTTTGAGTATAATTTTGGCACCCCCACTTAAAAATAAATAGCATTTATAATTAAAAAACTTCTAAAAATAGTAAAAATTTTAAATTCAATTTTTTCAAAAACGGTTTAGTTAAAAATTTCATTTGGTTATATTAGTTTGTAGGTCTCTTACAGACCTTTCTAAATATATAGCACACGTATCGCGTGTCTATATAGATCTTCAAAATTTTTATACTTTAAAAATATTATTAAAAAACCAGTTTTTCAGGGTTTTTCAGGGAAATTTGTTCCCGGACCCCTAAATTTTTTCACGCCATTCGCTTGCAAACGTCCAGCCGAATACAACGGTACCACTCCCGTGGCGCTCCGACTACCAGGAGCCGAGGAAATTACGAATTTGTGTGTTCCCGACCAAAATAACATCTCGTGGAGTCATTCATAAGTACTTGAAATCCACCTAAGTCGGCCGCACAAATAATTCACTTGTATACAAAATTTTTATTTTCTGTGCGATTTTCTTGAAACTTTTTTGCAAACGTGTCCAATTCGACCTACTTGTTGACCTTCGCGCCTTTACACGCGAAAATATTTGATATTTTTCGTATTTATACGAAAATTGTTGTTTTTTATTGCTATATAGCGATATATTTTTGTTTGACACGTAATAACTTCGCTGTTTATCAGTGGATTTTCGTGATTTCTTCGTTGACCTACAGCTCACGACGTCTGCTTTCGTTTGAGTATAATTTTGGCACCCCCACTTAAAAATAAATAGCATTTATAATTAAAAAACTTCTAAAAATAGTAAAATTTTTAAATTCAATTTTTTCAAAAACGGTTTAGTTAAAAATTTCATTTGGTTATATTAGTTTGTAGGTCTCTTACAGACCTTTCTAAATATATAGCACACGTATCGCGTGTCTATATAGATCTTCAAAATTTTTATACTTTAAAAATATTATTAAAAAACCAGTTTTTCAGGGTTTTTCAGGGAAATTTGTTCCCGGACCCCTAAATTTTTTCACGCCATTCGCTTGCAAACGTCCAGCCGAATCCAACGGTACCACTCTCGTGGCGCTCCGACTACCAGGAGCCGAGGAAATTACGAATTTGTGTGTTCCCGACCAAAATAACATCTCGTGGAGTCATTCATAAGTACTTGAAATCCACCTAAGTCGGCCGCACAAATAATTCACTTGTATACAAAATTTTTATTTTCTGTGCGATTTTCTTGAAACTTTTTTGCAAACGTGTCCAATTCGACCTACTTGTTGACCTTCGCGCCTTTACACGCGAAAATATTTGATATTTTTCGTATTTATACGAAAATTGTTGTTTTTTATTGCTATATAGCGATATATTTTTGTTTGACACGTAATAACTTCGCTGTTTATCAGTGGATTTTCGTGATTTCTTCGTTGACCTACAGCTCACGACGTCTGCTTTCGTTTGAGTATAATTTTGGCACCCCCACTTAAAAATAAATAGCATTTATAATTAAAAAACTTCTAAAAATAGTAAAATTTTTAAATTCAATTTTTTCAAAAACGGTTTAGTTAAAAATTTCATTTGGTTATATTAGTTTGTAGGTCTCTTACAGACCTTTCTAAATATATAGCACACGTATCGCGTGTCTATATAGATCTTCAAAATTTTTATACTTTAAAAATATTATTAAAAAACCAGTTTTTCAGGGTTTTTCAGGGAAATTTGTTCCCGGACCCCTAAATTTTTTCACGCCATTCGCTTGCAAACGTCCAGCCGAATACAACGGTACCACTCCCGTGGCGCTCCGACTACCAGGAGCCGAGGAAATTACGAATTTGTGTGTTCCCGACCAAAATAACATCTCGTGGAGTCATTCATAAGTACTTGAAATCCACCTAAGTCGGCCGCACAAATAATTCACTTGTATACAAAATTTTTATTTTCTGTGCGATTTTCTTGAAACTTTTTTGCAAACGTGTCCAATTCGACCTACTTGTTGACCTTCGCGCCTTTACACGCGAAAATATTTGATATTTTTCGTATTTATACGAAAATTGTTGTTTTTTATTGCTATATAGCGATATATTTTTGTTTGACACGTAATAACTTCGCTGTTTATCAGTGGATTTTCGTGATTTCTTCGTTGACCTACAGCTCACGACGTCTGCTTTCGTTTGAGTATAATTTTGGCACCCCCACTTAAAAATAAATAGCATTTATAATTAAAAAACTTCTAAAAATAGTAAAAATTTTAAATTCAATTTTTTCAAAAACGGTTTAGTTAAAAATTTCATTTGGTTATATTAGTTTGTAGGTCTCTTACAGACCTTTCTAAATATATAGCACACGTATCGCGTGTCTATATAGATCTTCAAAATTTTTATACTTTAAAAATATTATTAAAAAACCAGTTTTTCAGGGTTTTTCAGGGAAATTTGTTCCCGGACCCCTAAATTTTTTCACGCCATTCGCTTGCAAACGTCCAGCCGAATACAACGGTACCACTCCCGTGGCGCTCCGACTACCAGGAGCCGAGGAAATTACGAATTTGTGTGTTCCCGACCAAAATAACATCTCGTGGAGTCATTCATAAGTACTTGAAATCCACCTAAGTCGGCCGCACAAATAATTCACTTGTATACAAAATTTTTATTTTCTGTGCGATTTTCTTGAAACTTTTTTGCAAACGTGTCCAATTCGACCTACTTGTTGACCTTCGCGCCTTTACACGCGAAAATATTTGATATTTTTCGTATTTATACGAAAATTGTTGTTTTTTATTGCTATATAGCGATATATTTTTGTTTGACACGTAATAACTTCGCTGTTTATCAGTGGATTTTCGTGATTTCTTCGTTGACCTACAGCTCACGACGTCTGCTTTCGTTTGAGTATAATTTTGGCACCCCCACTTAAAAATAAATAGCATTTATAATTAAAAAACTTCTAAAAATAGTAAAATTTTTAAATTCAATTTTTTCAAAAACGGTTTAGTTAAAAATTTCATTTGGTTATATTAGTTTGTAGGTCTCTTACAGACCTTTCTAAATATATAGCACACGTATCGCGTGTCTATATAGATCTTCAAAATTTTTATACTTTAAAAATATTATTAAAAAACCAGTTTTTCAGGGTTTTTCAGGGAAATTTGTTCCCGGACCCCTAAATTTTTTCACGCCATTCGCTTGCAAACGTCCAGCCGAATACAACGGTACCACTCCCGTGGCGCTCCGACTACCAGGAGCCGAGGAAATTACGAATTTGTGTGTTCCCGACCAAAATAACATCTCGTGGAGTCATTCATAAGTACTTGAAATCCACCTAAGTCGGCCGCACAAATAATTCACTTGTATACAAAATTTTTATTTTCTGTGCGATTTTCTTGAAACTTTTTTGCAAACGTGTCCAATTCGACCTACTTGTTGACCTTCGCGCCTTTACACGCGAAAATATTTGATATTTTTCGTATTTATACGAAAATTGTTGTTTTTTATTGCTATATAGCGATATATTTTTGTTTGACACGTAATAACTTCGCTGTTTATCAGTGGATTTTCGTGATTTCTTCGTTGACCTACAGCTCACGACGTCTGCTTTCGTTTGAGTATAATTTTGGCACCCCCACTTAAAAATAAATAGCATTTATAATTAAAAAACTTCTAAAAATAGTAAAATTTTTAAATTCAATTTTTTCAAAAACGGTTTAGTTAAAAATTTCATTTGGTTATATTAGTTTGTAGGTCTCTTACAGACCTTTCTAAATATATAGCACACGTATCGCGTGTCTATATAGATCTTCAAAATTTTTATACTTTAAAAATATTATTAAAAAACCAGTTTTTCAGGGTTTTTCAGGGAAATTTGTTCCCGGACCCCTAAATTTTTTCACGCCATTCGCTTGCAAACGTCCAGCCGAATACAACGGTACCACTCCCGTGGCGCTCCGACTACCAGGAGCCGAGGAAATTACGAATTTGTGTGTTCCCGACCAAAATAACATCTCGTGGAGTCATTCATAAGTACTTGAAATCCACCTAAGTCGGCCGCACAAATAATTCACTTGTATACAAAATTTTTATTTTCTGTGCGATTTTCTTGAAACTTTTTTGCAAACGTGTCCAATTCGACCTACTTGTTGACCTTCGCGCCTTTACACGCGAAAATATTTGATATTTTTCGTATTTATACGAAAATTGTTGTTTTTTATTGCTATATAGCGATATATTTTTGTTTGACACGTAATAACTTCGCTGTTTATCAGTGGATTTTCGTGATTTCTTCGTTGACCTACAGCTCACGACGTCTGCTTTCGTTTGAGTATAATTTTGGCACCCCCACTTAAAAATAAATAGCATTTATAATTAAAAAACTTCTAAAAATAGTAAAATTTTTAAATTCAATTTTTTCAAAAACGGTTTAGTTAAAAATTTCATTTGGTTATATTAGTTTGTAGGTCTCTTACAGACCTTTCTAAATATATAGCACACGTATCGCGTGTCTATATAGATCTTCAAAATTTTTATACTTTAAAAATATTATTAAAAAACCAGTTTTTCAGGGTTTTTCAGGGAAATTTGTTCCCGGACCCCTAAATTTTTTCACGCCATTCGCTTGCAAACGTCCAGCCGAATACAACGGTACCACTCCCGTGGCGCTCCGACTACCAGGAGCCGAGGAAATTACGAATTTGTGTGTTCCCGACCAAAATAACATCTCGTGGAGTCATTCATAAGTACTTGAAATCCACCTAAGTCGGCCGCACAAATAATTCACTTGTATACAAAATTTTTATTTTCTGTGCGATTTTCTTGAAACTTTTTTGCAAACGTGTCCAATTCGACCTACTTGTTGACCTTCGCGCCTTTACACGCGAAAATATTTGATATTTTTCGTATTTATACGAAAATTGTTGTTTTTTATTGCTATATAGCGATATATTTTTGTTTGACACGTAATAACTTCGCTGTTTATCAGTGGATTTTCGTGATTTCTTCGTTGACCTACAGCTCACGACGTCTGCTTTCGTTTGAGTATAATTTTGGCACCCCCACTTAAAAATAAATAGCATTTATAATTAAAAAACTTCTAAAAATAGTAAAATTTTTAAATTCAATTTTTTCAAAAACGGTTTAGTTAAAAATTTCATTTGGTTATATTAGTTTGTAGGTCTCTTACAGACCTTTCTAAATATATAGCACACGTATCGCGTGTCTATATAGATCTTCAAAATTTTTATACTTTAAAAATATTATTAAAAAACCAGTTTTTCAGGGTTTTTCAGGGAAATTTGTTCCCGGACCCCTAAATTTTTTCACGCCATTCGCTTGCAAACGTCCAGCCGAATACAACGGTACCACTCCCGTGGCGCTCCGACTACCAGGAGCCGAGGAAATTACGAATTTGTGTGTTCCCGACCAAAATAACATCTCGTGGAGTCATTCATAAGTACTTGAAATCCACCTAAGTCGGCCGCACAAATAATTCACTTGTATACAAAATTTTTATTTTCTGTGCGATTTTCTTGAAACTTTTTTGCAAACGTGTCCAATTCGACCTACTTGTTGACCTTCGCGCCTTTACACGCGAAAATATTTGATATTTTTCGTATTTATACGAAAATTGTTGTTTTTTATTGCTATATAGCGATATATTTTTGTTTGACACGTAATAACTTCGCTGTTTATCAGTGGATTTTCGTGATTTCTTCGTTGACCTACAGCTCACGACGTCTGCTTTCATTTGAGTATAATTTTGGCACCCCCACTTAAAAATAAATAGCATTTATAATTAAAAAACTTCTAAAAATAGTAAAATTTTTAAATTCAATTTTTTCAAAAACGGTTTAGTTAAAAATTTCATTTGGTTATATTAGTTTGTAGGTCTCTTACAGACCTTTCTAAATATATAGCACACGTATCGCGTGTCTATATAGATCTTCAAAATTTTTATACTTTAAAAATATTATTAAAAAACCAGTTTTTCAGGGTTTTTCAGGGAAATTTGTTCCCGGACCCCTAAATTTTTTCACGCCATTCGCTTGCAAACGTCCAGCCGAATACAACGGTACCACTCCCGTGGCGCTCCGACTACCAGGAGCCGAGGAAATTACGAATTTGTGTGTTCCCGACCAAAATAACATCTCGTGGAGTCATTCATAAGTACTTGAAATCCACCTAAGTCGGCCGCACAAATAATTCACTTGTATACAAAATTTTTATTTTCTGTGCGATTTTCTTGAAACTTTTTTGCAAACGTGTCCAATTCGACCTACTTGTTGACCTTCGCGCCTTTACACGCGAAAATATTTGATATTTTTCGTATTTATACGAAAATTGTTGTTTTTTATTGCTATATAGCGATATATTTTTGTTTGACACGTAATAACTTCGCTGTTTATCAGTGGATTTTCGTGATTTCTTCGTTGACCTACAGCTCACGACGTCTGCTTTCGTTTGAGTATAATTTTGGCACCCCCACTTAAAAATAAATAGCATTTATAATTAAAAAACTTCTAAAAATAGTAAAAATTTTAAATTCAATTTTTTCAAAAACGGTTTAGTTAAAAATTTCATTTGGTTATATTAGTTTGTAGGTCTCTTACAGACCTTTCTAAATATATAGCACACGTATCGCGTGTCTATATAGATCTTCAAAATTTTTATACTTTAAAAATATTATTAAAAAACCAGTTTTTCAGGGTTTTTCAGGGAAATTTGTTCCCGGACCCCTAAATTTTTTCACGCCATTCGCTTGCAAACGTCCAGCCGAATACAACGGTACCACTCCCGTGGCGCTCCGACTACCAGGAGCCGAGGAAATTACGAATTTGTGTGTTCCCGACCAAAATAACATCTCGTGGAGTCATTCATAAGTACTTGAAATCCACCTAAGTCGGCCGCACAAATAATTCACTTGTATACAAAATTTTTATTTTCTGTGCGATTTTCTTGAAACTTTTTTGCAAACGTGTCCAATTCGACCTACTTGTTGACCTTCGCGCCTTTACACGCGAAAATATTTGATATTTTTCGTATTTATACGAAAATTGTTGTTTTTTATTGCTATATAGCGATATATTTTTGTTTGACACGTAATAACTTCGCTGTTTATCAGTGGATTTTCGTGATTTCTTCGTTGACCTACAGCTCACGACGTCTGCTTTCGTTTGAGTATAATTTTGGCACCCCCACTTAAAAATAAATAGCATTTATAATTAAAAAACTTCTAAAAATAGTAAAATTTTTAAATTCAATTTTTTCAAAAACGGTTTAGTTAAAAATTTCATTTGGTTATATTAGTTTGTAGGTCTCTTACAGACCTTTCTAAATATATAGCACACGTATCGCGTGTCTATATAGATCTTCAAAATTTTTATACTTTAAAAATATTATTAAAAAACCAGTTTTTCAGGGTTTTTCAGGGAAATTTGTTCCCGGACCCCTAAATTTTTTCACGCCATTCGCTTGCAAACGTCCAGCCGAATACAACGGTACCACTCCCGTGGCGCTCCGACTACCAGGAGCCGAGGAAATTACGAATTTGTGTGTTCCCGACCAAAATAACATCTCGTGGAGTCATTCATAAGTACTTGAAATCCACCTAAGTCGGCCGCACAAATAATTCACTTGTATACAAAATTTTTATTTTCTGTGCGATTTTCTTGAAACTTTTTTGCAAACGTGTCCAATTCGACCTACTTGTTGACCTTCGCGCCTTTACACGCGAAAATATTTGATATTTTTCGTATTTATACGAAAATTGTTGTTTTTTATTGCTATATAGCGATATATTTTTGTTTGACACGTAATAACTTCGCTGTTTATCAGTGGATTTTCGTGATTTCTTCGTTGACCTACAGCTCACGACGTCTGCTTTCGTTTGAGTATAATTTTGGCACCCCCACTTAAAAATAAATAGCATTTATAATTAAAAAACTTCTAAAAATAGTAAAATTTTTAAATTCAATTTTTTCAAAAACGGTTTAGTTAAAAATTTCATTTGGTTATATTAGTTTGTAGGTCTCTTACAGACCTTTCTAAATATATAGCACACGTATCGCGTGTCTATATAGATCTTCAAAATTTTTATACTTTAAAAATATTATTAAAAAACCAGTTTTTCAGGGTTTTTCAGGGAAATTTGTTCCCGGACCCCTAAATTTTTTCACGCCATTCGCTTGCAAACGTCCAGCCGAATACAACGGTACCACTCCCGTGGCGCTCCGACTACCAGGAGCCGAGGAAATTACGAATTTGTGTGTTCCCGACCAAAATAACATCTCGTGGAGTCATTCATAAGTACTTGAAATCCACCTAAGTCGGCCGCACAAATAATTCACTTGTATACAAAATTTTTATTTTCTGTGCGATTTTCTTGAAACTTTTTTGCAAACGTGTCCAATTCGACCTACTTGTTGACCTTCGCGCCTTTACACGCGAAAATATTTGATATTTTTCGTATTTATACGAAAATTGTTGTTTTTTATTGCTATATAGCGATATATTTTTGTTTGACACGTAATAACTTCGCTGTTTATCAGTGGATTTTCGTGATTTCTTCGTTGACCTACAGCTCACGACGTCTGCTTTCGTTTGAGTATAATTTTGGCACCCCCACTTAAAAATAAATAGCATTTATAATTAAAAAACTTCTAAAAATAGTAAAAATTTTAAATTCAATTTTTTCAAAAACGGTTTAGTTAAAAATTTCATTTGGTTATATTAGTTTGTAGGTCTCTTACAGACCTTTCTAAATATATAGCACACGTATCGCGTGTCTATATAGATCTTCAAAATTTTTATACTTTAAAAATATTATTAAAAAACCAGTTTTTCAGGGTTTTTCAGGGAAATTTGTTCCCGGACCCCTAAATTTTTTCACGCCATTCGCTTGCAAACGTCCAGCCGAATACAACGGTACCACTCCCGTGGCGCTCCGACTACCAGGAGCCGAGGAAATTACGAATTTGTGTGTTCCCGACCAAAATAACATCTCGTGGAGTCATTCATAAGTACTTGAAATCCACCTAAGTCGGCCGCACAAATAATTCACTTGTATACAAAATTTTTATTTTCTGTGCGATTTTCTTGAAACTTTTTTGCAAACGTGTCCAATTCGACCTACTTGTTGACCTTCGCGCCTTTACACGCGAAAATATTTGATATTTTTCGTATTTATACGAAAATTGTTGTTTTTTATTGCTATATAGCGATATATTTTTGTTTGACACGTAATAACTTCGCTGTTTATCAGTGGATTTTCGTGATTTCTTCGTTGACCTACAGCTCACGACGTCTGCTTTCGTTTGAGTATAATTTTGGCACCCCCACTTAAAAATAAATAGCATTTATAATTAAAAAACTTCTAAAAATAGTAAAATTTTTAAATTCAATTTTTTCAAAAACGGTTTAGTTAAAAATTTCATTTGGTTATATTAGTTTGTAGGTCTCTTACAGACCTTTCTAAATATATAGCACACGTATCGCGTGTCTATATAGATCTTCAAAATTTTTATACTTTAAAAATATTATTAAAAAACCAGTTTTTCAGGGTTTTTCAGGGAAATTTGTTCCCGGACCCCTAAATTTTTTCACGCCATTCGCTTGCAAACGTCCAGCCGAATACAACGGTACCACTCCCGTGGCGCTCCGACTACCAGGAGCCGAGGAAATTACGAATTTGTGTGTTCCCGACCAAAATAACATCTCGTGGAGTCATTCATAAGTACTTGAAATCCACCTAAGTCGGCCGCACAAATAATTCACTTGTATATGTCGCAGACAAATAGTATAATTTGGCATTTTACATACGGCATCGTCAGTTTAAAAACGTTTGCGGTTATGTAATATGCCCAAGGCAAAATGTAGATTGCCGTGTCACTTTATAATATGCCTCAACATTTCATCGAAAATTTAAACACCATATACATAATGCCGAGGCAAATTGAAGTATTTAGTTTTTGAGGTTATCCAGCACGTCAAAAATGCTAAGGTATCCATAGACCCTGGGTCGTGAAGGACTCCTGCAGAGTATTTTTGGTCAAAAAGCCATGTATTTGATCGAATATTCATAAATTCATAGGCTCAGAAATTCATTGCTTGATTAGGTTCGACTTTGTGACAGAGATCAATAGGTTAGGTTAGGTTAGATATTGTGACCTTGCAACAGAGCGAGCGAAGCGAGCGACGACGACGTATGTAATTCAAAGTTTTTCTCGAGATTTTAATGAGCATAAACACCCTAAAATAACACTAACGTCGCATTATAACGATTGAATGATTTGACATTTTGCCTTCGGCATATTACATAACCGCAAACGTTTTTAAACTGACGACGCCGTATGTAAAATGACATATTATACTATTTGTCTGCGACAGATATATAGTGTAGGTATCAGCGTTGCACCCGAGCAAAGCCGGGGCGGGCCGCTAGTTGATTATATATCGCCATCTTTGGTCGAGTAGCAAAACTAACTCGTCAATCGAATTAAGTGCGACTGTAGACCGTAAATACGTATTGTTGCTAAAGCAAAATGAACCTTATTTTTAGAAAGTCAGGGTTTATTTTTTTTCTGTGATGTAGGCTAATTTTGTCTGAATTTAAAACTACCAATCATAGGGATTATTTCGTTGTAGTGAATATGTTATTATCGGATTATTTGTGTGAGTTTGGCGACAGCGGTTCCCATAGTAATTTTGTCGTATTGCACTTCCACTTGTTTTTTCTGTTCCGTGTCTAAACCTGTACACGGCATCCAGAATGGTATGATGACTCACTCGCACACCAAACCTCTGCTGGTATAAGTTTACCGCGTGCGCAGTTATGGAGTAACATTCGCGGTAGCACGATACCATTTCAAGATATTCTTGATTGGAATACCGTCGTCTGTGAGGGATTTTTAATCAAAGCGCGCGCGAAATTCTTGTCGCTAACCACTAAACTAACTTCCGGAACGCGCGGGAGGCGACTGGCGACCGGCGGTCGCTAGGCGCGTGCGACGAACGGGAGAGGGTGGGGGCGCGCGGGGCAGGGCTTTGTAGACTGAGCGGCGCCGGCCGGCGCGTACGGCGGCATGCTTTGATAGGAATGGCAACAGCGCATGAACGGCGGCGGCGGCGTTTTGCGAAATGAATGAATTCGGTGCGGTGCCGCAACAGCTTATGACATGGGAAGGTTTTATACTAATAAGTGAATTCAAATTTATACGATATTTATTTTTATATGAAACTAGCGGCCCGCCCCGGCTTTGCTCGGGTGCAACGCTGATACCTACACTATATATCTGTTGCAGACAAATAGTATAATATGGCATTTTACATATGGCGTCGTCAGTTTAAAAACGTTTGCGGTTATGTAATATGCCGAAGGCAAAATGTCAAATCATTCAATCGTTATAATGCGACGTTAGTGTTATTTTAGGGTGACTATACTCATTAAAATCTCGAGAAAAACTTTGAATTACATACATACGTCGTCGCTCGCTTCGCTCGCTCTGTTGCAAGGTCACAATATCTAACCTAACCTAACCTATTGATCTCTGTCACAAAGTCGAACCTAATCAAGCAATGAAATTCAAGAAATGAAATAAATAAATAAATAAATAAATGAATTTCTGAGCCTATGAATATATGAATATTCGATCAAATACATGGTTTTTTGACCTAAAATACTCTGCAGGAGTCCTTCACGACCCAGGGTCTATGGATACCTTAGCATTTTTGACGTGCTGGATAACCTCAAAAACTAAATACTTCAATTTGCCTCGGCATTATGTATATTATAAAGTGACACGGCAATCTACATTTTGCCTTGGGCATATTACATAACTGCAAACGTTTTTAAACTGACGATGCCGTATGTAAAATGCCAAATTATACTATTTGTCTGCGACATATCTACACAATCATAAAGTTCTGTAGTGCGAAGCACAGCCTTCGACGCACTACTTGGTATAGGCACGCGCCCCCCGGCCCCCGCGCGGCCCCCCGGCCGGTACCGCCGCAACCGCGATGTCCCTGCATTTTAAATTTGTAATATCTTCGAAAAGATTTATTTAAATTACATGCTGTAAAGGGCAATATTGATCTATATTACATGCACAATTTATTAAAGGTACTTAATTGGATAAGGATTAATACTGTATAGCTTAAAATCGCTTTTTCGTAAATCACTATCACTACATAGTATAAAATAAAGTCGCTTCCCGCTGTCTGTCCCTATGTATGCTTAAATCTTTAAAACTACGCAACGGATTTTGATGCGGTTTTTTTTAATAGATAGAGTTATTCACGAGGAAGGTTTATATGTATAATAAATGCATAATATAGTAGAGGAACACGGATAATCTTAGAGATTTAAGTAAGTGAACAAATTTTTTGCGCTTACATTGCAAACGCTGGCTGAACCCTATGAGATAAATCAAAATAATGTACTACAGTATTGTGCACCTTAAAAAGATCTACAAAAAAGTCCGCGATGGCATATGTCTATCTCTTGAGGATAACCCACAATAACCATTTTTTATCGTTTATTTATTACTTATTTACGAAAAAGCGATTTTAAGCTATACAGTATTAATCCTTATCCAATTAAGTACCTTTAATAAATTGTGCATGTAATATAGATCAATATTGCCCTTTACAGCATGTAATTTAAATAAATCTTTTCGAAGATATTACAAATTTAAAATGCAGGGACATCGCGGTTGCGGCGGTACCGGCCGGGGGGCCGCGCGGGGGCCGGGGGGCGCGTGCCTATACCAAGTAGTGCGTCGAAGGCTGTGCTTCGCACTACAGAACTTTATGATTGTGTAGATATGTCGCAGACAAATAGTATAATTTGGTATTTTACATACGGCATCGTCAGTTTAAAAACGTTTGCAGTTATGTAATATGCCCAAGGCAAAATGTAGATTGCCGTGTCACTTTATAATATACATAATGCCGAGGCAAATTGAAGTATTTAGTTTTTGAGGTTATCCAGCACGTCAAAAATGCTAAGGTATCCATAGACCCTGGGTCGTGAAGGACTCCTGCAGAGTATTTTAGGTCAAAAAACCATGTATTTGATCGAATATTCATATATTCATAGGCTCAGAAATTCATTTATTTATTTATTTATTTCATTTCTTGAAATTCATTGCTTGATTAGGTTCGACTTTGTGACAGAGATCAATAGGTTAGGTTAGGTTAGATATTGTGACCTTGCAACAGAGCGAGCGAAGCGAGCGACGACGTATGTATGTAATTCAAAGTTTTTCTCGAGATTTTAATGAGTATAGTCACCCTAAAATAACACTAACGTCGCATTATAACGATTGAATGATTTGACATTTTGCCTTCGGCATATTACATAACCGCAAACGTTTTTAAACTGACGACGCCATATGTAAAATGCCATATTATACTATTTGTCTGCAACAGATATATAGTGTAGGTATCAGCGTTGCACCCGAGCAAAGCCGGGGCGGGCCGCTAGTCACTACATAGTATAAAATAAAGTCGCTTCCCGCTGTCTGTCCCTATGTATGCTTAAATCTTTAAAACTACGCAACGGATTTTGATGCGGTTTTTTTTAATAGATAGAGTTATTCACGAGGAAGGTTTATATGTATAATAAATGCATAATATAGTAGAGGAACACGGATAATCTTAGAGATTTAAGTAAGTGAACAAATTTTTTGCGCTTACATTGCAAACGCTGGCTGAACCCTATGAGATAGATCAAAATAATGTACTACAGTATTGTGCACCTTAAAAAGATCTACAAAAAAGTCCGCGATGGCATATGTCTATCTCTTGAGGATAACCCACAATAACCATTTTTTATCGTTTATTTATTACTTACTAGCGGCCCGCCCCGGCTTTGCTCGGGTGCAACGCTGATACCTACACTATATATCTGTTGCAGACAAATAGTATAATATGGCATTTTACATATGGCGTCGTCAGTTTAAAAACGTTTGCGGTTATGTAATATGCCGAAGGCAAAATGTCAAATCATTCAATCGTTATAATGCGACGTTAGTGTTATTTTAGGGTGACTATACTCATTAAAATCTCGAGAAAAACTTTGAATTACATACATACGTCGTCGCTCGCTTCGCTCGCTCTGTTGCAAGGTCACAATATCTAACCTAACCTAACCTATTGATCTCTGTCACAAAGTCGAACCTAATCAAGCAATGAATTTCAAGAAATGAAATAAATAAATAAATAAATGAATTTCTGAGCCTATGAATATATGAATATTCGATCAAATACATGGTTTTTTGACCTAAAATACTCTGCAGGAGTCCTTCACGACCCAGGGTCTATGGATACCTTAGCATTTTTGACGTGCTGGATAACCTCAAAAACTAAATACTTCAATTTGCCTCGGCATTATGTATATTATAAAGTGACACGGCAATCTACATTTTGCCTTGGGCATATTACATAACTGCAAACGTTTTTAAACTGACGATGCCGTATGTAAAATACCAAATTATACTATTTGTCTGCGACATATCTACACAATCATAAAGTTCTGTAGTGCGAAGCACAGCCTTCGACGCACTACTTGGTATAGGCACGCGCCCCCCGGCCCCCGCGCGGCCCCCCGGCCGGTACCGCCGCAACCGCGATGTCCCTGCATTTTAAATTTGTAATATCTTCGAAAAGATTTATTTAAATTACATGCTGTAAAGGGCAATATTGATCTATATTACATGCACAATTTATTAAAGGTACTTAATTGGATAAGGATTAATACTGTATAGCTTAAAATCGCTTTTTCGTAAATAAGTAATAAATAAACGATAAAAAATGGTTATTGTGGGTTATCCTCAAGAGATAGACATATGCCATCGCGGACTTTTTTGTAGATCTTTTTAAGGTGCACAATACTGTAGTACATTATTTTGATTTATCTCATAGGGTTCAGCCAGCGTTTGCAATGTAAGCGCAAAAAATTTGTTCACTTACTTAAATCTCTAAGATTATCCGTGTTCCTCTACTATATTATGCATTTATTATACATATAAACCTTCCTCGTGAATAACTCTATCTATTAAAAAAAACCGCATCAAAATCCGTTGCGTAGTTTTAAAGATTTAAGCATACATAGGGACAGACAGCGGGAAGCGACTTTATTTTATACTATGTAGTGATAGTGATTTACGAAAAAGCGATTTTAAGCTATACAGTATTAATCCTTATCCAATTAAGTACCTTTAATAAATTGTGCATGTAATATAGATCAATATTGCCCTTTACAGCATGTAATTTAAATAAATCTTTTCGAAGATATTACAAATTTAAAATGCAGGGACATCGCGGTTGCGGCGGTACCGGCCGGGGGGCCGCGCGGGGGCCGGGGGGCGCGTGCCTATACCAAGTAGTGCGTCGAAGGCTGTGCTTCGCACTACAGAACTTTATGATTGTGTAGATATGTCGCAGACAAATAGTATAATTTGGCATTTTACATACGGCATCGTCAGTTTAAAAACGTTTGCAGTTATGTAATATGCCCAAGGCAAAATGTAGATTGCCGTGTCACTTTATAATATACATAATGCCGAGGCAAATTGAAGTATTTAGTTTTTGAGGTTATCCAGCACGTCAAAAATGCTAAGGTATCCATAGACCCTGGGTCGTGAAGGACTCCTGCAGAGTATTTTAGGTCAAAAAACCATGTATTTGATCGAATATTCATATATTCATAGGCTCAGAAATTCATTTATTTATTTATTTATTTATTTCATTTCTTGAATTTCATTGCTTGATTAGGTTCGACTTTGTGACAGAGATCAATAGGTTAGGTTAGATATTGTGACCTTGCAACAGAGCGAGCGAAGCGAGCGACGACGTATGTATGTAATTCAAAGTTTTTCTCGAGATTTTAATGAGTATAGTCACCCTAAAATAACACTAACGTCGCATTATAACGATTGAATGATTTGACATTTTGCCTTCGGCATATTACATAACCGCAAACGTTTTTAAACTGACGACGCCATATGTAAAATGCCATATTATACTATTTGTCTGCAACAGATATATAGTGTAGGTATCAGCGTTGCACCCGAGCAAAGCCGGGGCGGGCCGCTAGTAAGTAATAAATAAACGATAAAAAATGGTTATTGTGGGTTATCCTCAAGAGATAGACATATGCCATCGCGGACTTTTTTGTAGATCTTTTTAAGGTGCACAATACTGTAGTACATTATTTTGATCTATCTCATAGGGTTCAGCCAGCGTTTGCAATGTAAGCGCAAAAAATTTGTTCACTTACTTAAATCTCTAAGATTATCCGTGTTCCTCTACTATATTATGCATTTATTATACATATAAACCTTCCTCGTGAATAACTCTATCTATTAAAAAAAACCGCATCAAAATCCGTTGCGTAGTTTTAAAGATTTAAGCATACATAGGGACAGACAGCGGGAAGCGACTTTATTTTATACTATGTAGTGATAAAAAATGATAAATTCTCAATAATTTATCTTTACTATTGTAATCTATAAACACAATAATACCCCCCATTAAAGCCGTGGCAGATAGTTCGAGAGCACCTTATATAAAAGACGCTTTTATTCAAACGACTCCTTCAAAAAACGACATCTCTTAAAAAAATACGCGTCTATAAAAAGAACGCCTCTTTAAAAACGAAACCTCTATAAAAACGACGCCTCTGAAGAAGGACGTCTCCATAAAAATACGCCTTCAAAGAACGACGCCACTAAAAAACGACACCTCTATAAAACGACGCCTCAAATAAACAACGCCTCTATAAAACTATCCCTTTTTAAAACGACGCCTCTTTAAAATCGACGCCCATTCAAAAACGATGCCTGTATACGAGAAAGCCTATATAAATCGACGCTTCTTGAAAAATGATGCCTATATAAATCGACAACTCTTATAAAACGACGCCTTTATTAAATCGACGCTTCTATAAAACGAAGCGTTAAAGAAACGACACCTCTATAAAAACTACGCCTATGAAAAACGACGCCTCTATAGAAAAGACGCCTTCATAAAGCAACTCCTCTTTTTTTAAACGACGCCTCTATAAAAACGACACCTCGTTAAAAACGACGCCTCTTAAAAACGACGCCTTCACATAACGACGCTTCCATAAAAACGAAGCCTCCATAAAACGACATCTCTATAAAAACGACGCTAATGAAAAACGACGCCTCTATAGAAATGACGTCTTATTAAAACGACGCCTCCAAAAAACGACGCCCCTATTAAAACGATGCCTCTACACACGACGCCTTCAAAAAACGAGGCCTCTAAAAAACGACGCCTTAAAAAAACGACGCCTCTATAAAAACGACTCCTTCAAACAACGACACCTCTTAAAAAATCGCGTCTATAGAAAGAACGCCTCTATAAAAAAAGACGCCTCTATTAAAACGACATTTTCAAAAAACGACGCTTGTATAAAAACGACTGTTATGAAAAACGACGCCTCTATATTTTTTTTTATTTTTTTTTTATTTTATTTAGGGTTTTTGGTTAAAACTAACATATCAAACCCATTGTTCCTTATAACTATTAACACATAGTACTTATCCTAGAATGTTTATGAATAATTACGAGGGTCGGTTCTGGGTCTGCGGCACTAGCAAGTAAAACGCTTGTGCTATTTCTGATGCAGGTTCACTTAAAACACTCTGTATGATACCTACGTTCATCTTTGCAATGCCATACTTTCTCAGCAACGATTCCCGTTCCACCCTATTCCACTCCATCAGCAAATGTTGCACATCCTCAATCTTTCCACAAGTTGGAAAGGTGTGTCAGTTTTTCTCATTAGATGTGCAAACTTTGCCGATGGATAGTGTCCCGAACGAAGTCTAAAAGCTAATTTCAACATAGATCTATTTAGCGTAGTGGTTACGAACCAAGGCACTCGAGGAGGTTGACTTTGTAAACTTTTATACCATATTCCTTTTTCTCTGCTACGTATATCAAAGTATTCTTTCCAGTGATCGTAAGTTATGGATTTGACCTTCGGTAACAACTCAGAATTATACGGATTTACAGATATGTTTTTTTTTAAGCTGTCTTTCACTTTTTTTTTTTTTGCATGTTGTACATATTTACAATCTGACATGTCTTGTGCTTTTGCATATGCATTTTATTGTATTCTATTGACATGTTAGTGCTTAGTGCATATTCATTTTTTACATTTTTTTTTCTCTACATTTTTGACATGTTTTGTGCTTAGTGCATATTCATTTTTTCTTTTTCTACAATACTGACATGTTTTATGCTTTTGCATACAATATTTTACACTTTGACATGCCAAGTGAATAATGTTTATATTACTATTATATTTTTCAATTTCATTATTTTTTCCTTGCTTTAAGGTGTATTTTGTATCCATTGTAAGTGTAAAACAACATTATGCAGGTATATCATTAATTCTTTTGCTTGATTTATAATTTGATACATTTTAGTCTATAGTTATTATTGGGCTGGCGATCTGAGTGAGTTGTTGCCCCACATATTTTTATGATGCCACTGGCGGTATTGTTGTGTACCGGGTTGTGCAGCTCCCTCAAAAATGGTTGAGCTGCATGAGCTATCGGGGCATGCTTGCCGTCTGCTGGCACAGGCTTGCTCAGATCGATCTGGTTCTTTCTTCCAAAGACCAGTCCAGTAAATACTCTGCATTTGTTTACACCAATTTATTAATTTATAATTGTATTATATGGACTATAAAAGAGACTAAGACCCCCGAGTTTGTTTCGACATTTCTTCTCAGGGTAGTCAGTTAGGAAATGTCGACTTCATCTAGCTTAGGAAGACATTGTAAAAGTGATTTATATAGTCCTATTTACAAGAATAAACTATTTCATTTCATTTCATTTCACCCATTGCAATCTCAGAACTCTTCCATCTTGATTAAAAATGTGTAAACATTCGAGAATTTTGTAGGCTACCGAACCACCTCTGAAGCCAGAGGCGCATCGAGCCAAATGTTGGAGGGCGCTCTTACTGTCAGTTAACCCTACATTGCATACTGTACCATATCTGGTACAATCAAAATAATTAAGTCTACTGTTCGTTTAAAGACACCTAGCGTCATCTGTCGACCGACGGAATAATCTTTACACACTTAGCAATGGTTTAGTAATGGCAAGTGTCATCAGATGGTGTTAGCTATCGATTGATATTGTAATTCGTACACAATTTAAAAGATCGACGCGAACTCGTGGTTTACGTAAATAGAAAATTCTTAAAAAAAATGTTTTTTGAATATTTAGAAGCGGAAAAAAATACATTTACATTGGAAATAGTGTATATTAAATGAAGGTAAGTTATTTTTTTCAAATATTACTGTTTTATGTTCTAACATATCAACTTATTTAAATGTTCCAGATATGGTACACCATGCATTAGTTCACTTCTAACATTTTGTTTCGGTTGGATTTTATTACAGATTATGGCGAAGAAGGTATTGTCTAACGAGTTGATTGAGCAGTATTAAGATATACCGTCAGGGAGTGAAGACGGTCAAGACTTTTCGAGTGCGGAACGTGATGATGACATGGCGAGAATCAGAGAAAACTTGGACCAGATGAATGAAGATAGTGACTCTGAAAATGATATTCAGCCTACCAGGTATGCACCATTTTCTTCTACTAATTGTGGTACTACCCTCGCCGAAAATGTGAATGAAGAATTAACAAATCCTCAAGCCAGCATTTCAAGGCCAAGTACGTCATCACGCCAAAGTAGAAGTTCTTTCACTATGCCAGTTAGAAGAAATCGAATTTCGAATAACGTAACTACTGATAAAAGAAAGAAAAGAAATTTAATTTGGAAAAAGAAATCTTTACAGGCTGACCATCCCCAATTTTCTGGAAATACAAATTTAGAGCCACCAATCACAAATTTGGATACTCCATTGCAATATTTTTTATATTTTTTTGATGATGACCTACTAAACCACATAGTTGAAGAAATGCATAAATTCAGCATCCAAAAAGACCCATCTAAACCGTTCTATATCACCACATACGAATTAAAAAAGTTTTTAGGTATATGTTTGCTCATGAGCATTGCTCCATTATCTAATATACGGATGTACTGGGAATCTGAGTTAGGTATACCTATAGTAAGAGAGACTATGACTGTGAATCATTTTGAGAAGATAAGACGATTCTTGCACTTTAACGACAACTCCTTACAAGTACCATCAGAACATCCAGGACATGATCGCCTCCACAAAATAAGGCCAATACTCGAAACTCTAAAAAAAAAATGCCAGAATATACCTAAGAGGGAGACATTATCAGTGGACGAACAGATGTGCGCAACGAAAGCTGCAAATTTCCTACGTCAATATCTTCCCAATAAACCGCACAAATGGGGATATAAGCTCCTCGTGCTATGTGACGATAGAGGCATGGCATACGACTTCGAGATATACTCTGGAATGGAAAATAATTCTGACTTGAGACATGCTAATGAGCCTGACTTGGGCGCAAGTGGAAATATAGTAGTTCGCCTAGCACGAACTATTCCGAGATACCAACAGTATAAATTATTTTTCGATAATTACTACACTTCAGCTGAACTTATTTCTTTCCTTTCCAAACAAGGTATCCAGTCACTCGGAACGGTCAACAAAGGCCGACTAGGCAAAGATTTAAAAATCCCATCCCTGAAAGACTTGAAGAGTACTAAAACAGAACGAGGCCATTCAGAAGAATGGGTAGCTGATGTAGATGGCACGGAAGTTGGCACAGTAATGTGGTATGATAACAAGCCCGTAGTTTTGTCCTCATCTTTTGTAGGACAACAGCCCATTAACAAGGTTAGACGGTATTGCAAGAAACAAAAAAAATACATTGAAGTGGATTGTCCTAAAATAGTAAAAATCTATAATCAGCATATGGGGGGAGTGGATTTATTGGACTCCTTTCTTGGGAAGTACAAAATAAAAATGCGTACTAAAAAATGGTATTTGCGTTTGTTTTACCATTTTCTAGACATTGCCACCATAAATTGCTGGCTACTGCACAAGAGGGTAGGAGAACAGAAGAATGAGCCAACTCCGATTAAATTAAAAGATTTTAAACTGGAAATCGCTAAAAGTCTTTGTATGTGCGGTCCATCGTTACAAAGAAAAAGAGGAAGACCGTCTTCTGCCACAGATGACATGATTGAGAAGAAGAAAAAAAGTAATGCAGCAATCCTTCCCCCTCGAGATGTAAGACTCGATAAATTTGATCATCTTCCTATATGGAACGAGAAGAGACAACGCTGTAAGTATCCACAGTGTCAATCAAAATCAAAATCAAAATATTTTTATTTCAAGTAGGCCTTTTTAAGGCTCTTTTAAAACGTTAAATTTACTGACTCTACTGCAGGTTCCAAAATGTCATTCCAATGGAGAAGAACCGGCAAGAAACTCCAGAGGTTACTCTTTTAAAAAAAAAAAGGTTAACATCAATTATACCAATACAAATAATTATAAATATCTACAAATATGCGACAACAGCGTAAATAGCAATGTAAAAGATAACATCCAAAATGGAAGAAAAATTTAATAGGATACGCAACAAAATTTACATTGTTGTCACATTTACAAATGTCGCGTGTGCAAAAGAAAGAGAATAATAAAAAGAGACTAAACTCAATGAATAAAAAATAAAAATAATAATAATAACTAATTAAGTAAGTAAATAGCTTTACATACAAAAGATATGTAGTCTAAACCCTAACAGGAATGTCAAGGCATGTCAAAAGGTTTCTAAGAATAGAGACCGTGGGGAAGCTAATCGAGAATTATTAAACAACATGACAAATGAATTAACGGACCGCCAGGGAGGCCACACGTGCAGAAGGTCCTAGATCCACGCGCTTTTATCCTCTACATAGTCACTAATTTTATAATAAGCCTTTCCTATCAGTTTGGATTTCACGCATGTTTTAAATTTTTTGTTGGTTAAATGAATTATACTCTCTGGTAATTTATTATAAAAGCGAATAGAATTCCCAAGGAAGGATTTAGTATTTGTTTTAGTTAGTCTAAACCTTGGGACTACTAGCTTATTTTTACTACGGGTGTTAATGTTGTGATAATCACTGTTGACACTAAAACTATCTAAATGATTACGAACGTACATTATATTTTCCATAATATAAAGCGATGGCAGCGTGAGTATACCGATTTCTTTAAATTTCTCTCTAAGTGAATCGCGGGGGCCCATACAGTAAATGGCGCGAATTGCTCGTTTTTGCAAGATGAATATAGAATCTACATCGGCTGCAGAGCCCCATAGCAGGACGCCGTATGACATAATGCTGTGAAAATACGCGTAATAAACTAATTTGGCCGTGGGGATATCCGTGAGCTGTCTAATTTTCCGTACTGCAAATGCAGCTGAACTTAACCTTTTCGACAATGCTTTGATATGAGCACCCCACTGTAACTTAGAGTCTATAGTCACACCAAGAAATACCGTTTCGTTAACTAATTCAAGTTTTTTACCATCAAGCATTAGGTTATGATCTAGATGAGATCGAACGTTCGGAAGTGAAAATTTTAAACATTTTGTTTTTGAAGCATTTAATAGCAAATTATTTGCTGAAAACCAATCCGACAACACGTTGAGCGCACTATTTAAATTGGAATAGTCATGCAATTTTCTATTAATTTTAAAAATAAGAGAGGTATCGTCTGCAAATAAAATTATATCTGTTAAATTAGACATTATGAAAGGCAGATCATTTATATACGCTAGGAAAAGAAAGGGGCCTAAGATTGAACCCTGCGGCACGCCCATTCTTACTAAAGACCCAGGTGAAGTCACACCGTTAACGCCTACCTTTTGCTGTCTTGTTGACAAATATGACAATACTAGATCTAAAGATTGTCCTCGTAATCCGTAGTATTTTAATTTTAGGATTAGAGTGTTATGATCAACGCAATCAAAAGCCTTGGAGAGATCACAAAAAATGCCAATGGCATCTTGTGAACCCTCCCAAGCTCCCAAAATGTGAGAGACTAGCTTAACCCCGGCGTCGGTCGTCGACCTTCCCTTAGTGAAACCAAATTGTTGCTCATGAAAAATATTATTCTTGCTAAAATGTGACATCATTTGGTCAAGGACCATTCTTTCAAATATTTTACTTAAAGCAGGAAGTACTGAAACTGGTCTATAGTTAGATGGATCATTCTTGCATCCAGATTTAAAAATAGGTATTACTTTACTGTGTTTCATTAAATCAGGAAAGGTGCCACTATCAACACAGTCATTAAAGATCTTGGCAAGAATAGGGGCAATAGTGTCAATAATGGATTGGAGTACTTTGACAGAAATTCCCCATAAATCTTCAGTGGTCTTTACTTTAAGCATACTAAATGTTTTCTTAACAATACTAGGAGATACATGAGAAAAAATAAAATTTGGAAAACTTTTATTAATAGATGTCGTTAATAATGATTCTGCTTTTGAAGAGGATGAGGAAAGAGACTTCGTTACCTCTACTGGAATATTTGAAAAAAATACTTCAAAAGCGTTAGCAACATCTGACTTGTCTGAAATTATTTTATTATTGATTTTCAAAGACAGGTCTGTATCTCTTTGAATACTATTCCCAGTTTCAGAATTGATGATCTTCCACACTGTTTTAATTTTATTATCAGATTCATCTATACGCCTGCTGATAAGTCTAGATTTGGCCGCTAAACACACTTTTTTAAATACTTTTGAATAATTTCTAACATAGTTAAGAAAATCAGGATTAGCGTTGAATGACTTTTCATCATAAAGACCGTAAAGAACGTCCCTACTTATTCTTATGCCTTTAGTAGCCCACTCATTAAATTTGCGCTTAAAGTTGATTTTAACATCTTTTCGAGGACACGTTTTGTTAAACGATTCACGTACAATACCAAATAGTGAATTATAATCTTTATTTGGAACTCCAGAAAAAGAATATTTAGAATTAAGGGCTGATGTAATATGATTTTTAAATGAATTTAGTTTATGATTTGTTAAGGAAGTTGTGTAAAGGAAAAACATATATATATTGCGAAAAGTGTCGTGTTGAGTTGTGTTTGAACAAAACCAACAATTGTTTAAATAAATTTCATTCATAAGTAGAGCTATTCTTAATGTAAAACTAAATATATGATTATGTTCATTGTTCCTAATTAAGAGCCAAATATTAGTGTTAATGCATACTGTACCACATATGGAACAGAATTAAAAAAATAAATATCTACAAAATCAATGAATTTTAATTATTATTATTATCATTTATTATGTCTAGACACTATATAGAACCAGATATTTTTTTTTGACACGATTTAAAAAAATCATGCATTGTAGGGTTAAGATGACCATCTTATCTAAATTTAGATTTAAGCAATAAAAAATGGCTTCTGAGATTGCAACTAGCTCCGCCGACATAATGGAGATGTTGCTGTCTATTTTATAGCACATGGATTCTTTAAGAAGCGGGTCATAGAATGCAGCGCCTAATATTACAGAATTCTTTGAGCCATCTGTGAAGATTTTATGGTACCCTTGGTATTTTTCCTGTAATTCACTAATAACATTAAATTTAATTATACTAAGGTTACACAGCTTTTTAGAAACAGTAACACTATTTAAATTGGAATGAATGAAGTTATTTACGTCTATATATGAAACCCAAATGTTAAGACTAAACATTTCTAGAATATCACTCGAGTGTATGGTAACAAGTATGGTATCATTGTAAGCTGAGATAAGCAAAGGTTTTCTTTTGTTCCTCCAATAGTGCGTACCACACAGAGCGCCAAGCCTGTCCAGCGCCTTAATCGAAAAGTTATCAGACCAAGAGAGTGCTTTCAAACAGTGCTTGTGTGCTAAAAATTCTCTCTTGATGTGCAAGGGTTGGATACACAACTCCGATTCCATGACATGAATAGGCGAGCTTCTAATAAATCCTCCAATTATTCTTAAGGCGATATTTTGAAGTTTATCAAGTTTGTATAAATTAGTCTCAGCACAATTTCCGTATAAATAGCTACCGTATTCCATACGACTTCTAATCAGAGTGATGTACAAATTACGTATAAAGGAGACTGGCGGATTTCGGCCTAAACGCCTACAGAAATGAATATACGAAAAAAAAGCTGATTTTTACTCTTAACTATTTCCATCAGTACTATTCTCAGAAAACTTGGCAAAGCGGAGAAAATTAATTTCCAATACAGCGATAACAATATGAAAAATCGATACTTGCATAATAATTGATAGACGCCCATTTTGTACCTTTAATGAGATTGGTTCCTTTTTCACTTATGTATATCGCAAAATAGAGGTAGGTAATAAGGGATTTTACAAGATATTAAATTCAATTATAGGTTTTTGTAACAATTATTCACTGAACATCTATAATCGATAATTCATATTTGTTGCCATATTAAAAAAAGTTATAAGTTTTAGGTTTGGTAACAAATTGTTACTTGTCAGTTGTCACCATTAACGTTCTCGTTGTTACCCTGCGCCTGCGTTTCGTAGTTTTGCTTTGATATTGATAATTATTTTTGACCCTGGCTTTGTATCTTGGACTGTAAATCTTGCTTATATATTGACCTGGCGAATTACCATCGGACTCTGATATTCTTAGCGATTTTGGATTGTGACGACAATGGAACAATTACGTTGTGTTAACTGCACCATAGCTACTCAACGATTGAGGAGACATATATTGACGGAATTAGGTGATCAAGAAATACTGTCTCTAATACGAAAGTGGCATCCTAATCGCTCGGTAAGCTCTTTGATATTACTTATAAAACATACATAAGATAGTTTACATATTACTTATTAGTAGGTACATGAACATTGCTCAAATCAAACTGAGCCTAAGGCCAGTCTGTCAACACCCATTTTATATTATGAGAGACTCTCATTAAGAGTATGTACACTCATTTCATTTCTATATGGTGGTTTCAGATTGTAAATTATTTTAACTTACCCACCTCATTATCAAGCATTTTTGTCCATAATGTACCTATAAAAATATACTTGTTTACAGATTCACAATACAGATCACATATGTCATGAATGTTGAAAGTCTATTAATAATGCCTTATACCGAACCGAAACAGTTCAAACACCAGTTTTCGGACACCAACATGTTTGTGTTAATTGCGGTCGATCCCTAATGAGGGCCCGCTCGCATAGACTTCTAAGAAATACAGACAGAGATATAAACATATACAATAATATTGCAAAGTGGATTCTACCAAATCAGGTAATTACTTTTTGTTAATTTGTTTTCTCATTAAAATAATAACAAATAAAAACTATTCTGTAAAACTATACTCTTATCAATTCATAATTCTACTAAGTAGGAAGGAACTACAAAGAGCTTGGCTCTTAATTCTTACTAATCACTATTATAACTATTGCCTGGTTTGTCAATGCTTGAAAACTTAATTGTATGTTCTACCCATAAACATAAGAAGCATAGTATGTCAAATGCCCCAAATAATTTACATATACACTATAATAAGAATAATTAATAATATTATAAAGAGAAAATATTTGTATGTTTTTTTTTTGTTTGTAATGAATAAACTCAAAAACTTCTACACCGATTTCAAACATTCTTTCACCTATTGAAAGCTACATTATCCCCGAGTGACATAGGCTATATTTTATCCCCATATTCCTACGGGAACGGGAACTACGCGGGTAAAACCGCGATGCGCTGCTAGTACATAATATATATATGTATATAAAACATTTTTTTTTAATTACAGATACAACCAGACAACCATATTTGTCATCCGTGTTGGATGCGAGCTGACCAACAGCAATATTCTGCCCCATCATCATCACAAGCATCATCCTCAGTAATGGTTGAAGAGGTAGATGACAATGAAGCTGCTGTGTTGCCACAACCACATCCTGAAGAAATTACAAGTACAGCATCACCAAGACCAGAAATACCAAGTTCTGCCACACAGCAAAATATCATTATTTTGCCAAACTACACCCGTGCTGCTGATACACAAAACCGATGCATTTTTATAAATTGTGAAGACCCACACAGACTTGTTGTTCCTATGTCAGTGAGAAAACATTTACTTACCGTATTCAATTATTATATTCCAAGAAACTCTCGTATTTGTAGAGAACATTTGGTTGGGGATTGGGACACTGCAATTACCACTGGTATTCAGTCATTTACTGCAGAATACATAGAAGATATGTTTGCAGTTTTGAAATCGGATGATGTAAACCTTGACTTTGCAAATATAGCTGAAATGCCTGACCACATTATTTATTATTGGATAGGGTTTTCCAAAGACCAGTTTATGGAAATAATATCAGAGGTCCCACAATTGTCACATTTAAAAAGGGGAAATATTGGGCTTGCTGCATATTTAATTAAATTAAGAACAACTGACGAACGCCTTTCGAGTTTATTACGCATTCCTCGAAGAACATTAGAAGATTTGATGGCCAAAGTGCGAAATATATTGAGGCAGTATTTTGTACCTAATCATGTAGGTTTAAGTCATTTAACAAGGCAAACTGAACGAAATCTATTGATTCCTAATGGGCTATTTGGAAATCCTAATAGTGACCCAATAGATAGGAAAGCTATTGTTATTTTAGACGGGACTTATGTCTATATACAAAAGAGTTCAAATTATTTATATCAGAAGAAAACATATTCATTGCATAAGTATAGCAACCTTGTGAAGCCCTTATTAATTGTGACTACTGATGGATATATTATTGACATTTTATCCAGCCACAACTTCTGATGCTCAAATCTTAATTAAAGAATTGGAAAATGCTGACAGTGCATTAAGGACATTCTTCCGCCCAGGAGATGCATTTATTCTGGATATGGCTTCAGAGATGCAATACCTCTGTTAGAGCAATACAATTATTGTCCATATATTCCATCCTCTCTGGAACAAAATGAAAGCCAACTATCCACTTTAGAAGCTAATAAAAGTAGAGCAGTGACTATCACTCGATGGGTGGTTGAAGTAGTCAACGGCAGATATAAAAGAGACTTTAAAATATTTAGACAGGAATATTTTAATGTGGCTTCACACCATCTAATGACAGATTTTTTATGTGCTAGTGCTTTAATCAACAAGTTCCACTGTTTGATAACAGACAGAGAGGATGCCGGTGAGATATTAAATATTATTCAGAGGAATATGCATTTGAACAATTCATTGGCCGATATTGTTTCAGAAAATAATTTAAATAGAAGGAGAGCACTATTTCAAAGCATTGATGCTAATAACAATAATCTACAAGATTTTACATGGCTCTCTCTATCAGAAATGTCACTAATATGTTTAGGCAGTTATCAGATAAAACAAGCTAGATCTTACTATGGTGAGCATGTCAGGGCTAATGGTTGCTATACTATTGATGTATGTCGTGAGGTTGATGACAACCTGTTGTTAGGCCACAATAATAATAATAATATGTGGTTATTGAGAGGTAGGATACAAAGCAGGCATGTGAGCCGGAAAATGTATTTTATTTATATTTTAATTAATAATAATTTGTCTGGAAGAGAAGCAATTTCGCAATACTGTTGCAATTGTATAGTCGGAAGGCGAACAGTAGGTTGTTGTGCTCATATTATGTCAATTATTTGGTACTTAGGCTGGGCTAGATACCAAAATAATATTTTACCTCCGGCACAATTCCTAGATCGTATATTGTTATGTTATGAAGATGAATAAATAAATAATATAAATCAAAAAGTTGTTTTTAATTTAATTTCTACCTAACCTAAACCTAAACTATAAACATAGGTTACAAACACAGTTGCTGCCTGAACCATGTTGAACCTAGAACTTAAGCTTGGAACCTGTGAAATAATATAGTATAATAAACGATGCCTTATTTGTGAATAACACGCTTACTTAAAAGTTTTCGTGCATGACATAACTCAAAGAGTATTTATAATCATTACGTTACGTACTAACTTAACCTACGTTCTAACATAACCTTTAAATGTCAATTTCATAAGAAAATGTCTTATAACTACTTTCCACCAAGTTTTTGGAAAAAATTACAACCATACATGGTTTTCTAATAAATAATGGCATCAGGAAACATTGAAATTATCCGTGTAGGTGACCAGGCCAAACGCTCCTAGAAAACCCGCCAGTCTCCTTTCGGATGAACTACCCACGATGGTCCAGCCAACGTCTTCAATGGATTTCATTAATATGCTTTCTCCATAATAATGATCGGTCCAACCACATTCCCAAATACTTTATGTTTTCAGCTGATTGAAGTTGTGTGTTATTAATTTCAATTTTGTTTATTTGTGTTAACCTTCCTCTACTGAATAGGCATATTTTGGATTTATTTTCAGAAATAGCGAGGCCAAGTTCATCACATAGACAGCTGAATGTTTTTAATGCCATTTCGATATTGGCCTCACAGTATCTTAAGTTTTTATTGCTTAGAAAAATTACAAAATCGTCGGCATATTGTAGTGAGTTAACATTCTGTAGCACATTACACATTTTATAAGTAACTTATTGAATAGGAGGGGAGAAATTGGATCACCTTGGGCCAGTCCTCTATTGGTCCATCTGATTATATTTTTAAGACCATTTTCATTTTAAATTTTGAGGTGTCTTTCACTTAGAAATGACCAAAGATATTTACATATTTTACTTCCTATACCAAGACCATCAAGAGTATTAATAACCTCACTTATAGCGACATTATTATACGCGTTTTGTATGTCCATAAAACATGCCAAAGTAGGAGTTTTATTTGAAAATCCTATTTGGATGTGTGACACCAAGCGAACCAAACAATCCAAACACGATTGCCCTCTCCGAAAACCACTAGTACGGTTGGATAAGATTTTATGCGTTTCGATATACCATTCTATTCTTTTAGTTAGCATGATATGAAAGGTTTTACATACACATGATATTAGGGATATAGGTCTTAGCTTTGAGTCGGAACCAGATCCTTTAGGTATCGGAATTATTTGTATATTTCGCCACTGCATGGGCACAAGCAAATATAACGTTATATAAATCTAGTGTGGCGGCACTCACAATACAAAGACGCACTCTAAATGGTAGAAGGAAGAAGGTGCACCCTATCGTGGCGCGTGGACTATATACCTCGCCGCCCGGCGCCGGCGCACCCCCGCCACCGCGGGTTACCGTGAATCCGCTATCGCTCGGTCACGGCCGCCAGTGTTTAACCTGTTCCGACGGCGAATGCACGCTCAATTTTACTCCCGCAAATCCGCTATAATCTCGCTTCTTAATTTCGCGCTTCCCTGCTATCTGTGCCTACTTCTACTATCTCTTCTCAAATATTAACTGTCTTCTCTATCCGCCTGTGCTGTCTATAACTATAAAGATTGTGATTGTGGGATATAATAAACATTTAAAAATAAACCGTTTATCGTCATTTAAATACACCCACAAGTGGTGACCCCGATCATAGAACACAAGACTCAAGAACGCAATGGACGAAAGCGTCGGAAATAAAGGTAACGCGGCTCATGGAGATCAGCGCGATATTTGGCGTGTTGGAGTGAGAGTACCGCCATTTTACCCTGAAGATCCAGAATTGTGGTTTAACCAGATAGAAGCCCAGTTTGCGTTGTCGAATATAACCAGTGACACGACGAAATTTTACTATGCCGTTACACAGCTAGAACCTACGTACGTTTCGCACGTTAAAGACGTACTAAGGGCACCTCCTGCGACCGGTAAATTTGAAAAACTCAAAAATGAACTTGTCAAGCGGTTTAGTGCGTCGAAAGAGAAGAAGCTACAGCAGTTGTTCCTGAACGAGGATATTGGTGACCGTAAGCCATCTCATTTCTTAAGACATTTAAGCAACCTAGCCGGCCCTACAGTGTCGGATGACGTTTTAAAGACCTTATGGACCGGACGCCTGCCACATAATTTACAAACTGTCGTTGCGTCGCAGCCTAAGCTTTCATTAGATGATCTAGCCGAGTTAGCAGACCGCGTGCATGAAATAGCGCCAGCCATGCCACATCACCAAGTAGCTATGGCTTCAACTTCGATGCAACCAGCATCATTCTCACGCATTGACGGCTTACAGCAGGAAATATGTGCTTTGACTAGAGAAGTCGCTAAACTAACCTCTTATGTCTACAGGCAGTCAAGGGCGCATTCCAGATCTAGGTCGCAGGAAAACCATAATCGCAGGCGCAGTCACTCGCGTAGTCGGCAACCACCGCCTGACCATCCTCATTGCTGGTATCACTTTAACTTTGGTGCGAGAGCCAGGAAGTGTACAGAACCATGTGAGTTTAAAGCGGGAAACGACAGGGGCAGCCGGAAGTAGCGGCCAGCGACTGCCCAGCTCAGACAGGCCGTCTCTTTGTGACTGATCGGACTACAAAGATGCAGTTCCTCATAGATACCGGGTCAGATTTATGCGTATACCCGCGTTCAGCAATCAAGGCACCCAGTTGCAAAGGTAAATATACCCTCTCTGCAGCTAACGGCACAATTATACACACTTATGGACCAACATTACTGCACTTAGACCTAGGTTTGAGACGAGATTTTGCGTGGCGGTTTATAATAGCTGATGTGTCCAAACCAATCATAGGAATTGATTTTCTAAGTTATTATAACATTCTTATTGATTGTAGAAACCAGCGTCTCGTAGAGGGGAAGACATATCTCTCTGTGTCCGTGCCGCGACAAATAATTCCAGAAAGCATAGTCTCCATCAAGATAGTCACTGGCGAGTCTGATTATCATGACATACTGCGCGAATATCCTGAGGTCACACGCCCCACTGGAGTGGTACGTACCATCAAGCATAATACAGTTCACCATATCAACACCACGCCAGGCCCGCCTGTTGCCTTCAGACCGCGACGCTTGGATCCTGCTCGACTAAAAGCAGCAAAGAAGGAGTTTGATGAAATGTTAGCCAATGGAACAGCTAAGCGTTCGGAAAGCTGTTGGTCTTCGCCCTTACATATGGTAAAGAAGAAAGATGACGGCTGGAGACTCTGTGGAGATTACAGGGCACTCAACGCAAGAACCATCCCAGATAGATATCCAGTTCGTCACATACAGGATTTTTCACACCAAGTATCAGGCTGCACAATCTTCTCAACAATAGACTTAGTAAAAGCTTATAATCAAATTCCGGTCAATCCAGAAGACATTAAGAAGACTGCCATTACAACACCTTTCGGGCTTTTTGAGTTTGATTTCATGATGTTTGGTCTAAGGAATGCTACCCAAACATTCCAGAGATTAATAGACGAGGTTCTACACGGTCTAGAAGAATTTACGTATGGATATTGTGATGATATTTTAATCTTCTCTTCTTCAGAAGAAAGTCACAAGGCGCATCTACGACAGGTTCTCGAGCGTCTGGCAAATTACGGAGTTCTCATCAACACATCCAAATGTGTACTGGGAAAACCTGAACTCAGTTTTCTTGGGTACAAAATCTCCGCATCTGGTACTCGACCCTTGGAGAACAAAGTACAAGCCATCATGGACTATCCAGTACCGAAAACTATCAAGGAGTTAAGAAGGTTCTTAGGAATGCTTAACTTCTATCGTCGTTTCATACCACAAGCAGCAAAATGTCAGGCACCACTTAATTCACTACTAGAAGGTACAAACATCAAAGGTTCACATTCAGTCCATATGACACAGGAGTTAAAACAGACGTTCGAAGAGTGCAAACAGTCTCTGTCAAACTACGCGCTTCTAGCACACCCAGACCCAAACGCTGAATTAAGCATTGCTACGGATGCTTCAGATGTTGCGATCGGCGCGGTTTTACAACAAAAGAAGAATGACAATTGGGAGCCTTTAGCGTTCTTCTCTAAAAAACTCGCACCACCTCAGAAAAAGCACACCCCATTTGACAGAGAACTACTAGCCATGTACGAAGCAATTCGATATTTCCGCCACATGGTCGATGCCCGTGAGTTTTCCGTTCTAACCGACCATAAGCCACTTACACACTCGCCGAGGCAGTACAGACATCTGGAGTTTGTGGCGCAATTTACAACCGACATACGCTACATTCCAGGGAAACAGAATGTTGTCGCAGATGCCTTATCAAGGATCGAAGAAGTCACTCAAGGCATCGACTATCACGCTTTAGCAAAATCTCAAGAAGACGATCAAGAGCTACAAAGTCTGCTGGAAAAGGGATCTTCACTCAAGCTAGAAAAAGTCAAAGAGCCAGGAACATCAATAGAAGTCTTTTGTGACGTTTCATCACAGGCACCACGTCCGTATATAACGCCAGATTTACGACAGCAAGTCTTCGACTCTCTCCATAACTTGAGTCACCCTGGAAGGTCAACTACAGTGCGACTGGTCACGCAGAGGTACGTGTGGCCAGGGATTCGAAAGAACTGTAGGGAGTGGTCACGCAAATGCCTAAAATGCCAAGGCACTAAAATAACTCGACACACCTCTTCTCCAATTTCCCCATTTCTACCTCCTTCATCCAGGTTCGCCCATATCCATCTCGACATTGTCGGACCGTTACCAATCTCTTCTGATTTCAGGTACTGCCTCACCGTCATTGACAGATTTACGCGATGGCCGGAGACGTACCCTATCAGGGACATCACAGCAGAGACGTGTGCATCTACGCTCGTCTCCAGCTGGATCGCCAGATTCGGCTGTCCACTGAAGATAACAACCGACCGTGGACGGCAGTTCGAGTCTCACCTCTTTAGAGCCATCACTGCAATGGTTGGTGCACAGCATTTTCATACGACCGACTATCACCCTGCAGCAAACGGCATGGTCGAGCGACTGCACAGACAATTAAAAGCAGCCATTATGTGCCACTCAACGACGCAATGGACGGAGGTTCTTCCTTTAGTACTTCTAGGAATCAGAAGTGCCTGGAAAGCAGACATCCAGGCGTCACCAGCAGACCTGGTCTACGGAGAGCCACTTCGGTTACCAGGGCAGTTCCTTGTACCTACAGATGACCACAGTACGGCTGACGTCACTGATTTAGCAACGCGTCTACGGAATCACATGAACAAGCTCACTCCAAGGCCTGCATCATGGCATCAAAAAGGTCCCTTCTACATACCTCGCTGTCTCGATAATTCTTCCCATGTATTCCTGCGGCAGGATTACGTCCGAAGACCGCTGGAGCCGCCGTATGCTGGGCCCTACAGGGTTCTAGAAAAGCATCCAAAGTTCTACAAAATTGATGTACGTGGGAAGGAGATGACAGTAAGTATAGACCGACTGAAACCGGCATACCTCTCGTGTGAAGATGAACCCACTTCTTGGCTCACAGCATCTGAGTCGCCTACTGGAACATCAGGGTCCAGAGAAGAAGCAGAGAAGAAGACGAGGAGTGGACGACGTGTGCGCTTCCCCGATTTTTATCGCCCGCAGTAGCGGTCTCAGCGGGGGAGTACTGTGGCGGCACTCACAATACAAAGACGCACTCTAAATGGTAGAAGGAAGAAGGTGCACCCTATCGTGGCGCGTGGACTATATACCTCGCCGCCCGGCGCCGGCGCACCCCCGCCACCGCGGGTCACCGTGAATCCGCTATCGCTCGGTCACGGCCGCCAGTGTTTAACCTGTTCCGACGGCGAATGCACGCTCAATTTTACTCCCGCAAATCCGCTATAATCTCGCTTCTTAATTTCGCGCTTCCCTGCTATCTGTGCCTACTTCTACTATCTCTTCTCAAATATTAACTGTCTTCTCTATTCGCCTGTGCTGTCTATAACTATAAAGATTGTGATTGTGGGATATATAATAAACATTTAAAAATAAACCGTTTATCGTCATTTAAATACACCCACACTAGCAAGTATTTTTTAGCAACTTTAGGGAGGCTATACAAGAAATATGGGGCTGCAGTTATTAACCGAATCGGGGGCTAGATCACATATAAGTTTATCTATTTTTTCTTGAGATGCATAAGTTCGACGCTTATTATAACCTTTCATCCACCGCATGTGCCGCCAGACCTCAGAAACTGACGTTTTTTTCATTTAAGTCATTACAAAATTTCTGCCATTGTTGTAATTTTGATTGATTAATGAGGTTTTTCACATTATTAACTTTGTGTTCTAAAATGTCAAGATTGAACGGAGTCGGGTTACGACGAAAGTTCTTTAATGCTAGTCTACGTTGTGCCACTGCCATGGAAAGTGACTGATTCCAATAACGTTTCGGTTTAAAATTGGTGTTGGGATTCGTACATATTTTTAAATAAGGTATGCTAATATCCGCAGATTTATTAATATTTTCAATAAAGAGGTCGTAAGCCTCCTGCACATTCTGAGGCAAGGAAATATTTTTAAAGAATTGTATGAGAGACTTGCGATAGGTTTGCCAATTAGCTAGCTTCAAATTGCGTTTTTTTTAATAAATGTCAAATTATCCTGATACTGCATTGAAATTTTAATAATAAGATGGTCACTACCTAGATTTTCGTTACAGACCCGCCAATTAAAATCTATTGCTATGTCTGTGGTAACACAAGTAATGTCTGGGGAACTCTCCTATAAAATATTATTCAATAATTTCACTCTTGTGTGATCGCCGTTATTAAGAAAAACAAAATTGTTATCCAGCATCGCATCAAAAATATGGGTTCCTCTGGTGTCGTTTTTATATGAACAACCAGTGTGGTGAGCATTAAAATCACCAGCAATAAGGGTGTTCTTTGAAAATTTTGAAAATAATGTGTCCCAATCAGAGTAAGATATATGTACCGAAGATGGGCAGTATACAGAAATTATATGTTGTAATTGAAGACAATTCATTATTTTAACATAGACAGCTTCTCACACATTTAAATCTATGGGACATGCTATTGCGTGTATAGATTTGTGAATCAAAATAGCAACACCCCCATAGGAATCAGAGCGATCTTTTCTAAACACATTGTATTCATGAATGTTCAATGACACATCCAGTCAGGTCTCACTTATTAGGGCAATATGTATTTTTTCTCTATTTAGTAGCAAATCAAAACTTGCAAGTTTATTACTCTGAAAAACGACGTCTCTAAAAAAATACGCCTTCAAAAAACGACGCCTCTATAAAACGACACCTCTATAAAACGACGCCTCGAATAAACAACGCCTCTTTAAAACTACCTAGTTATGTTTTTTTTTATGTTTTTAGTGTATCGTGTATTTATTGTGAGTGTAAACATTATGCAGGTATATTCATTAATCATTTTGTTTTATTTAATTCTTATACAAAATTCAAAAAAATTCAAAATTCAAAATCATTTATTTAACTTAGGCTACAAAGTAGCACTTATTAAACGTCAAAAAAAATACAAAAGGACAGCACCCCAGGGGTCGGTTCATATCCGGCGGAAGAGGCAGCGCGCAATACCGGCCGCGCAACGCCAGAGCGAACGAGCACACGATAAAACATCCGACCTCTCACACAAGACGCACCCACGCATCAGTTCAGTGTGAAAGGCCGAACGCTCCACCACGCGCAAGCCCGCCCCAGCGCCGCGCGACCGACAATACGCGCCGCCACCCCCGCCAGACATGAACCGACCCCAAATCGCCCACCCTTCACCGCTTCCTAAGTGCTCTGGCTGAGGAGAAGAAACGGCGCAACAAACTCCCCAGTAGCACGCTGTCTTAACAATAATATCAAATCAATAAGGGATCGTGCAAAATGAACAAGTGTTTAAAGTAAAATGGTATCATACTATTATCGAATGAAAGGTATACTATATATCTACAGAGACCAAGGTCAGCAGAACGACCAGTCACCGCAAGCAGCACCCGTTCACGAGCATGACGCAAGGATCAGCCATCCCCTCCCTCGCCATATTAGAGGGAAGGAGGAGACCCGACCCAAGACGCCACCGCAAGCAATGACAAACTAAGGGAGCATGACGAAACTGCTGCCGGCATAAAAGAAAAAATAAAAAAATAAGAAGAAATAAAAAAAACCAAGCACTTATTCACTGCACAGTCCCTTAACAAAACGGCATTACAATAATACACTAATATACATACGCATAATTGAAATGATAATAATAAAAAAAAAGGCAACATATTGTTACATACTGAGTGTATGCCTATCACATTATATAAATTATATTGTACAATAATTAAAATCTACATAACCATTATCTAATTTTAAAATATCATGTCAGCAAATAAAAAAAAAGTAATTATACAATAGTATAATTGAGTCAAAAATATTGTAACATACTATCTGTATGGCAATCAAAAAAAAAAAAAGTATATATATATATAAATGTATATATTTATACAAATAAATAAATAGGAGAATAATAATTCCATACAGAACCGTCTTGTGTCTATCAAGGCGACCAACTGTTTTTATCGTTTAAATAATCATTTAATGTGTAATAGGCTTTCTTACATAGCCTAGTTTTAAGGACAGATTTAAATGAATTAAAAGGTAAATCTAACAGGCTAGGGGGTATCTTATTATAAATCCTTGTACCAAGCCCTACAAACGAGTTGTGAACCTTGTGTAGCCGGTATGATGAATTGCATAGTTTATGCTTATTTCTAGTGTTTATACTGTGCATATCACTATTTTTAGCATACGAGTGAATGTTTTGTCGGATGTATAATATGTTGGCCAGAATAAATTGTGAAGCAACAGTCAAAATGCCAATTTCCTTAAAACGCTCTCTAAGAGAAACCCTTGAGCCTAACTGGTATATAGACCGAATAGCCCGTTTTTGCAGCACAAATATGGTTTCGATATCTGCAGCTTTTCCCCACAACAATACACCATACGACATTACGCTGTGAAAGTAACTAAAGTAAACAAGGCGAGCTGTATCCACGTCAGTCAACTGCCTAACCTTCCTAACAGCATAGGCGGCTGAGCTAAGCTTACTAGCAAGATATGAAATGTGAGCTGCCCATTTAAGTTTGCTGTCAATTGCAATTCCAAGGAAAACGGTAGATTCAACAGTCTCCAGCACTTCATTACTGACAATAATGTTGGGGCCAAGATTTCTTACATTTGGTAGCGCGAATTTAATACACTTGGTTTTTTTGGCGTTTAGGACTAAATTATTAACCGTAAACCAATTAGTAGCTTTAACAAGCGCATTATTAATATCATCAAAATTTGTCCTATTTCTGTCCACTTTAAATATGAGTGAGGTATCATCTGCAAAAAGAACAGTTTCACAGATGCCTTTTAAATAGAATGGCAAATCATTTATATAGACTAGGAATAAGAACGGACCTAGTATTGATCCCTGGGGTACACCTATTGTAACTGGAAGCGGTCCAGATTTAGCGCCATTGACATCTACACATTGCAAGCGTTGTTTTAAATAGGAATCCATTAAATTTAGTCCTAAATTTCTAATACCATAATGACTAAGTTTGGAAAGTAGTGTGCCATGATGAACGCAGTCAAATGCCTTGGAAAGGTCACAGAAAACCCCTATAGCGTTCTGTGAATTCTCCCAGGCACTGTATATGTGTTTAAGTAAGGCTACACCTGCATCAGTCGTTGAGCGACCCTTGGTAAAGCCATATTGATCATTGTGAAGTATTTTATTATCATTAAAATATTTCAACAGCTGCTGAAGAATAAGCTTCTCAAAAATTTTGCTAAATGCGGGCAATATTGAAATGGGTCTAAAATTACTTAGTTCACTTTTGCTACCAGATTTAAACAACGGAATTACTTTACTGTACTTCATGAGGTCTGGGAAGACACCGGAATCTATACACTTATTAAAAATCACTGATAGATATGGAGCAACAACACCTATAATATTATTCACTAACTTGACAGAAATACCCCAGAAATCGGCCGTATTCTTCTGGTTAAGAGATTTAAACGCCGTTATTACGTCTATAGGGTCAATGTGTGTGAAAGTGAATGTAGAATTACAATTCGGGACACTAGTTAGTAAAAGGTTTTTAGCAGCAATCAAGGACGAGTTTAAAGAGCAAGTTGTAACTATGGGAATATTGGCAAAAAAATCGTTAAAAATCTGAGCTGCATCTACTGCTTTACTAATTACTTTATTGTTACTGATAATGTCTAAATGATTATCACGTTTTACAGATTTACCTGTTTCGCTATTGATAATTGTCCATGTAGTTTTAATTTTATTATTTGAGTGTTTTATTTTGTCACTAATAAATTTAGCCTTAGCTATGTTGCATACTTGCTTAAATGTTTTAGAGTATCGTTTAACATAGTTTAAAAATGGTTCATCAAACTTATATTTTTTCATTCCGTATAATTCATACAGTCTTGCTCTACTTTTATAAATACCAGTAGTGGCCCATTGGTTAAATGGAGCTAACGCATTCTTAACATTTAAAGTCTTTATTTTAAAAGATGATTGAAATTCGTTTTTAATAATTTCGAAGAGAGCACTATATATATCATTGGGGTTCTCAAATGCCAAGATTGATGGCTTAACCTTGGAAACAACATTGCTTTTAAAACGATTACAGCGACTAATAGTATATGGTCTACATTCAATTTTTCGCAAGTTACTAACAACTAAATGAGGAAAACTACCTAATTGTCCACAGTGATCAGATGTTAAATCACTTAAAATTTGTTTATTAGTAGCATCACAATTGCTAAATATATTATCCAAACAGGTTGAGGATGATGCTGTTATTCTAGTTGGTTCACAAAATAAATTAACCAAACCATATGACTTAAAAAGATTCAGTAACCTGGTAGTAGTTACTGTAACTTCTAGAATATTTACATTAAAATCCCCACATACTATTATTCTTTTCCTACTAGATTTAATTTTATTAAGCGAGTCTTCCATAACCGATTCAAATAAATTAAAGTCTCCTATAGGGGGTCGATAAACACACATTATAACATACCGCTCTAGTTCAACACAAGACAGCTCAATAGTACATCATATTCTATTTGTCGGTTGGTCATTAGTACGGTCGCTGAATTGATGGTGACGCACCAACGACAAGATGGCGTCGTTGGCAGAGCCTAGGAGGTCGGAGTGGCGCTTACGAGTACACTTTGACTTCGCAAACCGTCGGGGGAGGTCAAGACCTAGGAACTGTCGTGCATCACTATCAGTCTAGCTTCTAGTTTACTCTACCACAGAACTTATCGGTCGCGAGTGAGATTATTTGATTAAAATTGTGTGACAAGTGATTAATTGTGTATTACCAATCTTACATTAAATAATAATTTAGTTATTGTTGAATATCGTTTTATTGCCTGTGACCCATTTTTATAAGCCCACAATGTCTGAGAATGATGGTGTACCGCCTCCATTCTCCGACATCAGAAGTGGGATTCAAACGGGCAATAATTTCGATACTACCCACGATAGACAATTGCAATCGTTATTAGAAGCGCAAAACGCGAATATGTTGACCCTTATAAAGACACTTCAAAATTCTCCCGCTAATATCAACTTCAAAATGGAGCTACCCGAATTTAATCCCGATAAGGCGGACGCCGACGCGCGCTCGTGGTGCGCGACCGCTGACGTGTGCATGGAGGATAACCCGCTGCGAGGGTCGCAGTTGGTGTAGTCAGCAAGGCGATGAAAGGGTCTGCGTCTACGTGGCTGGCCCAAGTCACCTACGCAGACATCACATGGAAGGAATTCCAGGACTTGTTTCTTGCAAGGTTTGCTTGTCAGGAGACAAATGCAGGTACCCTAATTAATTTAATTAATGACAAGCCAAAGGAAAATGAAACCTTAGCTGCATATGCAAGTCGCCTGATAACTACCCTCATAAGCCGGTGGAAAAAATCAACTAATGAACAAATTGCTGTGGCTACAGTTTTGGCCCATATTTCTCAATTTGATAACCGTATTCAGCGACTGGCATTTACTACAGAAATATCATGTCGACAAGACCTCCAAAAAGTATTGCAAGCTTTTTCGTTTATGAAACGGAAGTTGGCCGCAAGTAATGTTCAGGAAACGTGCATTCCATACGAGGCCAAACGCCCTAAATTAACGCAGCCGAGTGTCCTTAAATGCTTTATATGTGGACGAATCGGCCATAAACAGTCCGAATGCCGCAACAAAGGTAAAGCGTACAGGGGAAGTCAACTAACAACCTCGAGACCTAATCCACTTTTTATTCCAAAGCAAAGTCACTCGGAAAACCCCAAGATCATCTGCTTCAAGTGTGGTGCGGCAGACCACGTCGCCAACCGCTGTCCAGGAGGCGCCAGGAGCAGCACCGCGGTAAACGGTGGTAGCAGCAACGGAGCAGGCAGCAAGGGCGAGCGTCGTGTGGACCTGTGCGTCGTGCAGCCACCTACCGGGACACTTGAGCACCGCGGTGAGTCGTATGATTTTCATTTCGATTCTGGAGCAGAGTGTTCCTTGATTAAGGAAAGCTTAGCTGTTAAATTTAGTGGTAAACAATTTTATAATGTAGTTACTTTAACTGGCATAGGGCAAGATAAGGTCATAAGCACTGAACAGATTTTGTGTAAGGTTAGGATAAATGATTCTTTCACACTTGAAATACTTTTTCATATTGTGCCTGACAGATACCTCCGCAGTAGTATTATGATAGGACGTGAAATTTTGAGTTTAGGATTTGTAATTAATATGAGTGCTACTAGCTTTTCGTTATCCAAGACACCATTAGAACACGTTATAAACACCGCTAATACAGTACCTAACTTTGATGTACTTGATACTGATGCGCCACCTGAGGGTAGGGACTCACTCCTTAATGTGTTAGGTCGTTACTTAGATTATTTTACTACCGATATACCTACTACGCGTGTAAATACGGGAGAACTAGAGATCAGGTTGATAGACCCTAATAAAACTGTACAACGCCGGCCTTATAGGCTCGCGCCTGACGAAAGACAGGCTATGCGTAATAGGATTAACGAGCTTTTGCAAGCTAATGTAATAAGGCCTAGTCATTCGCCTTATGCGAGTCCAGCCTTATTAGTCAAGAAACGTGACGGGTCAGATAGATTATGTGTTGATTACAGAGAGCTGAATAACAATACTGTACCGGATAGATACCCTTACCGTTGATATCGGACCAAATATCTAGACTCAATGGAGCTAATTATTTCACATTACTTGACTGTGCTAGTGGGTTTCATTTGATCCCCGTTAGTGAAAAATCAATAGAACGAACTGCTTTCATCACGCCTGACGGCCATTACGAATATTTGACCATGCCTTTCGGACTACGTAACGCTATCTCTGTATTTCAGAGGGCGATAGTAAAAGCATTAGGAGATCTAGTAAATGATTTTGTGATCGTATACGTTGATGACGTTTTAGTAATTTCAAAGACGGTTGAGGAGGGTATTAATCGGTTAAATGAGGTATTAGAAGCATTAACTAAAGCCGGTTTCTCTCTCAATCTCAAGAAATGCTCTTTCCTCAAGACGAGAGTAGAGTTTTTGGGATATGAGGTAGAGGCTGGTACGGTGAAGCCTAATCGTAGGAAAATAGAAGCTCTGACTGCTTTACCCCCACCCGAAACGGTCACCCAGCTAAGGCAGTTCATCGGACTGGCATCATATTTCAGACAGTTTGTCCCCAAGTTTTCGAGTCTTATGGCTCCACTTCACAAGCTTACCAGTCTGAAGGGAAAACTTTCATGGGAGGCGGCACATGAGGTTATCCGTCAAAAAATAATTTCTGTTTTGACAAGCGATCCCGTATTAATGATTTTTGATCCGCAGTACCCAATCGAATTGCATACTGACGCCAGCGCCGATGGCTATGGTGCAATTTTATTTCAAGTTGTCGAAAATCAGCGCCGTGTCATAGCTTATTTCAGCAAACGGACATCCCCAGCCGAGGCTCGTTATCATAGCTATGAGCTAGAGACCTTGGCTGTGGTAAACGCTATCAAGTATTTTCGCCAATACCTACATGGCAGAAAGTTCACAGTTCATACTGACTGTAATTCATTAAAATGTTCTAAAAATAAAATTGATTTGACTCCAAGGGTGCATAGGTGGTGGGCTTTTCTCCAGTGTTATGACTTTGACATTGTATACAGGCAAGGCAAACAAATGTGTCATGCAGACTTTTTCTCTCGCAATACCGTACAAGTTAGTCCTCAGTCAAATAAATTTGCTGACTCAAAAGTAGAACAAAAACGGGTGGATTTAGCTGAACTTTCATCTCACTGGTTACTAGCTGAACAACAACGCGAAAGCGATATTGTTAGTCTCATGGAAAAATTAAATTCTGGACAATTAGATGAAAATCTAGCTAAAACTTACGAGTTGCGTTCAGGTGTACTCTATAGGAAAGTACAGCGTAATGGCCGGACGAAATGTTTACCTATTGTACCCCGCGCGATGAGGTGGTCAGTAATAAACAATATTCACGAGTCTCTTATCCACTTAGGTTGGCCTAAGACATTAGAAAAAGTTTATGAGCACTATTGGTTTGAGGGCATGGCACGCTTTGTCAAGAAGTTCGTAGATAACTGCGTCACTTGTAAGATAGCGAAATCACACTCAGGTAGGGTACAGGCAGAGTTACACCCCATACCCAAAGTAACAGTTCCTTGGCACACAATACACATCGACGCAACAGGGAAACTTAGTGGTAAAAATGACGTCAAGGAATACGTTTTTGTTTTAATAGACTCATTCACTAAATATGTTCTCCTTTATCATAGCAGAAACATTGACAGCAAAAGCAGTATTCATGCAGTAACTCAAAGCGTAGCACTTTTTGGTACACCAACTCGCATAATAGCTGATCAGGGACGTTGTTTTGCAAGTAGAGAGTTCAAAGAATTTTGTGATAGTAAAAATATTCTGCTACACCTTATTGCGACAGGATCTTCACGTGCCAATGGCCAAGTGGAGCGAATTATGAGTGTTCTTAAGTCGATGCTTACGGCAGTAGAGTGCAGTAAAGATAGGTCATGGCAAGATGCCTTAGGAGAAGTGCAGCTAGCTCTTAACTATACTCTCAACAGTCACAAAATCATCTCCCTTAGAGCTTATGATAGGGAAAGTCGCACGACCACTGTCTTTAATGGCCATTGACGAAGAGGTAGAGATAGACTTAGAAGAGGCTAGGACGTCTGCTGCGGAAGGTATAGAATCATCGGCGCGATATGATAAAGAGAGGTTTGATAGGACAAAGACAAAACCTGATAGTTTCTCAGTTGGAGATTTTGTTTTAATTCAAAATGAGGAGCGAAATCAAGTAAAGCTAGACCCTAAATTCAAGGGGCCGTTCCGAGTCATAGAGGTCTTAGATGGGGATCGCTATACTTTAAAGTCTCTAAGTTCAAAGCGCACTTATAAATACGCCCGTGATAGGATTAGACGTATGCCAGATGGTCAAGTACCTATTGAAGTTAATGAGGATGAGTCAAATTGTGAGATGTAATTTGTTCTAAGCTAGGTACTCTAGTCGTAGACCGGGTCAAGTGTGACCGTATGTGTTGACCGCACCAGTTGTGTCGCTGTAGCCGTAGCTCATTGAAATCGGTATGTACATCTTGGGATTACTGGGTATCGTTAATCACATTGTGCTTGCGATTCTCTTGGTCTCTGGGTAGTGCACCGTGAGCCCGCGGTATTGCAGTGAACACTGGCGGGGGTCGGGTCTAAGCGGGTAGATCATAGAGTCATGAGACGACTCGGTGATCCTGGTAGATGGATCGCATAAGCATGATTTGCTGGGCTAATAGAGCCGTATAGGTCTAGATAGTGTGTGCTTGGACAAAGGTTATCTAAAGAATTGTAAAGTGTTATGATACTGACCTTGTTACTCGATCATTTGGGTGATTACATGAGCTGAACTGATATTTGATTGATTTTTCTAGTCTTATTTAAATGTTTGTGAAAATAGAACCTAGTACTCAGATTTCATTAATTATCTAGATGTACCCCTGTAATTTTATGTAATCAGTGTTAAGGTCAGGTTGGGCCGAACGATAAATACTGTGCTTGGTTTTCTTTTGTTTCAGACTAACACACGGGGACGTGTGTCTTGTCAGAATGGCCGTGTCGGTTGGTCATTAGTACGGTCGCTGAATTGATGGTGACGCACCAACGACAAGATGGCGTCGTTGGCAGAGCCTAGGAGGTCGGAGTGGCGCTTACGAGTACACTTTGACTTCGCAAACCGTCGGGGGAGGTCAAGACCTAGGAACTGTCGTGCATCACTATCAGTCTAGCTTCTAGTTTACTCTACCACAGTACTTATCGGTCGCGAGTGAGATTATTTGATTAAAATTGTGTGACAAGTGATTAATTGTGTATTACCAATCTTACATTAAATAATAATTTAGTTATTGTTGAATATCGTTTTATTGCCTGTGACCCATTTTTATAAGCCCACAATGTCTGAGAATGATGGTGTACCGCCTCCATTCTCCGACATATTCAATTGTATTTTAGGCTGGCGATCTGAGTGAGTTGTTGCCCCACATATTTTTATGGTGCCACTAGTGGTATTGTTGTGTACCGGGTTGTGCAGCTCCCTCAAAAATGGTTGAGCTGCATGAGCTATTCGGGGCATGCTTGCCGTCTGCTGGCACAGGCTTGCTCAGATCGATCTGGTTCTTTCCTCTAAAGACCAGTCCAGTAAATACTCTGCATTTGTTTACACAAAATTACTATTGTATTATCAGGACTAAAAGAGACTGTGACCCCCGAGTTTGTTTCGACATTTCTTCCCAAGGTAGTCAGTTAGGAAATGTCGACCTCATCTAGATTAAGAAGACGTGTGAAAGTGATTGAATGTAGTCCTATTTGCAAAATAAAGAATTGGAATTTGAATTTGACCCCTTTTTAAAACGACATCTCTATAAAACGACGCCTTCAGTAAACGACGCCTCTTAAAAACGACCCCTCTGAAAAACGAAGTCTCCATTAAAATACCCCTTCAAAAAATTACGCCTCTATTTAAACGACGCCTTCATGACACGACGCCTCTATAAAAACGACGCTTTTATTAAAACGACTCCTTCAAAAAACGACACATCTTAAAAAAAACGCGTCTATAAAAATAACGCCTCTATAAAAACGACACCACTATAAAAACGACGCCTCTAAACAACGACGACTTCAAATCCGACGCCTCTATATAAACGACGCTTTTATTAAAACGACTCCTTCAAAAAACGACACCTCTTAGGCTGCCTGTCCACCGGAGCGGAGCTAGGCTGCGGAGTGGAGAAACTGAGAAATATTGACCAATAGGATTGCACAATAACTCCGCTCCTCTTCAGTGGACAATCCTATTGGTTAATATTTCTCAGTTTCTCCACTCCGCAGCCTAGCTCCGCTCCGGTGGACAGGCAGCCTTAAAAAAATATGCGTCTATAAAAAAAAACGCCTCTATAAAAACGACACTTCTATAAGAACGACGCCTCTATTAAAACGACATTTTCAAAAAACGACGCTTGTATAAAAGCGACTGTTATGAAAAACGACGCCTCTATATAAACGACGCCTTCATTAAACGACGTCTCCATAAAAACAACGCCTCTATTAAACGACGCCTCTATATAAACCACGCCTTGAAAAATAGACGCCTCTTTAAAAACGACGCCTCTATAAAACGACGCCTCCAGAGAACGACGCCTCTAAACAACGACGCCTCTGAAAAACGACACCTCTAAAAAACGACGCCTTCATAAAACGACGCCCCTAAAAAAACGAAGCCTCCATAAAACGACGCTTCCATTAAACGACGCCTCTATAAAAACGACTCTTATGAAAAACGACGCCTTCAAAAAACGACGCCTCTAAACAACGACGCCTTCAAAAAACGACGCCTCTAAACAACGGCGCCTTCAAAAACCGACTCCGCTAGAAGAACGAGGCCTTCATAAAACGACGCCTTCATAAAAAGAACGCCTCTATAAAAACGACACCTCTAAAAAACGACGCCTCTATAAAAACGACGCCTCCAAAAAGCGACGCTTCTTTTAAAAAGACGCTTATGAAAAACGACGCCTTCAAAAAACGACGCCTCTATAAACACGACGCTTTTATTAAAACGACTCCTTCAAGAAGCGACACCTCCTAAAAAAAATACGCATCTATAAAAAGAACGCCTCTATAAAAACGAAACCTCTATAAAAACGACGCCTCTAAACAACGACGCCTTCAAAAAACGACGCCTCTAAACAACGACGCCTTCAAAAACCGACTCCTCTAGAAGAACGACGCCTCTATAAAACGACGCCTTCATAAAAAGAACGCCTCTATAAAAACGACACCTCTATAAAACGACGCCTCTATAAAAACGACGCCTCCAAAAAGCGACGCTTCTTTTAAAAAGACGCTTATGAAAAACGACGACTTCTAAAAACGACGCCTCTATAAAAACGACGCCTCTGAAAAACGACGTCTCTATAAAAATACGCCTTCAAAAACGACGCATCTATAAAAACGACGCCTCTTAACAACGACGCCTTCAAACAACGACGCCTCTAATTAAACGACGCCTCTAATTAAACGACGCCTTCATGAAACGACGCCTTCCAAAAACGACGCCTCTAAAAAACGACGCCTTCAAAATCCAACGCCTCTTAAAACGACGCCTCTTTATAAACGACGCATTTATTAAAACGACTCCTTCAAAAAACGACACCTCTTAAAAAAATACGCGTCTATAAAAAGAACGCCTCTGGTAGCGCCATCTATCTGTTTAAGACGGACTACTAGTCGTCTCATCCATATTTCGCAATATTAGTTCCATTCATTCATTTGACCACTTTTGGAATGAGCGATGTGAACCCCGCCGCTTCCTTACCAATCCTTCCGCACGCCTGGCGCGTAACGCACGTACGCGCTTTCGCAAACCGTCGGAAATAAACGAATCGCCGAGAGGAGGCACACGATACCGCGCCCGTGTCGCTCCTGTGCTGCATCGCCTCCTTACTGCCGCTGCCGGATAGCGAACTTTTGTGATAATCCGCCCGCGGGTGTGAACGTGACAGTTTTGTGATCGCATCGGGAAGAACGCCGCCCGCCATCTTGTACTGCCCAACGCTGGAGTGCCAGGTATGCGTGCTTTTTCCCATAGACCTACATCGCTCGCTCACCTCTTGGCGATAATCAGCCATCCTCCAAAAATACAGTCCACTTAAAGATATACCTCGTTTATTTCCAAACCATTTTTTTGGTCCGAACGACCCGGATTCATATATCCGTATTCCCGCTCGCGTAGGTATCTTTTATAAGTGCCTACCTAGGTAGTTGTAGCACCTAGCTGCACTCCTAGTTCATAAATATATACCCATTACGTGGTTATTCCCGCACCCCCAGTAGGTAATATACTCAACGTAGCTACCTACTGACTTACAATAATAATTATAAACTAGGTATATAGTCGTTTTGTAAATTCATAATTTCAAGCTCCTTTTACCACCGCCTTTAAAGTCGTTGCCTTATTATTAGGTACAAGTACTTACTTTCCGCATAACATAAAACTACAGCATAATTTTAGGTTATTTACTTCTACCTACATTTGGAATATAAAATGTCGCAACAAAAGAAATATACTTCTGACAAGAATGAATTAGTTATCTTAGAAGCTAAACGCAATGTTTTATTTGAGCGCATACAAAACATTTACGAGCGTTCAAAAACCGCCAAAATTTCCGATGTCAACAAAGAATCATTTCTTAGTTATTGTATGACAGTAGACGATATTCGAACCGATTTTCATAAATTATTAGACGCTTATAACGCACAATTACTTTCTATTAATCCTGAATCTAAACCAAATTATCAGGCATTCACCTCATTCGAAGATCTTTATTGTATCATAAAACGTATACAATCGCAGTTAGATAATCAACAGTCCGCGAAGCCCAGCGCCGGACCGGCTGTCCGAGCACCGAAACTGCCCGCGATTGAACTCGTGTCATTCGATGGCGATATACGAAACTGGCCATTATTTTATGCAAGTTTCAAGTCTACAGTGCACGATAACGCCTCGCTGACGGACGCTGACAGGTTGTACTATTTAATAGGTAAGCTGTCGCCGAAAGCGCAATCTACATTTGCAGGTGTCACACCAAGTGCTGAGAATTATCAGGTCATTTTCCAGTCACTTCTTGATAGGTATCAGGATACTCGCATCCTCGCGTCTACTTACTTTGATCAAGCTTTGAATCTTAAATTGTCTGGTCCCGCGTCAGTTTCGAATTTCCAACTGTTTATTGATAACTTTTTTACCGCAGTAAATTCCCTTAAAAACCTAAAGTTAGAAAACCTTGCAGACTTTATGTTATTGCAACTCGCATTAAAAAAGTTCGACACGGAAACCGTTCGTGCATTCGAGATGACCGAACGTCAAAATAAATTACCTACCCTAAATAGTTTTCTTTCATTCATTAAAGATCAGTGTCGAATATATCAGAATACGCAGCCTAGTTCGTCTAACTCGTCTAGTAATAATAATACAAGTAAACAAAACTTTAATAAATCGCGAAGTAGTAATAATAAGTCGGTCCCTAACCCACAATCTTACGTAGCATGTTCGGATTCCGCAAATAACTCACACAAGTGTCTGTGCGACAATATTGTTCACGACCACCTTTTTAAATGTCCAGCCTTTAATAATTTAAATCCGACTGCTCGTTATAAATACGCTAAAGAAAATAAAGCTTGTGTTAATTGTTTGAGTATTAAGCATAAAACAAGCGATTGTTCTAGTAAAACTAAGTGTCGCTCATGCAATCAACAACATCATACGTTATTGCATTTTGAGAAAAAATCTCCGTTATTTGACCCCGGTAACCTTAACGTAAACGTAAATCCTAGTCCAGCTGTTTCGTTCTCTTTACCGCAGGCACAGGCCGCTCGTACCACGGCGCCTGTCCTTCCCGCGTCTCAGCCCGGAGTTTCTTTGTGTACGACATCCATTGCGCTCGCACGCCGGCAGTGCGCACGCACTCAACATACTCAGCGCGAAGCAGAGCGTCAATGTAACGCGTCTACTACGATATTATTAGCGACCGCGCAAGTTATTATTTATGACGTGAACAACACACCCCGCGTGGTTCGTTGTTTACTTGATAGTGCATCACAAAGTAGCTTCATTACTTCGGATTGTTTCAAATGTCTTGGACTTTGGAATAACTTTAAAAATACTAACTTAGTAGTTAAAGGGATCGGTTGTTCAGAAAAATCTTGTAAGGGTTCCGTCGATATTAAAATACATTCGCGTTTCAATAATGATATTAATTTCAACGTTTCGTCGCTTATTGTGGAACGTATTACGGACACGTTGCCTAGCGCTCACGTGGACGTGTCGTTACTCGCGCACCTCGAGACATTGCCGCTCGCTGATGCTCACTTTGCGCAGCCGGGTAATATCGATGTTTTGATCGGTGCTTCAGTTTTTCCGCACTTACTACTACCTAATATTGTACGTAGTGAGCAATATAATTTACCTCCCGCTATTGAGACGGTATTTGGCTATGTAGTTATGGGTGTCGTACCTACGCTGCATAATACACATTATACTACGTCTTGCTGTTCTGTTCTTCAAGAAAATAATATTAATTCTCTTCTTAAGCGATTTTGGGAGCTTGAAGAGGTCTCCGCACCGCCCTCGTTGAGCCGTAAGGATCTCGAGTGTGAAGAACATTTCCGCGCTACCACTGTTCGCGACGATAGTGGTAGATATGTTGTAGCGTTGCCGTTCTGTGGCGACCCGTATTCTTTAGGCGACTCGCACGCTGCTGCACTTAGGCGCTTATACTGTTTAGAACGTAAACTCGATGCGTCGCTTAAATTACGCGGTGCTTACAATGACGTCATGCGTGATTACATAAATAAAGGTTTTTTAAGCCCAGTTGTAAACGACGAGGGCAATTCTCTTCCCGCGTATTATATTCCGCATCACGGCGTGGTTCGCGAAGATAAGACCTCCACTAAAGTTCGTGTGGTTTTAGATGCTAGTTGCCGAACTACATCGGGTCAGTCAATCAATGACATTTTGCATGCCGGTCCTGATCTACAGGGTGATTTATTTAACATCTTAATTAAATTCCGCCTTTTCAAAATTGCACTTTCAGCTGATTGTAGACAAATGTTTCTCAATATCGGCATTCGCGAATCCGACCGTAGATTTCAACGAATTTTATATCGTTTTGACAATAGTGAGCCTTTAACCGTGTATCAATTTAATCGCGTTTGTTTTGGACTTAAGTCTAGTCCATATCACGCGTTACGAGTTGTCCGCCAGTTGATCGCTGATGAAGGCGACAACTTTCCCGCTGCAGCCGCTGTTTCTGCTTCCGCTTTATACATGGACGACATTGTCTGTAGTGTCGCATCCGCTCCGCAAGCAGTTTCGCTTTGTGAAGAGCTTATTCAGCTTTTCAAACGAGGCCAATTTGACCTTGTCAAATGGACAAGCAATTCCAAAGAGGTTCTCGCGCACATACCTGTAGCCTTACTCTCGACACTCGATCCCAATCTGAATTCAAAATTGGGATCGAGATCTTGTCATTTGGCACTCTTGAATGCTACACTAGCTCACGATTGGAATCGGATTGGGTGGTTTTTTTTGGAACTAAATGAAATCGACTTGACTCGAACGCATGCACTTTTTCGGTACTCTTGACGCGATTTTGACGTTGACATATCGAGTTTGAATTCGTGTTTATGATCAAAGTTGAACGATCACAAAAAGGCTACTTTTTCGGGATCGAGTTTTATATTGTGACTGATTTGTGAAGTTTTTAGCGTGAATAATGGCACGTTTAGGAGTTATTTATGATATTTTGGACAATTCTCATAAGTTAGATATGAGACAAAGGCGGAATTTGAGACGAATGGCGCGGTATGCAGATAGTGCGTTTGCCATGACTGACGACGAATTTAAGAAGAATTATCGAGTAAATAGGAAACTTTTCGAAGTGATTTATAAGGATTTAGAACCTTTGATGCCCCAGCCTACTCGCCGTAGCGACATACCAAGAAAATACAAGGTTTGTGAACTAGCAATTCCATTTTCACATGGTATTGTTTAAGTATACTTAAAAATAATCTTCTTTTGTATTCTTTAGGTTTTAGTGGCACTTTCGTTCTACGCCACAGGCAGCTACCAAAGATTAGTAGGCGGGACACAAGGGACATTGATGTCCCAACAATCAGTTTCAAGAGCAATAAGAGAAGTGACAAATGCTCTTAATTCTAATGAAATTTTAAATAAATGGCTTAAGTTTCCACAGACTCGCCGACAACGAGACTTAATTAAACAAAGGTATACCTTTATAAGCACTTCATTTTAGCTTATTATTTTAGAGAACATAACATTCAATACTTTGATTTGTTGTTTTGAGATTTGTTAAGTTTATTTGGAACTTATTTGTTAATATTAATATGCTAGTAATAAATTTATTTCAGGTTTTATGAAAAATTTAAAATTCCTGCAGTCACGGGATGTATTGATGGTACTCATGTGGCTATTGTAAGACCATCGCAAAATGAAGAGCGGTTTTACAACAGAAAAGGTTACCATTCGAGAAATGTTTTAATTGTAGGTTAATTTGGATATTTATCTAGTTATTAACTATAAGAGTGACTGTTACTTTCAATAAAAGTATTTTTTTTAACAGATTTGTGATGCTGATCTCAATATACTGAGTGTAGATTCTTCATTTGGTGGAGCCTCACACGACACATTTGTTTGGAACCAAAATCCTGTTAAGAACTATGTAATAAATTTAGTAAATGCAGGAGAAAGAGTTTTTTTACTTGGTAAGCATTTCATACCGTTGTTGAAATTGAATTTACATTAGATCTGCAATGAATTTTGTATACAAATAAGGTAATAAAAAATTACTAAGTCATTTTAATATCAATTACAGGTGATTCCGGTTATCCTCAAAGGGAATATATGATGACCCCAATAGTGGATGCACCACCAGGCTCAGCTGAAGAGTACTACACAAATCTGCATTGTGTGGCTCGCAATACTGTTGAGCGCACAATTGGGGTTTTAAAAAATAGATGGAGATGTCTTCTGGGCCATAGAGTTCTTCATTACCATCCAGACACAGCTTCTAAAATTATAAATGCATGCTGTGTTTTACACAACATTTGTAATCGAGCACGATTGGGTCTGGATGATATTGAGGATGATGTACCTCCCAGGGGAGAAATCCAATTGGCACAGAATGAGTTAGAGGTGGATCGAGGTTCTGCTATCATTGAGCTGCGCAGGGGTCTCGAGGCCCGTGCACAGCTTGTGCGAGAACTGTGGACAGCTCGACACCTTCACTAATATTATTATTTTATAAATTCAAAGTGTTCACTATATAATTAAAAAACTTGCGTGTATGCATAAACCTATATTTACATAGATATTTACAACTATTTTAAGTAACTATACAGCATATTATATGTATATTATACTGCATTTATAAATAATTATACAATGAAACTTAAGTCTAAACTGATAGATACTTAAAACTCTAAAGGAAAACTTAAATTAAATACTAATACATAACTTAAATAAATTAGATATATATTCAATTACAGCCTATTTTGTCTTAGAACATCAGCAATGTTATTAAGGGCATTTGCCACAGTTTGGGAACCTTCTCTTATGGCAGTTGACAGTAACTCCATCTGTTCTACTGCTCGAGATAAGGCCCTCGCTGTGACAATTTCTGCTTCAACCCTCTGCCTCTCTATCTCTGCGAATCTCTCCCGGTTTTGATCCAACATAGTCCTTGATCGGACACGCTGTCGCGGGGGCACGCTGGTCCTTCTAGGACTATGTTCTCTTGGTGTTGTAGCTGACAAATAAAAATAGAAAAAATAACATATATGTTATACCTATCATCATGAAAGATGGCAAACGAAGTTTACATTGTAGTTTTTTTTGTATTATTTAAATTAATTTCATAAAATTTTGCATAGTTCTTGAGTACTTATTTAACTTAATCTAGTTTATAATAATTGTATGTGCATGTATGTGTATTCTATTGTTCTAGTATTAACTGATAACTTGTACATATTATTATGTGTGGTGCAAACTGTAAGTATAAATTGGTTATTAATAAATATATAAATACAATAAAAAGAAGTTTGAAAGAAATTACCTATCACAGTCTCTTCATTCTGGACAGGAGAAGCTGGAGGGTCCAATACATCCGCATCCATAATAATATTAAAATCTTGGGTCGGAACAATTTCAATTTCTGACTGGATATCATTCTGGCTTTGGCTCTGCAATGATTTAACAAATATAAGTACATAATTATGAAAGTAACATAACACCACTCCTGTATTCCCTGCAGGGTTATTTAGACACACATTTCGACAGTATGTTTAAGTCCCATATAAAAGGGGAACCTGGAAATTAAACCTAAATAACTAAACTGACTTACTGTGGATGGAAATGGATTGGCAGCAACATGGCTGTCTCCTGCAGCAAATTGAAGGCCCCCCATCACTGCTACTAGGCGTTGGTCGATGGGTGTTAATTCAGGTAAATTATCTGCAGACCCACCACCTGTACGCCTCATCGACTGTGCTTGCTGGGCACAAGTCTTCTTTAGGGTACACTTTTTGTCAGCCCAATACTAAAAAGGAAATAAATGTACCTTACTTACCAATTTATTATTGTAATTGTTGTCATAAAATTACTGTGAAAAAAATGAATTAGGGTGTAGACAGTAGGTACCTTAGCCCAGCCTTTGCCATCTTTCTGTGCACCGCCTAGTGCATTTAGGGAAACTGCTATCTCGTCCCATTTTCTCTTTGTCTGCTGCTTAGCATGAGCAGTGCGCAAAAGCCCCTTGGCGATTCCGGGGTTCTGTGTCAGGAAATCCACTAGAGTCTCCAGCTGTTGATGTGTTGGCCTACTCATCCTGTAAGAGCAATCAATGTTTGTATTAAGCAAAAGTGAAGAATATTTAAATTTAAAGGATTACAATATTTATAATAAAATTGAGCCATACCTTTAAATTTTCGTCTTCGTCGGTGGAATACTTAAGTTGAACTAACTTAAACTTGTGCACGAAAACGTAAATTCCAGAATACACACTTGAAACTTTTTAGATAAAATCGCTTTGAAACTTTGTTTATCACAGCACAAAATAAATAATATTCACAGTTCGTAGTCAAGGAACCATTAGGATTCAAGTGTGTTCAAGTGGATGACAAATGCGCGGGAAGTTTTTTTAGGCATCGACATACAAAATGAGCCATTGCTGCCTAAGCAAGTGTTAAAATACATATAAATGCAAGCAAAGAACACTAAAATAATAAATTATGTAAAAATAAAAGAGAAACACAAATTTATTTAATTATTTAGCGAGTAATTCAATATTTTTAAATTTAGTAATTAACGTTTTCATTTATATGGCCACCCCATGACAATCAGTGTAGTCGAACATGCAATCGATTCCAATCTCAATCTCGACTTCGTTCAAGAGTGCTGTTTCGGATGTTTCGATGGATGTTTAAATAAATCTGACTCCAATAAATTATAGCGGTTTATTCAGGGTTACGGTTACAATTTTTGAACTTGATACATTATTAGATGCGTATGCGTCGAGTGAACGGTTATTTGACATTACTTGTTTTAAGTTTTACTGGTATATTTGTCTATGATTAGAAGAAGAGTGAAGTTAGTAACTGCGCCGAACTTCACAGCGCATAGTGTAGCCAGTGTTGCCTGCTTGCCGCAACATACTGGGGGGGCCCGGGGAGTATCAGCTTTCAATGGTGTCCTCCGGAGGCTCCAACAAAGGACAGAGGTATTTGATGGCGCGTCGATAAGTGCTCGTAGAAGTTTTTATTTCGGCAACGCGAACCACATCATCTTTGCCAGGATACAAGGCAGTTATTCGTCCTAGCTTCCATTGCATAGGTGGGGTATTCTCCTCTTTCATCAACACTAGTTCTCCAACTTGCAGCTGTCGATCAGGAAGTCGCCATTTGATACGCTGTTGAAGCTCTGCTATGTACTCAAGTTTCCAGCGGTTCCAGAAGTGTTGACGTAGCATTTCCAATCGCTGATAACGATTAAGTCTGTGAAGCCTTTCATTTAACAAATTAGGTGACGGCAGCGACGTCAATGGTCTGCCAATCAGAAAGTGGCCCGGTGTTAAAGGTTGGAAATCATCGGGACTGGAAGATAAGGGATACAAAGGTCTGCTATTTAGGATGGATTCAATTTGGCTAAATAGAGTTGCCAACTCTTCAAATGTTAAGTGTGTATTCCCTAAAATTCTTTTTATATGAAATTTGGCAGATTTAACGCCAGCCTCCCATAATCCTCCGAAATGAGGTGCATAAGCCGGTTGAAACTTAAATTTAATTCCTTCTTCAGAGAGAAAACTACTAACATTATTAGTTTGTGAATTTAAAAAATTACTAATTTCTTTATGGGCTCCTAGAAAGTTTCTACCATTGTCGCAGAAAATTTCAACTGGTTTTCCCCTGCGGGAGATAAAACGGCGTAGGGATAATATGAAGGCATCTGTGGACAATTCACTTACGGCCTCCAAATGTAGGCATTTAAATCTAAGGCAAACAAAAATACAGAGGTAACATTTTGTTATCTTGCAACCTCTGCCCTTACGATCGGTTATAAAGAATGGCCCAGCAAAGTCGACACCAACAGCTATGAAAGGAAAATCAGGATTTATTCGTTGTGGTGGCAGCGCACCCATCATAGGTGTCAGCGTTTTTCCTCTGGCCCTTCTGCAAACTACGCAATGCCTTGCAGTGGTGCGAGCAAGATCTCTCCCGGCTAAAGGCCAAACAAGTTCTCTTATGGAAGAAAGAAGCAGCTGCGGACCAGCATGCAGAAGTCGCAAGTGTTCCTGCTCGAAAAACAACTTGGTAAGTCTATGTTTTTTATGTAATAACATGGGGTGACGCTTGTCAAAACTGTAGCAAGAGGAGTTTAAACGTCCGCCCACCCTTAAGACATTATTCTCGTCACTGAAAGGATTTAGGCTTAATAAAGGATTCGTAGAAGGTAGGTTTCCCTTACTAGCTAGAATTGCTATTTCCTTTGGAAATAGTTCTTGTTGAGCTAAGCGTACCAATTTTTCAAATGAATTTGAAAGCTCTTCTGGTTGTAAGATACCAGATTTTCTATTTTGTGAATTACGACAATTAAAAATAAATCTAAGCAAGTAAGCGAAAGAACGTTGTAGAAATTTTAATTTAGAATAACGATTAAAATCTATGAGTTGTTGATCAGTTGGATTATCTTTAGTAATAATATTCAAATTAATTTCAGACACATAACTTTCATCATTACATTGTTTAAAATTGCGTGAAGGCCAAACCGGTTCAGGCTGAGTAAGAAAAGTTGGTCCATTCCACCATAAACTTAAATTATTAATTTTATCGGCGTCTACACCGCGAGAAGCTATGTCAGCAGGATTCGATGCGGTGGGTACATGCCTCCAGTCAGACAATTCAGTGAGTTCTAATACTGCCCCTACCCTATTAGCCACAAATGTTTCTAGCTTGTCATACCGCGAAGCTAACCACGTGAGCGCGATCGATGAGTCAGTCCAAAATACTTTCCGGTGTATCACACATCGCAGCGCACGACATACGGAGCTCGCGAGTTGGGCGCCCAGCAAACATGCACACAACTCTAAACGAGGAATAGTCGTTGGCTTGACAGAGGCTAATCGGGCTTTCGCGCACTGCAGCCTAACTGTAACATTATCCTGCCTATCCACAGATCTTAAATAAATACATGCTGCGTATGCGCTTTGTGAAGCGTCGCAAAAACAATGCATTTCAATCCGAACAGGGGATATACATAAAGTGTGCCTAGGTATACGTAATGTGCAAAGATGTTTCATGTTCTCTATGAACGAATACCATGACTGGCAGATGTCATAGGGTGCTGGTGTGTCCCAATCTATTTTTTGTATCCATAATTTTTGTACTAAAATTTTCGGTTTAATTGTGAGAGGGCTCAATAAGCCAAGAGGGTCAAATACCTTGCAAGTGTCTGATAAAATGGAACGTTTAGTGGGTTTGTCTTTGTGGTATAGTTCTTTATAACTATTAGGAAAATGAATATAATCATCATTCGGATCCCAGCCTACACCCAATATGTGTGACGATGAACTTAAAATTAATTTGTTTTGACTGCTGCTATCATTAGGTAATATTGTTGATAAATTGCTACGATATTTGCGCAAGTTCATACAACCTTTAGATAAAGCATTTTCTACAGAATCTTTTATATAAAGTAAGTCATCTATACTGTCAGTACCGGTTAGCAAATCATCGACTAGAAAATCATTTTGAATTATATTTTTAATTCTTGAGTCATTACAATCTTCACCCAACTGCCACAAGCAGCGAGTGCTCAAAAAACTAGAACTTGTTAACCCATAGGTAACCGTGTTTAGTCGTAATGACTTCAGAGGATTAGTATCATGATCGCGCCACAGTATCATTTGTAGGTCACGATGACATTCTTGAACTTGAACCTGCCGATACATTTTCTCGATATCTCCGGACAGTACAAAGACATGTTGTCGAAACCTGATTAGAATATTAAATAAGGAATCTTGAATGTGTGGCCCAGTCATTTGTATGTCATTAATGGAGAACCCGGAGCTAGTTTTCGCACTACCATTAAATACAACTCGTAGTTTGGTTGATTCACTTGTAGGCTTTAAAACAGCATGATGTGGAATAAAGTATGACTGTTCAGGAACTAAAATGGCAGATGGTGACAAATGTCCTAGGTCTGAATATTCCTTTATAAAATCACAGTACATTTGTTTTAAAGTAGGATTTTTCATTAATCTCTTTTCTAATGATAAAAATTGTCTTTTTGCATTTCTATATGATTCGCCTAGGCAGTCGGGTTGCGAAAGAAGAGGAAGTTTAACATTAAACCTTCCATCTTGGCTACGAAAAGTATTCACAACAAAATCTTTCTCACATTGTATTTCCTCCTCTGTGTTTACAATGACAGAGGACGGGATCTGTTCCAATTTCCAAAAATCGGTTAATCTTTCATTAAGGGTTTCGTTTGACATGCAGTTACTATTGTTGCAAGTAACATTTACATGATTGCAGTGAATAGACTTTGAACTAACTTGAGTTTTTGTTAGCAATGGGCCTGCTAATATCCAACCTAATTTAGTTTTTCTTATAACAGGCTGGTTAGGGCCGAGACTAATCTGATTAGATTCAATTATAGACCAAAAAATGTCAGTCCCTATCAACAAATCTATAGTTGCAGATATGTTAAACGTAGGATCAGCAAGTTTAATGTTGGATGGTAATATTATATTTGAAACATCTATAGACTTGTTAGGTATGCTTCCGGAGATATGCGGAAGTACAAGACAAGTTATGTTTGCATTATAATTGCTATGTTTTGATTTAATATGTATAGTACATCTTTGCACTGCATTAGAGAGTGACCTATTACCTACACCAACTATATCGACACTGGTTGGCTGGGTAGTCAACTGCAATTTGTTCTTTAACCTATCTGTAATAAGTGAACATTGACTCCCGCTATCTAGCAGTGCACGAACAGCACAGTGGGTTTGAGAAACTGGATTATAAATATCCACTAAAACCGTGGATAACAAAACACAATTGTTTGTTTGCAGTGACATATTGTTCACTATGTTATTGGTACCGACACTCGGATCCTGCTGACACTCAACTTCAGTCCCAGAGTTAGACGAGTGTACATTTGATACATTAACAGCTTGAGAGTTATTTTGTCTATGTAGCAAACTATTATGATATTTCTTACAAATAGTACAAGGGCCCAACCTGCATTGACGAGAAGAATGTCCCTTACGTAAACAGTTTATACATAGCTTTAACCGCGCTGCTTCCTTCTGTCTATCCTCCACAGACTTAGCCAGGAACGTGGAGCAGTCGTAGATGCGATGACTACCACCACAAAAGACACACGTAGCAGCAGAAACGCCAGGAGCAGCTGAAATAGCAAATGCCTTTGCGTGAGATTTTTCAGGTTTTGAATTGTTATTATGACTATGCCGTTCAGTCTTATTAACCTGAACAGACTCAAGAACGTCAGCACGATTTTTTAGAAATTGAAAAAAATCCTTCAGAGTTGGCTTGCCGTTGAGAACATTTTTGTGTTCTTGCCACTTGAAACTACTGCTGTTGTCAAGCTTTGCCGAGACCAAATGAATGATCAAGGAATCCCAAGACTTGGTTGGTTCACCCAGCGTATTTAGAGCCCGTAAGTTCTTTGACACATGATCAACTATGAACCTTAATATTTTAGATGAATCACGGGGTGCATTTTGAAAATTGAACAGTGAATTTAAATGGTATGTTATGAGTTGATTCTCATTGTTATATCTCTCGCAGAGGAGACGCCAAGCTTCCTTGTAATTGGTGGAACTAACCTCTAAATTGTTAACAACTAGGGCTGCCTCTCCCTCCAAGTATGAGTTGAGATAATGAAATTTGTGTATGTCCTCAATCCTATTGTTATTATGTATAAGCGACAAAAAAGTATCTCGAAACTCGAGCCACTTGAAATAAGTTCCATCAAAGTTAGCAATTTTTATCACTGGTAGTTTAAAACTAACAAGATTATGGTTATTATGTTGACAAGAATTATTTACTGATTGCGCACAACCTTCACGTGGTTGATTTGCTTCCAAGAATACACGAGTGCGAGCAATTAATGTAGAAAAGTCCAATTCCATTTCATCCCTGATTTCAAGTTCACTGTCCAAGTTTGAAGAGTTAAGCGTTTCGATTTCTGATTGAACATCATCGAACGCTGTATATAACTCCTCAAACCTTTGGAATCTTTGGCTAATAATACCTAAATCAGTTGATGAAAATGTATTGCCAGGCTCTAAGAATGAGTTTAAATAATTCTTGTACTTAGTTATCCTACCTTTTATCGAGCTTCGTTTTGTATACAAATCCTTTATGCTTAAATTGGGCACAGACACACTATGTTTTGGAAGCTCTGCACTTTCCACATGTAATTTACTCAAATGTTCACTAGTATGAGACATTATTATGGTTGAAACACTTAATTTAACTTTAAAATTAATTTGAAAGATAAAACTCTAAAGAAGGAATCAAAATAACAATGCAATACGTAACTTATGCAGTCCGGCCGGCTAATGCACCAACACTCCATTAATGAGGTCAAAGTCAAGGTTAGCGAATTAGCTGCGCATGCGACAGCGACGAGGCGACTCAAACAAAAGACATCGAGCGGCCGACGATTAATAACGGAACTGGAATGCACAGAAAACGAGTTAGCGTTATTTATTACCTATCTTCACAATAATTAGCAATGACAGATTGCAAAGGGTGACTGAGCGTTTTATCTTGCAATTCGAGTAGGTACTTTAGTATATTTAATTTTTAATAAGTAAGTAATGTAATAAAGTTCTTATAGATTTTTACAAAGTAAGAACTAAATAGTTTAAAATGAAATTGAAATGAAGGGGAATGAAACAATGACTCATCAACTTTGATGATTTGCAATTGAAAAATAAAATAATCAAAGTTTAAGATTGCTAGTCGGTAATATAGAAATTAAATGGAAACGAAAGAAAATGGCGGGTGAAGCAAATTGGCATCTCTTTCTAGACAATTTTAGTTTGGAAATGGGATGGGAATATTTGGAATATGGATGGGATGAGGCACTTTCCTGGCTAAGCACTGGCTGCGGTGCTGCTCGTAGGCTGTAGGCTGACCGGCTGGCTTCAAGCTTGTAACGGATGGCCCTCCAATTGTCCAATATCTCTTCTTATAGATCTCGTTTTTATGGTAACCAATGCATCACGTCGGGGTCACCAATGTTTCGGATGTTTCGATGGATGTTTAAATAAATCTGACTCCAATAAATTATAGCGGTTTATTCAGGGTTACGGTTACAATTTTTGAACTTGATACATTATTAGATGCGTATGCGTCGAGTGAACGGTTATTTGACATTACTTGTTTTAAGTTTTACTGGTATATTTGTCTATGATTAGAAGAAGAGTGAAGTTAGTAACTGCGCCGAACTTCACAGCGCATAGTGTAGCCAGTGTTGCCTGCTTGCCGCAACAAGTGCCAATTTTCTTAAGATTGGAATTGAAACTGGATCAGATTGGAATACGATCGAGATTGGGATCGAGTATCGAGAGTAAGGCTGCTGATTCGCATAAAGCTTCTCCGGACATTGAGTTCGAGAGGTCCGCACATCACAAGGTTCTTGGTTTACGCTGGGACAGACATTGTGATAACTTCCGCTTTGACATCTTATCACCAGGTGATAAGTGTACCAAACGCGCAATGCTATCCACAGTGGCTCGTTTATGGGACATAATGGGTTTTGTGGCTCCTACCATTTTGTATGCCAAGCTCTTGATCAAAGAGCTTTGGTTAACAAAATGTGATTGGGATGACACTCCTCCCGACCATATTGTCGCTGCTTGGAAACAGTTTTGTGCTGAGCTTCCCGCACTCAATAAAATAATTGTGCCGCGCCATCTAGGTTTAGTAGATGGATGTTTTGTTAACTTAATAGGTTTCGCTGACGCCAGTGAACGCGCTTATGGCGGAGTCATATATTTGCAAGTCCGCATTGGATCTAACTACTCTGTGCAGCTAGTTTGTGCCAAGTCTAAGGTCTCTCCTGTCAAAACCATTTCGGTTGCGAGACTGGAGTTGTGCGCGGCTCTGTTGCTGTCTCGGTTGCTTCGCAAAGTTCGAGACACAATTGCGCCCCATCACTCCATCAATAAGATATATGCATTTTCAGACTCCAAAGTAGTGCTCGCTTGGATTAATTCTTCTCCGCACCGCTGGCAGACCTTTGTCG
>CAJHUD010000019.1:0-244248 GCA_905146925.1 Autographa gamma
CCTCGTCCGTTGGGTAAATGTCACCTACAAGTTTCGACCTGTAGAGAAATACATGATAATGTATTTGATACTGTATTTAGATGTAAATACATATAAGTATTATAGTAAAAACTATTCAAATATAGATTTTATGTAAAACTATTTTTTTTTTATTTTTAAATTGATAGAAGTTATCGATCTTTGTTTAAACATTACAAAAACTACGAAAAATGATTTATGAAATAAAAATTAATAATAATAATATAAAACATTAATAAAAATTAAAAATATTATTATTAATAATATATAAGGTGTTTCCGAAATATCTGCCTCGGCTTTAATAGGAGGTAGTATTGTGTTTATAGATTACAATAGTGAAGAAATTTCGTACCCCCGAACAGTCAATAAAATTTTAGAGATTAAAATAGTTAAATGAACATTAACTCTATTCTGCATAACGTGTTTCACAAATTATGCGCAATGTGACGGTTCGTCAATGAAAACAACTGCTATCTCTTTCAATCATTTCTGTGAATAAGAACTGTAATCAGCTGACTAGTTCGTCACTACAAAATCTACTAGGTACACAATAATACGCAGGCATACAAGTGTTTTAAAAGTACTTACCAGTAACCGCATTCTTCAAAAACACTGACGTAGGTAAATAAGATGATAAACTTCCCATCACACTTGAAACAGGCTTTGGACTGACAAATTAGTGTAATAGGTATAGCACGCGTAACAGTTTTGTAGATAAGTAGGTACGGAGTGTGTAAATAACTGTAAATACGGTGCAGTTGTTGTAAATAAAATTATTAACTTTTAAACACGCCAAGTTACTGTAACTTATCATTATTCGATATTAATCTTACTAAAGTACGCGCCAAATAAACCTGCAACAAAGTTTGTTCACCTCCTTCTACTAATGTATCCCAATATTTAAAAACGATACGAAAAAAAATGTATAGGCATATTCCTTGATGCATGTACTGTCTTGCGATAAAGACGCCTCTTACCACGAAACACTTGTTTCGATCGTGTTAACGACACGTATCGTTTTTTTAATATTGGGATACATTAGTAGAAGGAGGTGAACAAACTTTGTTGCAGGTTTATTTGTCGCGTACTTTAGTTAGATTAATATCGAATAACGATAAGTTACAGTAACTTGGCGTGTTTAAAAGTTAATCATTTTATTTACAACAACTGTACCGTATTTACAGTTATTTACACACTTCCTACCTACTTATCTACAAAACTGTTACACAAGTCCGCCTTCGCGTTGCACACATGTCTCTTCACTTTAGTTAATGTGTCCGATTCACTTTTCACTTGCCTAAATGCGCGTTTGATCTCGTCAGTCCACATAATGTTACGGCGTTCTTGCACTCTTGTGAAGTGGTAAGGATGGAGCCCTTCACGATTTAAAAGTCGCCACACGTAATTGTCGCACACGTCGAAGACTCGAGCAGCATCCCTGGTGCTCGCAAGAGGATGACGCCGGAAGAAGTCTAACACTTTCTCTTCGAGTTCGGCCGAGTATGAAGGCCTGCCTGCGTCAAGGGATTTTTAATCAAAGCGCGCGCGAAATCCTTGTCGCTAACCACTAAACTAACTTCCGGAACGCGCGGGAGACGACTGGCTGTCGCTAGGCGCGTGCGACGCGGGGCAGGGCTTTGTAGACTGAGCGGCGCCGGCCGGCGCGTACGGCGGCATGCTTTGATAGGAATGGCAACAGCGCATGAACGAATTCGGTGCGGTGCGGCAACAGCTTATGACACGGGATGGTTTTATACTAATAAGTAAATTCAAATTTATACGATATTTATTTTTGTATGAAATAAAAAATGATAAATTATCAATAATTTATCTTTACTATTGTAATCTATAAACACAATACTACCTCCTATTAAAGCCGAGGCAGATATTTCGGAAACACCTTATATAAGGTGCTCTCGAACTATCTGCCACGGCTTTAATGGGAGGTAGTATTGTGTTTATAGATTACAATAGTGAAGAAATTTCGAACCCCCGAACAGTCAATTAAATTTTAGAGATTAAAATAGTTAAATGAACAGTAACTCTATTCTGCATAACGTGTTTCACAAATTATGCGCTATGTGACGGTTCGTCAATGAAAACAACTGCTATCTCTTTCAATCTTTTCTATGAATAAAACTACTTTTTACGGATTTTTTCGCGGTTTTAATTTTAGATTTAGGTCCCGACGTTTCGACACCTTTGCAGGTATCATGGTCACGGGCAGACTGAGATGGCGTTCGTCTTGACAGAAGATGTTGCTCGTTCTACCTTCATATTTTAATTTATTGTTGAGTTCCGACCTACGCAATATGAGCTCACTATGTCTTGATGTCTTGCAGCGCTGCTCTTGGGTTTGGCCTTGAGTTTGTGTATTATTGGGTCCCAAGTAGGTGATATCTTCCAGCCATCTTCTCTATTGAAATTAGGGTGTTTTTTAATCTCAATAGCCTCGCGGAACATCCTAGGTAGGAATCTGGATTCTTTAGCGAGGATCTGTGGTTGATCAATCTAATATAATGGCTGGAGCCTTCAGCATGTTCGGCGACTGCAGACTTCGTTGAGCGGCGGTGTTTAACGTCAGCGATGTGTTCTTTAACGCGGGTCCCTATGCTTCGTTTTGTTTGACCGATATAAGAGAGGCCGCAGTCACAATCTAGTTTATAAACTCCTGCATCTTGTAGAGGTATGTGACACTTGACGGATGGTAATGACTGACTAATCTTCTTGGGCGGCTTGAAGTATGTTTTGATTGAAGCTCGTTTTAGGATATAGCCAATCTTGTCTGTGACACCTCTGACGTATGGTAGTACAGCAGGTAAACGATCAACTGTGGCTGGCTTCACTCGTTCTCTGTGACGGGGCCGTGGAATTTGGAGCTTGTTGTCTCGCAGTACTTGCTTGACGTGTTGAAGCTCAGCGGCAAGGTGTCTGTCATCACAGAGTCCGCGTGCTCTCTGAAACAAGGATTTTCCCACGGTAGCTAACTGTTTAGGGTGGTGGTGAGATTCACCGTTTAAGTACCTATCTGTATGGGTCTTTTTGCGATACACTGTGTGACTTATGGTCTGATCAGGATTTCGTTTGACTAATATGTCTAAGAAGGCAAGAGATTTATTATCCTCCAACTCCATAGTGAATTGAATTTTGTTATTAATGGAGTTGAGATGTTTTAAGAATGCATTTACTTGATTAGATGGTAAAATTGTGAAAGTGTCATCTACGTACCGTTTATAAAATCTGGGAGTGAAAGGAGCTGTTTTTAAGGCTGTCTCCTCGAAGTCTTCCATGAATATATCGGCAACGACAGGGGATACAGGCGAGCCCATTGCTACACCATCTACTTGTACATAGAAATGATTGTTCCACAGCAGGTAGCCAGATGTGAGGCAGTGTTCTAGGAGTTCTGCATATTCTAAAGGCAAGTTATTCTCTGCTAGCTTCTTGGAAACAATTTCAGTACAATCCTTAACTGGTAGGCATGTAAACAAGGATTGTACATCGAAACTAACCATGACTTCATTGTCATGAAGACGTAGATGTTTAATCTCATTGACAAAATGGTATGAATCCTTCACAAACGCTGTCGTGTTGCCTCTGAGTGGTGAGAGTGTTTTCGCAACGTGTTGAGCCAATCTGTAGGTTGGTGTGTCGATTTGGCTTACAATAGGATGTAGCGGGCGTTTGGTTTGTGTATCTTCGGTAACCCATACAGTTTTGGTGGTTTCGCGCATGTAGGTATTAAGTACGTGACATCTAGACTTAATGCTTCGGAGTGTTTCTTAACCAAGGTGGTGGTGGTTGTTAACACCTTTTTGGTAGGATCAGTTTTCACTGGTTTATATGTACTTGCGTCCGACAATAGATCTTGTATTTTAGCATTGTAGTCCGATGTATCCATGATAACCGTAGCGTTTCCTTTATCTGCACGGAGTATAGTTACATCTTGTCTGTTCTTGAGGTTCTTTAAAGCGAGATATTCGGCTTTAGGGAGGTTTGGTTTGGGCACTACACTTCGACGTAAGACAGATGATATATCTTGGCGTATCGCCTCCAAATCTTCCTTCCTCACGTTGTTATTGAACAGGCAAGTCTCAACATTGCAAATAATATCTTCGTACGGTATCCTACGCGGTGTTATAGCGAAATTTAAACCTTTTTGTAGAACTTGCACGGTCGGTGGATCTAATGTTTGTTTTGACAGATTTATAACTGCGCGTGATTGGTTGACGTTTGACGGGCGCGTTCCGTTTTCGTTAGTTGTGTTGTTCGACGCGTTTGATTTTAATTTTAACTTTTCGTATTTATTTATTAGTTTTTGTTTGTTCTCGAGGTATTGGGTGTTTTCGCGCTTATTTAGTTTTTCGAAGCAAGTATTAAAATCAAAAGTTGATAAAACTGTTTTCAAATCATTAGTCACGATCTCAACGTTTTTATATTTCACTTGCACCGCTAAAACTTTGAAATGGGTCTTCTTCCAATGATTTCTTTTGCATCTTCTTTGTGTGGTGTACTAAAATAACTCCTGCATCTTGATTAGCCAGCTTTCTCAATTTACCAACCCTTTCTTGTAGAAAGAATAACATAGCATTGTTGTCATTTTCACTACTATTCTCGCCGGCATCAAAAATATTGCGTAGTGGATCTATTGCTATTATATCAACTGCATTCGAGCCAAATGAACTTTCTATTTTATCTACAATAATCTCTATACTATCATCATTTAGAAGTAACTCCACTTGTGGTGTAATAACTAAGTTATATCCAGCAATTTCAAGAAGTTCTTCATTTAGTTTAATTTGCTGAAGACGTTCACGCATATAGTGATAGCCAATTTCAGTTTGTAAGTAAAAGATTTTCAAAGGTCTTGTGGGCATCATGTTCAAAAATGGAATTCCTCCTGCCATGTGTAATAACCAAGAAATAAGAAAATCACTTTTTCCAACCTTAGGTGCACCTGCAAACACCAATAGTCCTCCTGGAGTTAAAATTCTTGGAACTATTATGTCTTTCGGCATTGGTGATTTATCGTTTAAATACTTTATTACTGGAATTGCTGAAAGTGAAATGCAACGTCCTGCTTTTTGAACTTTCGAGAATTCCTCGGTAGTTGATAGTTTTTTCACATATGGAACTTGAAGAATTAAAGATAAGAATTTTTCAACATTTATACCTTCTTTCACGCAATCAGCAGCGTCCCAACCCTTTGGTTTATCTTTAGGTATTTCCAAAATGCAAAGTTCTTCAACTCCAAGACAAGTAAGTTTCATAGCAGATTTTTCAGCGTATTTCTTACCTGCTTCATCATTATCTGGCCATATAATAATGTGTTTACCTTTAAGTGGAGTCCAATCTGTTTTTTCAATAGGTGCATTTGCTCCAGACATTGCAGTTGTGGCAGTAATACCTTGCTCTATGAGAGCATTTGCACACTTTTCCCCTTCTACAAGAATAATTTTATCGGACTTTAAAATACCTGGAATATTATATAGCGGCCTTATCTCTGGTACACTAAAGGTGGATTTTTTGATATCAAAAGGAAGATATCTCTTTCCACTATCATCATCATAACGATATACTCTAACAATAGCTTGGCCGTTTTCATCGTAATAATCCCAATATGCAGTTGGATTACCTGCAGTTTTGTCAGTTTTGATCTTTTTAAAATGACCAAGCCATTCAGCTATAGAGTCGATTACTTCAGTAAACTCTGTTCTAGTACTTTTTCTATGCACTTCTGCCCAAAGATCAATTATATCTCCACCTTCTTTTGTTGCAAAATCGTGCCATAGTCCAGCTTCACTACCACTTAATTCTACTACTAGACTTTTTCCTTTATCGCCTTGTACATTGCCTACATAAAACTTATCACCACGAAAAGTTCCTCTTGGTAATAGATATGAAAGGCATGATCTGATATTTAACAAAAGCTGAGCTTTAAGCTGTTCTTTTTCTACTAACGATGCATTTTTTCGTGAAGCTGCAGTATTAAAATTGCAATAGATATCCATAAAATCTCCAATATATTTAAAGTTTAGAAATTTGGTTAAGCTGTAGCTATCCAGCGTCCGTTAACCATATTTATGAATTTTGTTGGTATTGGTTTGCCATTTTTAAGTTCGTACATCAATTGCAGAGTATTCCTTTCTGGCCTAAATATCATTACTCCAGATGTATATAAACTTCTTAAAACATTATCACCACTCAATGCTCGAAATGGATTCTTTTTTAACGTAGTTGTGGATACTTTTTTGGTATAATGTGTAAAGATTACTCCGGCCATAGGATTAGTTATAGAACGTAGTTTATCAACATCATTTTCAGAAAAGAGATCATACTCCTATAATCAAAAAGAGAATCTATCACTATAACGTCAACTGTTTTTACATCGAGATTTTCGTACATAATTTCTTTTATTTCTTCCACATTCAAGGTTAGTTTTATTTTTTGAGTGATGACTAAGTTTTCTGTCCCTGCATCAAGGGTTTTCTTGCTGATTCTTAGCTTCTGTAAGCGCTCTCTATATTCCATTTCATCCTGTAGATAGAATATCTTAAGTGGCCTTGCAGGCTTCATACCAAGAAATGATACTCCAGCAGCTAAATGTACCAACATGGAAAGTAGAAAATTACTCTTTCCTATTTTAGGAGTTCCACCTATAACCAAAAGACCGCCTGGAGTTAGAATTCTTGGGCCTATTATATCTTTTGGCATTGGTGATTTATCATTCAAGTAATGCCTTGCTGAAAACGATGTAATTTTATGTTCTGTTGTGTTTTCTTTAGTATTTAACCACCTCTTAGCGGAATTTATATCACCTTTAACTAAAGTCCAAAGATCAATAATATCACCACTAATTCCTTTAGTAAAATTACGCCAATTTTCAGCTTCTTTACCCACTATTTTAACCGTAATCATATCCCCGTCACAGTTGCCAACATAAGTCCTCTCTCGATAAAAAATTACCGTTTGGAATTAGGTAAGGTACACACTCCTTAATATTATCAATCAATAATCCTTTTATTTCCTTTCTCTGCATAAAACCCCCATACATACTTTTCATACGTTTAGAGCTGAGATTAGCTAGCTCACAAACAGTTTCAAAAGACTCTGCATTTAATTGCTTCTTTCTTTAGCTCTACTGCTGCATCTTTGATAGCTCTCTCAATTACAGCAATCCAGAGCTTCTCTTCGTCGTACTTCAAAATGGCACCCAATCAACTTCAGTTTGCTCTGGGATAATAACCGTAGCAATCTTGTTTTTTTCTCCATATCGATCAGCTTCAATACCAACTTTTGCAGTAAACTCTAACCCGTTAAAATCAGCTATAGAGTTGATTTTTCTAGCAATAACTGCTTTCTCTGAAGTGTCATGTGCATGAATATTTCGTGCTGACTCTAAAATACTTCTAAGCATAGAACGTCCAGATTCTCCCCAAGTATCTTCTCCTTCAACGCTTGCTTTGCCACTTTTAATACCAATTACTTGAAAAATCTTGCGTTTTGCATATGGACCTTCAGTGACAGTAAATTCAACGTTTAAATAGATGCTGCCAGTAGTGTAGCTTTTAGTGAACCAATTTTCATAACCTCCTGGTTTAATTGCCATTTTTACCTTGACTATTGTACCTTTTGGTATTAAATTACTTTGTAATTTTGCAGTATTAAAATCAGTTAAAAAATCTGATAACATATTGTCTCCTATAAATTAAGTGAAAAAAAGGAATCAACTCCATTGGTCTGCAAGCTTCCAACGACCATCTATCTTATCAACAAGCTTACTTGCTACACGTTCACCATTACGAAGCTCAAATACTATTTGACGGACAGTGCTTTCCTCATCATGAGCAAACATCACCATGCCAGTGCTATAAAATCCACGTAAAGATCCAGCACCGCTTAGGCCTTGAAATGGATCTTCTTCCAGCATCTTTTTCGATAATTTTTTTGTGTGGTGAGTGAGTATTATGCCCGAATCTGGATTGATAACATTTCTCAGTCTTTCAAGCGTTTTTTGCAAAAAGAATAGCATAGCGCTATTGTCATTTTCATTGCCATATTCACTTGAGTTGAAGATGTTGCGAAGAGGTAGGGTCGAGAACTGGCGCGCCTCTTTAGGGCTTGGTGGCTGATCCATTATTTTCATGTTGGGCCTCAATCCAAAATTCCCATGTTTACGTTTCCAGCTCCCGCCTCGTCAAACGCAGCATGCAGTTTTCCCGCACTACGCTTTCCTAGCAGATTCTTACCAAAGTTTATAACATCTTGTACTGGGGCTGCTTTCGGAACGTAATATCTTAATCTATAGTCTTTATATAGACCTAGTGTTTCGTATATCCATTCGCTACTCCACCTCTCCCAGCCAAATCCTTTTGCTTTTCTAGCTTTCATTAATTTACGTCTTACTTTCTTCTCTACCCATAGTTTCACGTAGTTAAAGTTTCGACCTGAGTTTCCTATCCTAAAGTAGTTTGTCCACCCTCTCAGTATTGGATTAATGATATTTATCACTTTCCATATTGGTTGCGATTTGTGGTCGCGAAATACCTCCTTCAATTTTTGAAGTAAGTTTGTCCGCGCTTTCATCTGTGGTGTTGTTTGTACCCTCCACTTTCCTTGTTTTGTGATCTTCTCTCGAAAATCAAATCCTAGAAAGCTGAATGTCTCTCTTTCCTTTAGGTTAGTTACTTTTGTCTTTTCTTTATTTACTTCTACCTTTAGTTTTGCTAATTCTTCTTGTACCCTTCTATACACTAATTTTTCTAGCCATTCCCATTTCTGGTGGCCATCTATCAGTATCACCAAATCGTCCGCCCATCTGGCATATTCTATATGTTGATAATAAATGATAATCAAGGTGAAAAGTACGAACTTTTTCTCTATGACATCTGTTCCCATATTTTAGCATATACGAAAGGTGCAATTTACATCTGCATATCATCATCAGAGTTTTCAACGTTGCAAAAAGCATTTGAAGAGGCAGGAGGAAAATGGTCAACATTTATCATTTGGGCAAAGAATCATTTTACGCTAGGCAGGTCTGATTATCAAAGACAATACGAAGCAATGCTCTATGGATGGAAAAGCGGCAATAAACGTGAGTGGCATGGTGGTAGAAATCAAAGTGATCTGTGGTTTTATGATAAGCCAACGCATAATACACTACATCCAACGATGAAGCCAGTAGAGCTAATGGAGAGAGCAATAGTAAACAGCAGCAGACCAGGAGACATAGTACTTGATCCATTTAGCGGTTCTGGAAGTACACTGATTGCATGTGAGAGAACAGGAAGAATTTGCAGAACAATAGAGCTAGATTCAAAATTTGTAGATGTAACCATAAAACGTTGGCAAATATATACCGGAAGAGATGCCATTTTAGCCGGTACTGGTAAAACTTTTGCAGAAATTCAAGGAGAAAAACAGTAGGAAAAAAGTGAAAATTACACAAACAGAATGGGCAAGAGAGATAGGAGTATCAAAGCAATATGTCTGTTATTTAGTAAAGAAAGGAATAGTTGAGTTGGAGGATGGTTTGATCAATAGAGAACAAGCAAATGAAGCAGTAGCGGCAATAAGAGATCCAAGTCAGCCACTGAGGAGGAAAAATCCAGAAAACGAAAATACAAGTAACCTTTCCACGATGTTGCTAAAAACTAGAATAAAAAATGAAATGGAACGTGGTAAACTGCTTGAGGCAAAAGCTAGGGCTGAGATTGGTGAACTTGTAGCAGTAGAGGAAGTAAAAACTGAAGCATTTAATGTAGCAAGAGTTGTCCGTAATAATCTGCTTAATATTCCAAACTCTCCATCTCCATAAACATCTTTTTCTGAAATTTGTTTTCTATATATCTTCTGCTCATCTCACTTATCATTAGTGCTATAATAATCGCAAATATCCCTGTTGTTGTTGCAAAAATGATTGCACTGCTTATTGTTGTTGCTGTTAACCCTATATATACCGCTATTGCTACTGCACTTACTGAGGTAAAAACACAGATCGCACTATTGTATTTTCTTACTTTTGCATCTCTATGCTCCATACACCTATAATAAATTGGTACAGATCTGCCTATCTCATCTGGTAATTTGATGCTCTTTTCTTTAAATAAAGTTTTTAGTAACTCTAAATTGTTTGATTTGATTGCTAAATGTAAAACAGGTGTATAATTTGCTCCTTTTTTCAGCAATAACTTTACTACATGTAAATGCCCTTTTTCCGCAGCAAGATAGATCGGTGATAGACTCTTATTATTTGAAATATCAATATCAATTTCTTCTTTTAAGATAGACTCTACAAGCTCAATTTCTCCTCTTTGTGCAGCTAAATGGAGTAGACTATTCTTTTCAGAACCGTATTTATTACTTATCAAAGCCTTCTTTATCTCAGGTTTAGCGTAATCAAATGGTGTCTTGCCACTATCGTCTTTTACCAGAGGATCTATATCTTCTCGCGTTAGTAAAACCTCTATTGTTTTAAGTCTTTCAGCGTAATGTAGTGGCGTTTTATTTTCGTAGTCTTGCAAATTTACTTGAGACATCCACTAACAGTGAGCTTAACAAAGAACTTGATTGAAAGCAATACATTAGAAAGTAGTTTTGCTGGAAACTTGAAGTAGACAGAATTGATACACATAAAGCTGATCCATGTACAAAAGTATCTGTTCAGATACACGACTAATGCTGTGTGATCCATAGAGGTTATTACAATAAGAATGTAAGATCAAATAGAAATTTGGATTTGCAGTAGTTTATAGACCTTATTACAATTGCAAAGGATAAATTCTAGGGTTAAACTACGTCTGAGTTGGATAAAACTATACAAAATGACTACTTTTAGCAGCAAACATTAGAGCAGTTTTTCCAAGAGAAGTTTTTTCATAGTCAAAATGAGGTAGACTAAGAGTACTAACTACATAATTAACACCTGCGTTTGCTATTTCTACTAAGTATTTTACTACATCCAAGTGACCTGCTTGAGCAGCATCAAGTAAAAAGAGTGGAGCAACTATCTCCATGAGGCTTCTTTTGCCTTTTTTTGCTTGCTTAATATTTATAGCTAAAGCTTCAGGGTGTCATTTCAGTGCGTGACGCAGAGATGTAGGGAGATTGAAGATCAGTGCTTGACACTGGAATGGCTTTGTTGCACCACTCAAGGAAAGAACAGGCAGTTACTGATGGAATTTGTTATAAAATAGATATTTAGCCGACAAAGGAAAAATATGCCAATAAGAATGAAAGTCAGTAACTGCAATGAATATAACAAATTTCTTCAAGAAAGGGGAAATGTTTTTCATTATATCAACGATGCCATTGAAAATTGGTACGAAAATAGTCCAAAAGTAGCAGGTGGCAACAATGTCTACAGCGACAAAGTAGTGATTCTAATTCACATAATAACCTATCTATTCAGGATTGGTCTTAGGCAAACAGTGGGATTTATAGAGAAATATCTTGAGCAAATAGGGAAAATTTTGCAAATTATCAGCTATTCGCAGGCTTCAAGAAGGTTTAAAAAGCTTAATATCAAAATCAACGACTGCAGAGTTGATAAGAACGATATGGAAGATATTGAAATTGCTATAGATAGTACAGGTATCAGCATCTACAATAATATTCCAGGCCATAGTAAGGCAAATGGTACAGATAGAAAGTATCGCCGCTATGAGCAAACAAGATGTAATGCTAGAGATAGGTAGTAAAAAAGTTATAGCTGCAAAATACAGTAGTGGAGTTTATTCCGACCACTATGGAGCCTGTGATCTTATTGAAAGAGTGGATACCAAGTATAACATAAGCACGATATATGCAGATAGATCGAAAGAAGTTATACAAACTGTGCGATGAGCTTGACATAAAGACAAGGATTCCTCCGCAAAATAATGCAGTAGAGCATCCAAAGTTGGATTATATGAATGAGAGAAATTCTACAATCAAGCTCATAAAGTCATATGATGAAGATGGTATGAAGAGGTGGAAAAAAGAGATAAATTATTGGAAGAGATCTTATATAGAAAGTTTTTTCTCGCGACTGAAGCAAATATTTGGATTTAGTTTTAGGAATAAATCTGAGATTAATCGTGAGAAGGAACTGCTACTCAAGTGTTATTTGCTTAACAAATTTACTGAAATAGGCATGGCTAAGTTTGATATAGCTTCATGAATTTATTATACATTACCCACTATCCGAAGAGCTGTGCAACAAAGCCATTCCAGCGTCACGAGAAAGTAGCAGATTTATGACGGCAGTGCCCAGAGGTGTCATTCAGTAGCACCTTGTCGTTCCAGTAGCTCTTTCGGTATTATTCAAGTAGCCTATTCGGTGTCATCCCAGTTCTTGACACTGGGATCCAGTTAAATTTACGAGTATAAAAGTAGCTGCTTTATGTTAAATACAACGTTTTGATGATTATGAAAAACCAGTGTCAAGCACTGGAATGACATCTTCCTACAGATAATGTTCGTACAGTTGTAACTGGAATAACACCATCATAAAGGAGCCAGTGTCAGCTACTTGAATGACACCAATCAGATATGCTAACTTAACCCAATTTTTAAATTTTTTGCTGTCAACATTAATGATTCATCAAAGAAGCTATTAATATCACCAATACTATCTATATTTTTCACACTGATAGATTGGTCAATTCTTTTAACTAGATTAGATAAAACTTTGTTAGGGCCAACTTCAACAAACTTATTAGTGCCATGGCTTATCATATATAAAACCATCTCTCTCCATCTTACTCTACTTACAACTTGCTTAGCGAGCAAAGCTCTTATGATCTCTGGATCACTTTCTTCCTTAGCTGTAACGTTTGATACAAAAGGAATCGAAGGGCGAGTTATGTTGATGCTTTTTAAAAATTCCAGAAGTTTTTCATCAGCAGGTTTCATAAAAGATGAGTGAAAAGGCCCACTAACTTGTAATTTTATCATTTTCTTGACACTTGAGTTTTTGAATAAATCAGGTAAGACCTCAAGAGCCTCTGCAGTACCACTCACCACTACCTGCCCACCACCATTATCGTTTGCAATTTCACAATCAATTTGAGCTGATTTTAATATACCTTCTACTTCACTTATTTCTGCTCCAAGTAGAGCAAACATTCCACCTTTGCATTTTAGTGAAGCTTCATGCATTGCTTCGCTACGAACTTTTAGCAATTTGACTGCAGACTCAAGCGTCAATGCCCCTGCAGCACACAGCGCTGTATACTCGCCAACTGAATGCCCACAAACATACTGAACGCTGTAAAGAGATTCACCAAATACGTGCTTCATAACACGTAGCGTTGCAATTGACACTGCCATTATAGCTGGCTGAGCGTTTTCCGTGATGGTTAATTTCTCAATAGGGCCATTGAAAATCAAATGAGACAGCTTTCTACCCAATATGTCATCTACTTCATCAAATACGTTCCTTGCAACTGAAAATTCATCATATAAACTCTTTCCCATTCCTACAAATTGGGAGCCCTGACCAGGAAAAGCAAAAATCATAAAAAGTTTTTCATTCTTCATTGATAATACTACTTTATTTATTTTTTGTCAATATTTCACAATAATGATTGACCAAATGAACCAGATTCACTAAAATCTTAGCTGGTAAGAAATTTGTAAGAACAATGGCAGAAATCGATTATCACAAAGTTACTATAGTTATGACAGATGGTCAAGAGTTTGAAACTTATTCCACTTATGGAAAAGAAGGTCAAAGAATAAAGCTTGATAGAGATCCTCTTACTCATCCTGCATGGACTGGAAGTTTGACAAGCGGTTCAGGGGAGAAGGATAGTAAAATAGCTAAGTTTAATGATAAATACGGGAGTTTTTTTTAGTTCCTCCCCTCTTTATTTAACATGTATAAATATAAAAATGTAGGCTATATTGCTTCTTCGCTACCCAAGTCTCAGGAAGTATCTAAACTAATACAGAAACTCAATTTTATCAATATAGCAGAAGCAGGTAAGCATGAAGTTGATCTGCTGATAGTTGTTGGTGGCGATGGTTTTATGCTACGCACCCTACACAACTACGTCATAGGAAATAAAGATATACATGTGTATGGAATAAATACCGGTAACGTCGGATTTTTGATGAATAAATGCTTTGAAGATCTAATTGATCATATAGAACATGCAGTTCCTACTCAGCTAACTTTACTAAAAATGGAAGCCACAGACATAAGTGGCAAAAAACACCGTTACATCGCAGTAAATGAAGTGTATGTCTTTAGAAATGCAAATCAAATAGTAGAGATGAATATTACCATTAATGATAAGCTAAAAGTAGAAAAATTCAGAGGAGATGGAATTATATTGTCTACCCCAACAGGTAGCACTGCATATAACTTCTCTGCCGGTATATATGAGGTCTTATTTGATACTAATTTATCAGGATAGTCTATTTTGTGCTCCTCAATTGTTTCTATCACTTCAGCAATGGGTTGCATCACTTCAGGAGCAGGCAAGGCAAGTTGTGGTTCAGAGCTTAGCGGGGAGCCAGAGCAGGTACAGCACAAATTATTTGTGAGTGATTCATAACGCTCTGCATTATACCTCACCAGATCCACAAGCTCACCCGCCTCCACCAAGCGCTCCTGAAGGTCTATTTGAGAAGCAGTATACTTTTCAAAGATATCATTCAGTTTTCTTTGCTTCTCAAGTAATTGAAACTTTAATGACTGAACCTCATTATCATATACAGATCTACACAATTCTAATTCACTAGTAGAATTTTGTAATTGACAAATAAAATTAATTTTCTGTTTTCTAAGACCTAAGTTAATTCTATTAGTATTTTGTTTTGTTATACTTTTCTGGTACTTTTTAATGAGCCTATTAATTCTTATGTATTTCTTTAATTTGTTATGACTATTAAAGAAAGTAGGTTTGGACACAGAATCATTCCCAGTTAAATCTATGATAACCGGTTGCTTTTCACATCCCGACCCGGAGACACTACCAACCAATTCATTATACAGGCTACAGGTGTTGGATGCCTGTTCAGTATTTCGTAGTGATTCTAATAGTGTTATAGACCTATAGGCCTCACTAAGTTCACACTCAAGCTCAGCTATCCGTTTCAGTGACTGCTCATGTGTTTCCATGCAGTGTTGATAGTCAGCCACTATTTGTCGGAGCTGTTGATGTTGGTTGTGAATGTCTACGTGCTGAATGTGAAGTTCAGATAGCTCAGACTTCAGTTTTGAATTCTTGTTAATAATCTTCTTTAGTTCCACTTCGCTGTCATCCCTCTCCTGTAGCAGCTCTTTGCAGAGCGCTTTAGCAGACTCTAACTCCTTCAGTGTTGCCCTCAATTTGTCCTCCATGGAAGCAGCTCTGTGGGTTAGCATGACTAACACACAGAGGCACCTGGAATATTATGAAAGACAGCTAAGTACTGTGAAAGGAAGATTTCTTGAATAACGAAAAAGAAGTTGTGGGAAAGAAAGAAAACTTTGAAACTAAATGAAGAAATTGAGAAACTTAAATAAAGTAATAGAATGAGAATTGATTATGAAATGTTTTGAAATAATGCTTTTTATTACTTTTTACTATGATATTGTAAAGATACTTTTAATTTGTTAAACAAATGTGGGTAGATAAATGATTTTAAGTCTCTTTAAAGTTTTTATTGGATTGAATGTACTATTAAAATTAAATGTTGTGAAAAATATTTAGCTTTAATTCCGCTACAAAAATCCAAGCTTGGCAGCAGGATGCAGTCCCCCCTCCCTCACCCTCATGCAAATATGCACATGCAGGAAAGCCCACCCTCCCGCCCTCATGCATATGCAAACATACACGAATAGTGAGAACAAAGGAAGGAGCATGCCATGCAACCAAACCAATACTCGACACGTGTTTCGCCCCTCCACGGGGCATCCTCAGGAGATGTTGACTCGACAGCCGCTCGGGAGCGAATGAGCCAGATGGACGGCTCTCGCTCCTTTATATAGCGCAATGATGACGCATTGGCATCGGTCGATACAAACGTCACAGAGACGTTTGCATCGACCTACCTGCAATCATACTTAAAAGAGGTGATGTAATTAAGTTCGTTTGTTCATTCAACAGTGTATAGTTGTTATTATTACTATGTTTAGAAATTTCTAACTGTTCCAACACACACAACCGGAAACTTTTATCACATACATGGAGAATGTTGTACGTATTATTGTCGCTCAAGGAATGGCCGGTATCGATTAAATGTTTTGCAAAATGTGATTTTTCTGAATGGCCATTCCTGTAGGCGGCAACATGCTCCTTGTACCTTATTTCGAAGTTACGGCCAGTCTGACCTACATAGACCCCGTTGCAATCATTGCATACTAATTTATAAATACCGGATTTTTTTGAATTTTCTAATTTATCTTTACCGTTACATAGATTACGTAAATTATGATCTGAACGAAAGGCAACGAAAACATTATGTTTTTTAAGAATATTCGCGATTTTATCGGAAATGGGGCCTATGTAAGACAGACTACCGACATACTTGTTAATTGTTTCGGGGGTACATGCATAAAGTAGTGAGCGAGCCCTGTCATTCTGTTTATTCTGAATTATATTATCAATAACTTGTTTGGAATACCCGTTTGAAATTGCGATTTGATATAATATTTTTAGTTCTTTGATAATTACGTCAAAGAACTAAAAATATTTATAAATTAGTATGCAATGATTGCAACGGGGTCTATGTAGGTCAGACTGGCCGTAACTTCGAAATAAGGTACAAGGAGCATGTTGCCGCCTACAGGAATGGCCATTCAGAAAAATCACATTTTGCAAAACATTTAATCGATACCGGCCATTCCTTGAGCGACAATAATACGTACAACCAATGATATTATAATAAACAGATATGTTGTTAGCGCGCAATCGTGAAGACTCGAAAACGTCCTAATGGAGACGTATTGCCTTAGTCTGCGTCACGCATCTCGACGAGTGACACACTCGTAAAGTAGGTCATTACGATTTAGCGGAGAAGGTTTATATCCTCTTTGCTTTAACTGCTTTATTCCTTGAAATTTAGCATTGCAAGTTGACCATAGTTGACGATCTACACCTGCTGTGGTTTTTCCTTGGTTTTCAGTTACTCTCTTAACAGCCAAAGCTTTTCCGCTAAAAGAGCGTGTGAGAAGATGTTGTAAAGCTTTTACCTTACCCCATCTTCCTTCTTGGACAGCCTTAACAATACGTCTTTGTAGCCTCACAATAACTTTCTGGCATTTCTTCCATGGCAATTGCTTCCATGCTTCAAAGCTTTCGGTAGATGCACTTACGGGTTTACTTGTAATCATCTGCTTTCCTACCTTAAGTGGTTAACAAAGTTTCTTGTCACGAGGGACCAAATGGAAGTCTGCTCGTTTTCACGCGAATTAATGTTACAAATTCTATCCATTTCGTTACAAAATGGCATTCGCTTTCTCCATTCTCCTTTACCTGCACTTCCATCAGCATTCCTTGCGGTTTGCTTGCCATGTAGGCGAAAATACAGGCTTACCCTGTTTCTCCAGTCATACAACAGTGGGTTAGGTGGCTTCTCTATACCGGTGGAGTTATTATTTGCGTACATCTAGAAATGAAAAATGTAACTTATCCACATTACCTTTTGGTCAGAGCTTATCAGCATCTTTAGCTCTTTCATCGTATCGGTACTTATAAAGCTTCACTTACGTTCACCATACCACTAGCCTAGCCCTCCAACCACATGATGCTTGCAGTTTATGCCCCTCTCACGATTGAGCATCTTCTTTTTCAAGAGGAGGTTCATTGTCCGCATCGCTTGGCACCAACCGGTTGCCCGATTCGCACTGATGCGTAGACTCAGACGGCAAAACATCTGGTTTAATAAGTTTTAGAATCCTTTCAGTTTCTTTCTGAATGAATTCCTCTCCTTTTAAACAATATGACCGAAGACTTTCAGGTCGCACCATTTCTATGATGTATCTTGAACCTTGAGAGTCTTTACAAAGAACATCGACAATACTCTGCTTTTTAGCGGCAATTTCAGGGTCCAAAATGGTAGCTAAGAATTCAACATCGTGAATAGCAGCTAAGCCAGTAAAGCCTAAAATATCGTTCAGGAAATGAATGAGGATATCTTTATTCTTCTCGGTGCCAAATATTCTTTTAAATGCATAATCGTTGCGTGCGTCAAGAAACTTCGAAAGAGCCATGAGAAAGTAAGATAAAAAGCATTGATCATTATACACGATGATATATACCAGAACGATACTAGAGGTGATTCATTTATTCTTATTTTCCTAAGATCTTTTCCATAGAGTTTCCTACCACTGATTTGTTTCCATAGGGTGAGAATGTTATCTTCTAAACAATAAGTGCATGCTAATCTATAGCGCTTAGCAATATCTAAATTTTCATCTTGCACTAATATCTTTGCTGTTTTCTCTTTATCAATAGTGCCTTGTGGTGTCCAACAAAGCTTGCTTAAGCTTGCTCTAGCATCTTTGCCACCTAAAAGATTTTTATGATATTGTTTCCATATGAGTATCTGCCAACCTATTGCTTCAACAAAACTTGATAGTTCCTTTTTTAACAATTCTGGCAGCGGAAGTTTTAGTACCTTTTTTATCACTTCATCCTCTACCTTTTGCCATTCTCTTTTTCTTTCACTGACATTTAGGATTGGTGATGAGAAGTAAAACTTTGACGCTAAATCCCAGGCATCATCTTGATTCCATAACGTAATAGCTATTTCCACAAGAGCTTTATGCTTAAGTGATGGCATTAGAGTGTAATTCATTACCTAACCCGATTAAAATACTCAATATACTATGATTTTCTATCGGTTCAAGATAAAACACAGCTAAAAAATTGTGTAAAGTTTAACGGCACAAAAAAAATTCTATTAACCCCAACTATGGGTTAGAAAGAAGTGAAAAAAGGCTGGAAAGTGGGTAAACTCCAAGTAATTCTTTCAATTTAGGAGATTACCTATGAAGAAAGATATTACAGAGCCCAACTTTCGAATGTGTGCCAAACCTTGATTCATCAAAGAAAAATAGCTCTTTTTCTGGATACTTGCCAATAACTTCATTGAGATTTTTTTTTGAATTCCTCTTGTTTACTTTTATCTTGTACGTTGTGTACTGGTCTTGGTGTAATATATGAAAATTTCATCTTTTGTATATGGCGGTGTACTGTAGATTTGCTGATATTTAATCCGAACTTTTCCTGGATTCTTATTCTCATTTCTTTAATGGTAATATTAGGATTTTCTTCTATCCATGCTTCAACTTGCTGTAGTTGAGCCTGATTTAATTTAGTTCTTTTACGGCGTTGTGGAGGAGCAAACAGTTTTTCTTCTCTGCCAAATTTTAAGAATTTTATCCACGAAGTTAGTGCGCTTCTTGAAATGCAATATATTTTTGCTACAGCCGTTATACTATGCTTTTTTGCCGCAATTACAGCATTTAGTTTTTTTGAAACATATGCATTGTTCCTTACTTTCTTCAGCATTTCTTTTCCTCACTTTTTCATCCAATAATTTTGATCTTAATGCCATTTAAACCTCGCTACTTCACTTACTTTAGTATGGCTTTTTTTCCATTATTGTCTATCCGTTCTTTGTATAGTGGGAATGGGAATTGGTATTACTTAATAAATTTACTGATATCGGTATGCCTCTTTTCGAATTTGCCTTGTAAATTCCTTCCATCTCTACATCTTATTGACAGCTATGCAACAAAGCCATTCAGGATCTGCATTATTGTTTAACAGAATTTCGACAATTTCTCTGTAACCTTTTTGAGCTGCAAGGTGTAATGGTACACAATCCTGATTTTCAAGTTAGCATTTTCTCCATTCATTCATCTACATATTCATCATACATTTTTTTGTTTCTTCAGACAGATCTGGATTCTTCAGTACTTGATCTGATAATGAAGATAAAAAAGTTGTGTAACGTTCACATTCAATCTGACTACACAATCGGATTAATTCCATAAAAGAATCAAAGTAATACTGACCTACTAGCACATTCAACACTGCATAATAAGTATTTTCCTTATAATCTCTATCTAGTAATTTTTTCTTTTGCTCATCATCCATTTTAGACAGGCAAAACTCTATGGTGTCTACTTCTTTGTAACCCTTTACTGCAGATAAAGCTGCTTCAATTAACAGATCATCTTTATCTTGACTAGAAATACTGGAATCATTGTGTAATTTATTATAGAAGAACTCTATACCTTCTTCCCAGTTTTTATTAGAATTTATCTGTATGGATTTTTGCAAACCTTCAACTGATTTATATTCGTTTAGTTTTCCAATCTGCTTATCAATAAGAAAAGACCAGAAAGCTTCTATAGGGCTAGTTTCTTCGATATTTTCCAATAATTCTCTTCTCAGATCATCATCAGATCCATCTTCTTCAAAGGCACTTCTCTTAAATCTCATAAATACTTGTTCAAATAATCCAGGAATCTTATCTTCTAGACAATATTTACATGCCAAGTAATATCTATCTGCAAGATCAAGCGGATTTTCTTTTCCATTTTTATTTTTTTCTTCAGTTAGCCTTTCACCAACAGCTTTATTCTTTAATTTTATTCCATCCCAACAAGAATTATCAGAGAATATATCAGAAAAAAAAATTAGTTTTTCCTCATCAAAATCTTCAATTAATTGAATATAAGCCCTCAACCATCTTTCTACTCTAAGGTGTTTTCTTGCTTTAACTTGATTATCGTCGCCTTTAATAGCACCTTTTAATATATCAAGTATTTTATTGTAATTGTGATCCAAACCAGATTCCATACCCGCAACCCCATTTTGTATTTTAATATAAACTTTAGTCTAGTAAATTATCGTTGCCAAGTCAATCTTTTTCTCCAAACCTTACCACTGCACAACAGGAAATTTCTTGAGAGCCAAGTATGATATTTTCATTCTAATAATTAATTATTATAAAACATTTTTATTTACGAAAAAATAGACCTTGTTGTAACTAAAGAAACGTCTATTTTAGTGCTGCAAAAATTTGAATTATTGACTCTTTCTAAAATTGCAAAAAAGGTCGTATATTTGCGAGAACAAGCCGCATAGAAATAAGGTTATAAAAATAGAAGGTTTAAATTATTTTCATAAGCTTAGGCAAAACAGTTCGTACGTAGGTTTAGTAAAAGTGTCTCCTGTTAGTTGCTCATATGTTATCCCTGTGCCTATTGCTATTGCCCTCAGTTGCTGTCTCATGAATGCTTCATAACTTCCTCCAACATCAGACGGCTCTGAAAATTTTATGTCTTCTCCTGGGTCTAAAAGCTGCATAGTTCCTGGCTCTAAACCTGATAGTGCTACTCCTTGCTCATTACTTTCACCTTCTCCTAAAATATTTGCTTCTGGATCAAGTCTCGTAATAAACCCTGCAAACATTGCTGCAGTCTTTTTTCGTACTAATTCTGCATCATCGTACTGGTCAAGTTCGTAAAGCTTCAAAAGCACGTTAGAAAGCCAAGGCTCCCCTCTAATTTGTCCAGGTCTTAATGGTCTATAAATATGTAAAACATCATTTGCCGGTACTCTAACTGACTCTCCAAATGAGCCTTCTCCTGGGTGCTCTCTAAATAAATAATATGCTTCTCTTTGCCCAAGCCTATTAAACTCAATCCCGCTTCTTATTACATTACCATTTCCTAAAGTTTGATTTGTTTTATTATCTAAATGTTCAGACTCAAGCACTTGCAGTTGTAATGGCACAGAAAATCTATCTTCCAGCCTTCTCGTTCTTAAACGTACAAAACATTCTCCTCCCTCTATCATACTTCTGCATACTAGAGCTTGTAATCCATAAAAATCACTTATTCCACAGCTATCTGCTTCGTCTGTCCAACGTAGCCATAATTCTTGTACTTTCTTTCGAAATTCTGCATTCCTTGCTTTTGATTGTGGTTTTATTCCTGTTCCAATAGAGTTACTTACTATTGTATCAATAATATTTGCTGCATATGGATTTTTTCTTACCATATCACGAGAGCGGCTACGCAAGTGCTCAAGGCTTTGAGAAAGCAAATTATTTATGCTTCCTGCTTCTCCTTGCCAATACATTATTTTTCATTCTCTTCTGATCCTGCGATACCCTCGGCTAGCGCTATGCATGCATCATTACCTGAGGCAATTGTAATTCCTTCAAGTAGTTCTTTTACCGTAACAAATTGACCTTCTTTCAAAAACATAGAAGAGCCTTTCCTTTCCCATGCTTTTCTACTTACTCGAAATTTATCTTCCATTTTTATTATTCCAGCTTTTAGATAGTCAAAAGCTACATATAAAGTCATTAACTTACTCATTGAAGATGGGGCCATTTTTTCCCTGGAATTGTGTTCAAAAATGAACGAGTCTGAAGCTAAATCTAAGACAATTGCTTGCTTTGCTTTGGTTCTAAACTGATATGAGTATGAGTAAAAAGGAAATATAAAAATTAATAGCAAAGTTACTAATTTGCTTAACATATTTATAATTTTAAATTTATAGTGTACTAATTAATAGTATGATTTTGCACGAGCATTTCAATAGATCTCTCGCATAAAACTTCCTTGACAAACTGCGCCAGCCCCCTTATTATGACAATAAGAGTATTTATCCTTGTTTTCGATCCGCGCGGGTTCAACAACAAAAATTCAGTAAAAAACTCAGATATTTATTGGCAAATTACATAAAAATTATAGCGGCTGCATGTCTTTTTTATTTTTTCTACATTCAGCCAAAACGCGCTTATTTTAAGCGTTAGCACATTATTACAGCGCCAATTTACATTATTATAGGGTCAAAACTCGTTACACGGGGATTTTTTTGCCTTTTTTTTCGCTTGGTAAATTTCTTAACATTTACAGCTAAAGCTTCAGGCCAGCACTTGATACTGGAAATTTTTTGAGCACAAAAGTTATGCTAGGTTTTTGTTGGTAAGAAACCAGTGTCAAGCACTGGGATGACATAGAAGGAGCACTGGGATGATATATAGAAGGGACACTGGGATGAGGCTACTTGAATGACAAGAAGGAGGGAGCAGGGGATGACAAGAGAGGGGCTACTTTCATTTGCTGTCTTCAAAAATTTACAATTATGCTTCATGTGTTTTATTAAATATTTTACTTAAAAATTCAATTTCTTATTATAAGAGATAAGCAATTCATGAATAATGAAAGATTACAAAAAAGGTCATAGAAAGCGCCTAAGAGAGAGAATTATTTTAGATAACGGACAATCATTGCTTGATTATGAGATTTTAGAACACATTTTATATTCAGCATATAGTAGAATCGATGTAAAGCCAGTAGCAAAGAGTTTGATAGAAAATTTGGGCAGTTTAAATAAAGTTTTTAATGCCGATTTAGAAGCACTGCAAAATATTGAAGGAGTTAATAATGCAGCCATATCTGCTATCTTTTGTGTGAAACAGGCTTTTGTTCGTTCTGCACGAGAAGAAATAAAGGACCTACCTATAATCAATAACTGGGAAAATTTGCTTGATTATTTAAAAGTAAGTATAGGAAGCCTTAATAAAGAAAATTTTCGCGTCATCTATATGAATAAAAGATATCGTCTAATAGCGGAAGATCTGCAGAACTTTGGTACAGTAGATCAAACTCCTATTTACGTTAGAGAGATCATAAGACGCGCTCTTTTGATTGGCTCAACATCGATTGTAATATCCCACAATCACCCAAGTGGAGATATACAGCCTTCAAGTAGCGATATGTTTCTCACTAGACAGCTTGCAGAAGCTTGCAAAAGCATAGGAATAGAATTAATAGATCATATTATTATCACATTTAGTAGCTATTTTAGTTTCAAGGAAAATAGGCTTTTATTAGAGTAGATCTAAAATTGCTTTTGCCATTTTTCTTATTATGAAAGTAAAGCTATACATGAAGTGGTTGCCTGTGGAACAAAAATTTTCCTTCTGGAAGACAATGTGTGATTTAGGTAGTGGCAAATTGAAAGAAATACATGGTATTTGCCACTATTAGAAATCTCCTATTTTGATAAGACTTATGAGGTCTTTATTGGTTTTTTGAATTTTGTTGAAGCACTCACATGCTTACTCTAATATTTTGTTCACAGAGCCTAGTTAGCTCAATTTCAACGTTGATTTGTGAAGCTCTGAGTTCTGTTAGGGGATTTTCTGGTTGAATATCTAGCTTATTCTGTATGTTCGATAAACAAATTAAAGCCGAATCAAAAATTTCATCATACTGCTCTGCTTCATGCACACAATTGATTATTTCCTTAAATTTTTCCACATCTTGCGGCGTATCTTTTAATATTGCTCTTATTTGGTTTAGGTTTTGACGAATTTTTTCCTGATATCCAGCAATTCTCTCTTGATATATATCAATCATTTTTTGACATGAGGTGCCTCTAAATGGGTGTTCTGCTTTTTCCTTTATGTAGGAGCTCTGAAAATTTTTGCAACTAAGGACTGCTTCTCTACATTTTTTTATGTCACTAATTATACTGGTTATTGACTTACTTGCTTTCTCATGTTCTTCTTTTTTGATTATACATTCATCCTTTGTTTGGCTCATTTTATCATACAGATTTCTGCATTCTTTATATGATACCAGCGGTTGTAGTATTCCTTCCTCTACACCTTTATTATAAAAATTCTTCAACTCATCGCTTGATAGTATTCGTATAGCATCTTCCCTTTTACCTTGTGATTTAGGATACTTTTTGTTCAGTGAACTAATATAATTTAATAGGAAACTCTTAGTTAAATCTTCCTTTTTAACTTCTGATAATTTTTCTAGTGTTTCTATATATTTCAAAGTTTCCGCAAAAAGCTGTGCACCAGATGTAGCAAATCCTGGCAGTGGTTTGCTCTGCGCCTTATAAAAATCGGTTTGTAAAAAATCTTCGGCTTGTTTTTTTATTACTGAAAGTTCATTGAAGGCTTTTTCTGGATTGATTTTTTTTAAAATACTAGTAGCTTTTTTAATCGCTCTTTCTCTCTTTTTATTATCTTGTTTTTCGTTTAAGATTAAGCTTTCAGCTTCAGTAAAAGCATTGCCTTGGGCACTTTTGGCAATATTACAAACAACGTTTTTTACAACTTGCTTAGTTGCTACATAATCTATTTCCTTTGTAAAGCAATCAATAAATAGCTGCCAAATTTTTTTGTTAACGGACTTACTTGTCTTATGTTCTAAATCTTCTACATCTTTGAATCCTAAAATAGTATAGAGATTTTTTTCAATTATTGGTTCAGCATGTTGTTTTGCCACTTTACCTTTTATATTGAATAGAAATTCACTAATCTTAGTTGTGCCCATAATATTACCTCACAATATTAATGTTATATAATATAAAGTATAAAAGCTTAATGCTTAATTTTTACTTACTATTAATATAATTGAAGATTAACTTTGTTCCTATATTAAAACTTTAACTCCCAATTTATTATTAGTAATATCATTATATGAATCTTATGCCTGAATTTGGGAATATATTGTTATTGGTAGCCTGTTTGTTATCTTTAACGTATTTGTTTCTACCGTTTAGTTCTTACCGATTCGTCTCCTCTGCCATATTTTTTTGTGTGTCAGCATCAATGGCTATTTTGATCTACTGCCACATTAAAAATGATTTCTCACTTGAAAACGTATATTACCACTCACACACAACAAAACCTTTAATCTATAAGATTTGTGGTGTTTGGGGAAATAAAGAAGGGTCTATGTTGCTTTGGACCTTAGTGCTTGTCATGTATTTATTACTAATGGATATTTATATACCTTCTGTCATCCCAGTGCTTGACTACTTGGATCCAGACAATTTAATTGCAAATGAGTACATCAAATGGCAGTGTAATAAAAACTGGATTCCAGTGTCAGCTACTTGCATGACACCAGAACGAACTAATGGTAGTAAATTAAAAAAAATATCTCTTATCACCCAAGGCTTGATTTGCTTTTGTTTTTTACTGTTCACTTTACTTGAATCCAGCCCCTTCACTAAAATGCCAGGCATTGAAACAGATGGACTGGGTTTTAATCCGATATTGCAGGATATAGGCCTTGCTATTCATCCACCGGTATTATATTTGGGGTACCTTGGATTTAGCATTCCTTTTTCGCTCTCTATAGCTGGATTGGTGCAAACAGACGAGAAACGTTTAAAATCTATAAATGCATCGTTGAAACGATCTTGTACTATGGCACTTAAGGAAACTTGAGATCGTGTTTCGGGTAATGACTCGCAATCGGAAGGAATAAATTGAGATGGCCAGTTGGATTGATCTTGCATCAAAAACTCAGGGCCACACCACCATATAGAAGAACCTTGCAGAGTACTAATATCCAAGCCGCGGGATATCAGATCTGCTGGGTTCTTGTCAGTCGGGACGTGTTGCCAAATGCAATTACCTGCCTTGTCTAGAATTTCAGCCACGCGATTGCGCACGAAAGGCTGTAATTTAGAAGGCAGCATCCGTAACCATCCTAAGACAATGGTTGAGTCCGTCCAACAATAAGCCCGATCGAATTTTACTCGAAGTGATTTGACAACCTTGTCATAAATACGAGCTCCCACTACGGCGCCACACAGTTCCAACCTCGGAATTGTAGTGGGTTTGATTGGTGCCACACGACTTTTACCGATTAGTAACCGAGCCGTGCATTCTTGTCCACTACTGACGCTGCGTACATAGGCACATGCACCATACCCTCGCTCAGATGCATCAGTGAATACATGAAGCTCCAATGCATGGTAGGAAGCAGACATGACAAGACGTGGAATGCGAAAATTGGTTAAGACAGGTAGATCCTTTGCAATAGCATTCCAGCTTGCACTGTATTCCAAAGACAAAGGTTCGTCCCATGAAATTTTATCTAACCACATTTGTTGTAATAACATTTTCATGGATACTACAAAGGGAGATAACAGACCTAACGGGTCAAATATACACGCAATTGCTGAAAGCAAATCACGCTTAGAGCTGCCATTAGCCGGCATTTTAGAGCTAATACTAAAACCTAACTCGTCAAGATCAGTGAACCAATCAAGCCCTAGCAGCTTGTTATGCTCACTAGACGCAACTCCTAAATCTAATGATGACTGAAAAGTCTCAGAAACTAACTGAGGTGCATTCGATTTCCACTTTCTGAGTGGCATACAAACTGACGCAAGTACCTTGGTGACTTCATTACGAATGTCAATAACTTCAGTTAAATCATTGCCACCCGTGAGCAGGTCGTCTACGTAAAAATCATGCTTTATGATTGTGGCAATCTTATCATTAGTGCACTCTATACCTAACTGCTTGAGACACCGCGTCGCAAGAAATGGTGCACTAGCCGTACCGTAAGTTACGGTGTTTAATTTAAATACCTTGACAGGATTGCGGGTATCATCACGCCAAACTACCTGTTGCATATGCCTATCAGATGGATGGACCACGACCTGTCTATACATTTTCTCGACATCAGCCGACAAGACATATTTATACTGTCGAAACCGAAGAAGTATAGACAAAAGGTCGTCCTGAACCGTAGGACCCACCATCTGTATATCATTTAAAGAAACTCCTGATGAAGTCGGACAGCTAGCATTAAACACTACGCGAAGTTTGGTAGTGGTGCTACATTCGCGTAATACCCCGTGATGAGGTATGAAGTATGCCTTATCATTCAAACCTAGATTTTTAATTTCTGTCATATGTCCTAACGATTCATAGTCTGACATGAACTCGTGATATAATTTGCTCAAATCTGGTTTAACCTTCAGTCTGCGTTCTAGAGAATATAAACATTTAGTGGCCCCATTAAATGAGCTACCTAGAATAGAAGGATTTTGCTTCAGTGGTATCCTAACACAAAACCGACCGTCCGCTAAACGCGTCGTATTTGCGACAAAATGTTCATCACACATTTTTTCTTCAGGCAAATAATCATAAGATTGGGAATTAATCTCTTCGAGGTTCCAAAATCGCGTTAAATCACTGCGTATTAATTCTAAGTCCGTGTCAGTACAGAAACTAGAAGTTTTAGTGAAATTACATTTAACCCTATCAACAGATTTATCACTTTTGTAATTAATAGGGCCGGACACGATCCAACCTAACCTAGTCTCACATAATACTGGCATTCCGACACCTAACTTTATCCTCTCCGAACATAGCAAGTCCCAGAAAAGATCAGCGCCAATTAACAGATCTACATCTGACGGCTTGTAAAAAGTAGGGTCAGCTAGACAAATATCGGAAGGAATATTGAGGTCTGTTAAATCTAATTCTCGACAGTGCATAGTATCACTAATTAATGGCAAAACAAAACAAAACAACTTAGCTTTATAGCTGTTATTAAGTGACGTCATTTTAACTTGACATGTGTTGCCTACGTGAGCAATCACGTTATTTATGCCATAGATTGACCCGTCTATTCGACTTGTTTTTAATTTTAAAAGTTTGCACAGTCGCTCCGTCATAAAACATGATGTGCTACCACTGTCGAGTGTCGCTCGGACAATATGCTCACGATCATTACAATCGTACAATTTAATTAAAGCGGTAGACAATAATACGCCGCGCCGTTCGCGTTGGTTGCTATAAGTAGGTAGAATGTTCGCAGACAAAGCAACGTTATTACCGGCAGTGCTACCTGAGTGCGCGGGCGCCGCGGACGTGGACGGAGACGAAACTGGACCATCAGAACTATCATTATTATTACTACCTTTAACATCGGAAACGTGAATTAATGTGTTGTGTTTGCGTTTACATAACTTACAACCGGGTTTCCTGCAATGGTTGGCAAAATGACCTATACGAAAACAATTGTAACATATTTTATAATTAGGCACTAATTTAAGGCGGGCTTCATTACTTAATGAAAGGAACTGAGGACAAGTAGATAAACTGTGGTCACCTTTGCACTTGGGGCAAGGCTTTGTGACAGATTCACTGCTAGCGTTATTAGAACTTTGCGTCGCAACCATAGATTTAACCTTACAAGTGGAACTAGGTTTAGCAGTAACGTGCGCGTTATTTCGTGATAATTCTAGTGTCTCAATTAAGTCGGCGCGTGTGCGGAGGAATTGAATAAATGTATCAAAGGTGATCTTGCAATCCTTGTCCATACGACCCTTAAGCTCCTCCCACTCGCGATAAGACTTCTGCTCAAGCTTACGCGTAACTATATAAATAAGTAAAGTGTCCCACTGCTTGACTGGCTCGCCTAACGAGTCTAACGATCGCAGGTTTTTATTTAATTGATCTATTAAGTCTTTCAACGCAACAGATGACTCCTTTGTGATATGTTCTATATTAAATAACGCTGACACATGATTCTGAACTAATAATCTTGTGTTATTAAATCGATCACACAATAAGCCCCAAGCTACTACATAGTTGGCAGCAGAAAACTCAATAGACTGAATAACCACAGCAGCAGATCCCTCCAGAGAAGCACGTAAATAATGAAATTTATTAATTTCGTCGATCTCGTCGTTATTATGAATTAGGCTAGTAAAGGTGTCACGAAATTCCATCCAATTGCTATAGGACCCATTAAACTTTGGTAATTGTATTGTAGGCAACTTAATAGGTTTGTGGATACTACCACGAGTACTTTTATTACAGGTCGACTCATTATCTTTAGAATATTTATTTAACAATTCTTGAGACCTAGACAATGCTTTGTAGTATATTGACTCGAATTCAGAACGCTCGGACAGCTGCGTTTTGATATTATCTGAAATACATTCTAACTGCAACTGTACCCCATCGTATTGTTCGTACAATGACTCGAGCTTGCTCATGCGCAGACGTAACTCCGTGACGTCGCAACTACTTAGTTTTATATCAGTTAATGTGTCCAGATAATTAACAAATACTGTTAAGCGACCTTTGAAACTTCCACGCTTCTTCACTAGTTCTCTTTCGTCAGACATACTGGGAGTCGAGTGCTGTCGACCTGGAATGAATACAATAACAAATTAACCTTATATTTAAACAAACGTTTTAATAGTGTATTTCCTAAAACCAACTAGCTACAATAAAATTGATTTTACTGTTTTATGTGTTTTTTATTTACTATGCAAATAGGTAGGTGTATCTTAATATAAATTAAGATAACCACAATAATGAATTTGATGGAAATTAAATTATAAATTTAAATTACTCAATAACTAAACTTGAGATTAGCTCTGTAGCATATAAGCACAAACTACTTGTAATTGAAAGTACATTACATAAGTAACTAAGCATGTAGTCACATTGGTGATAATATCTAACACTACGAGATATTTAAATTACTCAATAACTAAACTTGAGATTAGCTCTGTAGCATATAAGCACAAACTACTTGTAATTGAAAGTACATTACATAAGTAACTAAGCATGTAGTCACATTGGTGATAATATCTAACACTACGAGATAACTACGTCTTACAAATACCAATACATTAAATAAATTAATTGAATAGCTATCGCATATCTTGTAAAACACAGTATTAATTTTTATTACACCTTTTGAGGATGAAGATAACAATTTTCGCTAATTATACAAGTAAAATAAACGAAACTATTCACAATGCAAATTGGTACTCAGTGAACATAAATACAGGTAAAAAATGTACTAACCTTTTATAAGCTTAATTAAAGTTAAATACAACCTGTTCGAGTGTTGGGTGATGATATTATCCAAAATAAACTTAACACCGTTGAATTTATATGCACTCAATCCATATTCCACGCTGCCGCGTTATAACCCTTTTAACACACGTTGGTTAATTTTCTTCATTAACGCTGATTTCATAAATCTTCGAATATATAATTCATTAACACCATCCGGCTCGATAAAGGACCATGTATTGAGATAATCAGGACTTTAAAATAAATTAAACGAGTGGATTATGGATGATTTAAAAACGTGTATTCAGAGCACAAGTGCTTATGATAGAAGAAAGGAAAGAATGAATGACACTAAAAACTAGTAATGGCTAATTAAGGTTGCGTCGCGGATCGCTGCTATTATAATCTCGCCAGGCGCTCCAACACCCTGAGAAGGTAGGAATATCTATTTTCGGTGTAAAATTTTCCCGATATGAAACGGAATACATCTTTCTATTGACCAACTTTTTGATGTCAACGTACTGTTGTTCGTAGTTGCTGTAAGGGTCTGAGGTGAAGCAGCTTGCAGTAAAAAAGGATTTGCAAATGAAAATTTTATATTTTCAAAAGAGGGTTTACATAGACAAAACTGAGCTAAGGAAACGTGCGGCGTGCGCCGAGTAATGTATTTGACTGGTTAAGTGGTGATACAAAACGGTGGACTGTACCCCTTCCCCTCAGTTCGTTCCTCACCCCGCACGTCTCCTCTCACAATGTTAGTGAAATACAAATATGTTTTTCTATAAATATAATTACATTTATTACCTAATTTAAAATACGTTCGCTATATGCGTTCAATACCGTCAGACACGATATCCTTCTATCTATCTTGTCATATCTCATGGTCTCTTCCAAGGCATTGGACTGGTTCTCTTCTTATCTTCGGGAGCGCCAGCAGTCGGTTCGGGTAGACGAAGCCTCGTCAACCTGGTGTAATTTGGATGCTGGCGTTCCGCAAGGCGGCATACTTTCACCTCTTCTCTTCGCAGTAATTTTAAATTTACTTAGTCCTGAGTTCGACTTCGCCGACTGTCTGAGAGGTTTCTGGAACAGAAATAGAACTGGTATGTGACGACTGGCATTTGGGTATTGGTCATATTAATTAGCAGCTGTTTGTAAGAGTAAGTACTTACTGTTTGTTAGATTTCTTCGTAAAATTGTTGTTTTGTCTTGTTTTTGTTTGTTCTGGACTCTTTAGTGTATCCCAATTCTTTCTTTACTTTACTAGTTGTAGATACTTATTTTTCTACCCTCAATAATTAATAATGTAGTTAGTTTTTAATTTTTTGCGCACGATTCGACCGGTACATTATTTGTTTAGTGTCACTGTCACTTTCGATCGATAATCCATTACTCAAATGTCAAAGTCGAACATACACAGATAATAATCATGTCGTTCAGAAAATTCTTAGTTGGTGTTAATTTATTACGTTTTATTATTAATTTTTTGGTGTTAGCTGGCGGGTGTTGTCCAGAAAGATTTTTTTTTTAGACTTATTTAATTGATTAATTTAATAATTATTAATTAATTTTATCTATTATATTTATTATTTATGTATTCAGATAATGATAGTTTTCATTCTGCTAATGAATCCTTGGATGTGGGCGATAGTGATGATAGTTTCAGCTCTTTGACCGATACTCTGGGAGATACTCTGAGAACACAATTCAATCAATCGGACAAGGTGTTTAACGTGTGTCACATTAATGCACAAAGTGTTGCAAGTCACTATAGTGAGCTCTTTGAGACCTTCTCCAACATTAATGTGCACGCCATCCTGATCTCCGAGAGCTGGCTCAAACCAAATCTCTTATCTACCTCGTACCCCCTACCTGGTTTTGTTCTTGTTCGGAATGATCGGCTTGGGAGAAGAGGGGGTGGTGTGGCAATATACCTTCGATCTGACTTTTCTTACAAGATCTTGGCTGCTTCTTCTGGTCATCAGGTTAGTGCTGAATATCTTTTTCTAGAGGTTTCAGTTAAAGGAGCTAAAGCCGTCGTTGGTGTTGTGTATTGCCCCCCCTCTATCGATTACTTCACTGATTTTGAATCGGTTTTAGAATCGCTGGGTTCTGAGTATGCACATTACATCATCATGGGTGATTTCAATACCAATCTCCTCGCTCCTAGTTCTCCTCGATCCCGAAAACTCCTGCATATTGTGGAATCATCCAGTTTAAACATCCTGCCCTTACAGGCAACTCACCGATCTACAGCAGGTGATGATTCCTGGCTGGATTTAATCCTAACTTCCAACCTTTCCCTTGTTTCCTCTCATGGTCAGTTTGTAGCTCCCGGCTTTTCTCATCACGACCTTATTTTCCTTACCTATATCCTTAAACCTCCTAAGTCCAAGCCTAAGGTTTTGCATAGGCGTTGCTTTGCGCGTATGGACGTTGATCAGCTTCTCAAGGATGCTTCCGATACCAATTGGACTCCATTGATGGAAGCTGACTCTGTCGATGATAAGCTGGATATTTTTAACAACCGGGTGAACACTTTATTTGATCTCCATGCGCCCGTTAAGAGAGTAAGAGTTAAACGTCCACCAGCACCATGGATGACCAGGCTTATTAAAATCGCAATGCGTAGGAGGGATCGTGCGTTTCGGAACTTTAAAAAAGACCGCACTGATGAAAATTGGGCTCAATTTAAAACTGCAAGGAATCGGTGTAATCACATGATACGTAACGCCAAACGCCGCCATATTCTAAACAATATCTCGTCATCTTCTCCTGCTGATATCTGGAAATTTCTTGGAACGCTCGGTATTGGCAAATCGCGGCGTTTAGACCTACCTAGCTCAATCAGCTTAGATACTTTAAATAGTCATTTCTGCACTTCTTCGAATGTGGATTATGTAATCAAACAGGATACTCTTAACTACATTTCGGGGCTATCGCGGCCTGATATCAATTCTTTTAATTTTTCGCCAGTCGCCGAGGAAGAGGTCAAAAAGATTATCCTTTCTATTAAATTGAAAGCGGTGGGCTGTGACAACATCAGCCGCCATATGATTATTTCTATCCTAGTCCCAATTCTTCCTGTCATCACCCATATTGTAAACTTTTCCCTTTTCTCCGGAGTATTTCCTTCGCTTTGGAGGAGAGCATACGTTTGTCCTCTTCCTAAAATTTCTAATCCAACACTCCCCAATCATTTCCGTCCAATCTCAATCCTGCCTTTCTTATCCAAAGTGCTGGAGGCTTGTGCGCATAAACAATTCACTCGTTTTGTTTATGAAAACAAGCTTTTGAGCCAATTTCAATCTGGGTTTAGGCCAGGCCATAGCACTTCCTCTGCCCTTCTCAAAGTGACTGGCGATATTAGACTCGCCGTGGAAGCCGCTAACCTGACTGTGTTGGTCCTTGTAGACTTCTCCAATGCGTTCAATACCGTCAGTCACGATATCCTGCTATCTATCCTGTCATATCTCATGGTCTCTTCCAAAGCATTAGACTGGTTCTCTTCTTATCTTCGGGAGCGCCAGCAGTCGGTTCGGGTGGACGAAGTCTCGTCAACCTGGTGTAATTTGGATGCTGGCGTTCCGCAAGGCGGCATACTTTCACCTCTTCTCTTCGCAGTATTTATAAATTTACTTACTCCTGAGCTTCAGTGTTCGTATCATCTGTATGCCGATGACTTGCAGTTGTATCGTCATACTACTGTTGATGAGTTGGCTGTCACGCTCAGACAAATCAACGAGGACTTAGTTGTCGTGAAAAATTGGGCTGACAGGTTCGGCGTGTCAGTCAACCCTGGAAAATGCCAAGCCATTGTCATCGGTAGCTCGAGATATATAAACAAAGTTGATGCTTCCGGCTTACCACCTGTAGTATTCAATGGCATGGTAGTACCTTATAGTGGGGACGTCAAGAATCTTGGCTTACACGTGGACTCCACACTTAACTGGCAAGCACAAGTCGCAGCTGTCAGCCAAAAGGTTACGAATATGCTACGGTTCCTATACCGCCTGAAAAATTTGCTTCCGTCCAATGTGAAAGCGATGCTTATGCAAACCTTAATCTTTCCCATAATTGACTATGGTGATGTTTGCTACTATGACCTGAATGCAGATCTGCTAAACAAACTTGACCGGCTTCTCAATAATTGCATTCGATTCGTTTTTAATCTTCGCAAGTACGATCATGTTTCAGTGTATCGAACGCAGCTCCGATGGCTACCTATAAGGCAGCGTCGTGAGTTGAGGGCGTTGACCACTCTCTTCTCTATACTTCACACTCCCACTTCACCTTCCTATTTAACTTCTCACTTCGAAAGTCTATGTACACAACATGACAAAAATCTTCGTTCTTCAAAAAATCGTCTTCTACTCTGCCCTGCACATCGTTCTGATATTATTCATTCTTCCTTCTTTGTGAAATCTATTCTCCTCTGGAATGAGTTACCTCTAGAGATCAGGATGTTAAACAGCCGTCACACCTTCAAAGTAAAATTACGTAACCACAGTCTGGGGAAATTAGCAGATTCATAACAGTATTTCGTTCTCTAATTATTTTTCACGCACTGGGGTGGGGCCTGGGAGCGGCTCATCAGAAGCGTAAAGACCAGCCTTAAAGTTGTCCTGAATGAACGCGCTCCAAAATATGAGACATTAAACACGCTTCTGGCCGAAATAGAAAATATCGTCAATAGTCGACCGCTGACTCATGTATCTGTAGACCCGAATAGCCTAGAAACTTTAACACCCTTACTTACACTTTACTCCCGGTACAAGAATATTCCCTTTTGTTTTCATCATCTTTGTTTTTTGTTGCAGAAGCAGGCGGCGGCATTTCCTGTGCTCCGGTAACCACATGTAGCTTTGTCTGACGCTCCTTTTCTTTTTCTAGCTGTTTGCTGGCGGTACTGCGAGTGTTTACCATCGTTTTCTTTGGTGGCGGAGTATTAAACATGAAGATCCTGCTCGATGGACCACTTTGTAAGGGTCTGAGGTGAAGCAGCTTGCAGTAAAAAAGGATTTGCAAATAAAAAATTTATATTTTCAAAAGAGGGTGTACATAGACAAAACTGAGCTAAGGAAACGTGCGGCGTGCGCCGAGTAATGTATTTGACTGGTTAAGTGGTGACACAAAACGGTGGACTGTACCCCTTCTCCTCAGTTCGTTCCTCACCCCGTACGTCTCCTCTCACAATGTTAGTGAAATACAAATATGTTTTTCTATAAATATAATTACATTTATTACCTAATTTAAAACACGTTCGCTATATTTATCGCGTCGCTAACAGTTGCTATATTCCTGTTCATACTCCTCATCTTCCGAGTACATCTCACTATCAATTTCCCAGTGCAGGGAATCGATGGTTGACTATTTTGCTTGAATAGTTCTGAGCACATCTTCGAATTCCCATTTTTCGGAGAGGCTCTCCATATCCACACTTCTGATTGCCCGTGATAAAGCCTTGAAGTTACTCTTCCGCTTGCGGAGCATTTCTTTTTATTTGCTGGCATTACCTCGGGAGACAATCTTCTTGTATAGTAATGTGGATGGGGTGCCAGTTGGCTTGATATTTGGTTGATCTGGATCAACTGACAACAAGTCCGTTTGCTGTTGCTCATCCGCAGCTTCTTGATTGCGAGTATCTGATACACGCATTGATGAAGCGCTAGGCAACTTATCCCCTTGAACCGTACTAGTAGGCGGTTTGTAATTTTGAATAATTTCCTGAGCTTCATTGTAGAAAATTCTTGCTTTATCGTACATGTTCTCCGAAAAGTAGGTATAACCAGGATCTTCGAACTCACATAATTGAGCATGATTCTCTTGAAACTCCCGCCAGTATGAATCCAGGATTTGCAATCGTTTTTTGATGTTAGCCGGAGTTTTGCGATCCGCCGAATCCTTTTTGAAATTCCACAGTTGCTGCTCCATGGCTTGAATGATCTGATCTTGATTGGCCAAAATGTTTTCCATGTTGGCGCTCATGATTGTTGTTGTATGATAGATTTTAGCAGTCGTTGAGTTGCAGCAGACGGATGTTACTCTATTCACCGGTCGTAGTCGCAGGAGCTGTACTTTCGTACTCACAGTTTAATCACACTGTTATGAACGCGAAATAGTCCCGCATATACGGATGCTCGAAGGACCATAAAGATGTAGGGTCTTTACACCTTTTAATGATGAAAGTTTTATTAATACGCAAAAGTACGTTATAATAGAATTTAATTGAATGATAATGAGTGCACGCGATTTGAGTTATAATTGTGTACTAAAGTATAGACCGCGCGTAGCGAGTAAAGTGCTGACACAATGATGTCAATTTTGTGCGTGCTTTGCACTGTACATAGGGAAGTCTAAACAGTTATAATATCAGTTATGGAGAAGACTTCAGTTCCCGGAAATAAACTGACGCTGGCACTATCTATACTCCTTCATGCATCGGCATACAGGGCGTCGATAACCGGTGAGTATCCATCGAAAAGGACTGTTCGAGGTCTCTTTGGTGGAGTTGTGAACGTGATAGGTATGAGTGGTCCATAAGCACGTTCCAGGGCTTGTTCCGTGGCGCCAGGACCCAACACGTCACTCCTGAGAGGGGAATGAGGAGGCGTCACCATTTGAGGAGGTGGTCCCTGTCGCTGCTTCGGGTCAATTCCTGCCATATTAACTGGCGACTGCAAAACAACTGGGTGTGCTCATCAATGGGGATTATAGTCCGTTAAGCACACGCTAGACAGTACACCAGCTATGTCCAACGATTCATCGATGGCTTCGGATTCAAATCATATTCCTTACGTGGTTCATCGACAAAGCTACAAGTGCGCTGTGGTAAGTTTAGGGTCAACATTGCATTTTCAATAAATCCTACTCCAAGCAGCGTCTTGTTTGTTCTGGCGTCGGGAAATACCACGAAGGATGTATTTATCACTCTGCCGTAAAGTGTGACAGCCGTCTTCAAGGTGAGTACGTTTTGATTTTTGGCACTCCATCCGCAAGCGTAATGTACAATCGGGGACATCTTCGCCTTATCACCTTACCGTCGAGAAACGGTTTTCGTCGCTTGCGCTCTTTCTAACGCTAGCGACACGCGGCGACGCCCCCTTATTTCTGATTTGTGTTTTAATATAGTACCTATAATTGCCAGTGTCATTGTAAAAGTTGACACTGCACGAGTGAAACAATATATCGTATGTAATGTTCGTTGTTGTCGTCACTAAATACTACGAATGTTTTGACGACTTACGTATTATGTTTCTCTTATGCACATATTTTCATAAAAATTATGTAAACTATAAATGCTAGAATATTAAGATGATTTTTTTTATTCAATTTTCAGTATATTTGCAAAAATAATAATAATAGAGTAACGAAAAAAGCTAGCTTTACCGACAGTTATGTGTTTACACATAAGTATGTAATTTATCGTTATTCTTACTCGGAAATCAAGGAACTGTTAGGTTTATTGCTCATGTCTCATAATAAGTTTCTAGATTTATTTTTTTAAACGTCTTGACAGATTTCGACATTTTTCTATTATTTCGATGGGTGATTAAAACGAAATTGACGATTTTTTACTTCATCTGTTGAGTGTGTTTTCTAAATCTGTTTTTATAAATGACTGATCTGCGACCGTAGGTTGTGGGTTTGATTCCCACCTAGGACAATTTTTTTTTTGATGAGCACAATCATTTGTTCTGTGCCTGGGGTATTTTATCAGTAAAATGTATTAGAAATATAATAATATGAGGATATTTATCAGTTTTCTGGTAACCATAAAACAAGCTCTGCTTACTTTGGTATTAGATTGCTGTGTGTAAGTTGTCACAGGATATTATCATTATGTTATAGTATTATTATAGATACTATGTCTTTTTTTTATTTATGTAATTTGTTGCACAATGTTATGTTTAAATGTAATTTGGGTTGAGAAAATATGAATTATTATTAAAAACTAGTCGGGATTTTTATGTTTTTTTATATTTTGTTTACTTTATAGTAAAATTGCATCAATACCTACCTTTAAATGTTATTATTAGTTGCTTTATTTAAGTTAATTTATGTAGGATGCATAATGCATTTTACTACTACTAAAATACTAATTAGATGTAAACTTAAAATGTCTAAATAGTAGTTTAATACTATTTACTTACTAAAATCACCGTTTATACTACAGTTTAGAGTTTTTAAGCTCAATAAATCCAGTATCTGAACCTTACCACCTTTCCCTGTGTGTAGCAGGAATTCTTTTCAATGGAGTCTGGAGTGTAAATTTAGTTGTGCCTTTAATTGTGATAGCAATATTTTATAAGTATGCGTCTACACCTAGGACACTTGTAACAAGGAGTAAACGCGCAACAAGGAGACGATGCTGGTCGGTCAACGACTGGCTCCATGAACTTCAGCATGTTTTTTTAGAAGTAAGGAATAAACAAAATAAAACAAATTAGATACTTCAAAATATATTTTTATTAATAAGATTATTAATAATATAAACATAATGAGAGCTACCGTTATTACGCTCACGTGTTGATGCCTCTAGCATAGTTCAGAAAATGACAAAAATAACTTATAATTAAAGATTCACCGCGCTTGTCGCGTTGTGTTGTTTTTTACAGTCGGTTCTGAGTTTCGAAGTTCTCGTACTAGACAAATAACTCGGTTTAACTGATAAGTTGTATTTACTATGATGTTATGTTAGTAAGATGTAGGATATATTGTGGAAATAATATTTAAAGAAATAATTTAATAATTATTTTGTAGATAACTCATTTTGATTAAAGTAAAACTGAATAATAACCGGTATTTAATTAATTGGTAAATCTCGATCTTCCATCTTTCATAAAAAACCTTGAATGAGTGGTTCTAACAATACAATGGCAATCTTGGCGGTGCAATTAGCAACCACTTAGCATCTAATGAAGCTTACAGTCAATTACAAGTAGGAATATTATATCTATCTTATTAAAATTAAGTTTATAAGAATAAAAAAAAACTTGTGAGGTGTCAAGGGACACCCGGATGGAACGAAGTTACTTTCGATTAATTAGTGAAGTAATTATAATTTATATTTTTTTTTAAGTTATAATAAATAAAACAAAAAATTAACAAATATAATGTAACATAAACTTAATCAGTAGGCTCAATTTTAGTAATGGTATTATAACTGAAGTAGGAAACAATGTTTGGGATTCTATTTTATTTAAATGTCTTGAAAAATCTGGATCAATGGTAGTATTATATTTTGTTGTTGATTCTGCTGGATTTAATTAATAATAAATTTTATTTAGTAAATAATAAATTTAATTAAATTGATATTAATAATTTTATTAGGGTATTTTTTTTGTATTTTTTTTTATTTTAAATTATTAATTATATTTAATTAAATTAAAATAATAATTTCATAATTAATTAAATTATTATTAATTAAATTAGATAAATAATTTTATAATTAATTAAATTAGACGAATAATTTTATAATTAATTAAATTTGAAAAAGCTGTCTAGAACTATAAAGATTATAATTATAAGAATGACTGAAAAAACGTGTTCGTGTTTAACGTATTGCTTGTAATTATAACACATACACAAAAAAAACCGCCGTTATCTGGCGGCTCCTTTCGCCCCTCGGTGATCGACGCATAGTTTTTGACAACGCGCCGTGTCGCGCCAAATGCCAAACCACGGTATAGCTTATTCGTAAATCACAGGTTTCAAGAAAAATACAATTACATAATTAATGACGGTCCTTTATCCAGTCAATAAATATTATTTATTAGGCTTACGTCATAAACAAATTCTTATAACAATAAAAAAATTACACTTCGTAGTAGTAATAGTAGGTAGCTATTTTACTGAATCCATAATATTTATTTAAATTTCTTTTTAATTCATGTTTAACAGAGTTTTACAAAAATCTAAAGGGAAGTCGGGCATGCATTTTCTAACTGCCGGGCCAAAAGACGGTTATAATCGAATAAAAAAACATACCTTATGTCAACTAGATATTCTACTTCAATGGTTTGACAACCAAAATAATACTTATTATTTTAGTGTCGGTCTAACTATCAGAAAAAGACAAACAAAAGGTATATTTCTATTCTTTTCTAACGCATGGCGTGCGCGCAGGATAGAGAGAGTTGCATTTTGTGCAATACATTACAGTTCTTGAGTACACTTTAACGATAACAATAAGCTGTCGCGAGCAAAACTGAACTGTTTGACAATGAGTTTAAGGTTCATAATAAGATGTTACTGTTTTTTTTTTGTTTCTCATAGAGTTTTTGTAGCTTTTATTCTACACCCGGCGTCCGTTTAGTGTGTTAATGTTAAAATACTATAGTAGGTATATGTATAGTAGTAGTATATATTATATTAACAATGCCAACCAATTTTCCAATGTCTCGCATTATACTCATATTTATATCTTTAGAGGTTAATAAGAAGATTATCGGTAGAACTTATAACACTACTTTAAACCGTCCGGGGCTGAAAATATACCACGAATGACTTTTTTAAACATAATAAAACTGCTAAGAATTATGCTACTATTATATTAAATATCCTCATCAGAATCAACGTCCCAATTTAATGATAGAAAGTTAAAATAATTGTTACAAGAAAGTTTTGAAAACATCTAGCAAACAAGTAAAAGGGTCGGAGTCGAGGGAGGTCAGAGTAAAAGGGTCGCCTTCTCAGGTTCTCAGCCTCCGCTATCAGTCTTCTTCGTAGATGACAAAGTAACCATGTCGTCGCTTCCCGCGGGCAGTTATTTAGTCTTCCATCCTCTTACTATCGTCTTATCCACAGCCTTACTGTAAGAGCGCTGCAAACAAAATGTTTAAACAATTAATCCATATGTAATAAAATTCTAGTAAGTTTACAAAAACAACCGAAGACTGTAAACACAAATAGATTTCGAAGAATCAGACAAGTTGGGTTCGAACTCGAGACTGAAGTTATAACGGGTAATATCAACCTACTAGACTATCGCTACTCTCTGCTAATTTGGTCATCTATGTATTACCTACATCGCTCATCCGTGGTCTAAATCACCTACACGATTATAAAAAATTCTCTCTCAAAAATTAAAACGTTTATTTTTTTAATCTGCTCCAATAAAAAAATGTTTATTAGCGCGAGCTTGTTTATTAATACATTTTGCGGTGGCTACCAGTGGCTAACTTTGATGAAAATACTTGACCTAACCAAAAACAAACAAAATATTTTTTTTTCAATCCAGTATTTATGATTTTATTTGAAATCATTTGGTCATAATAACTAACATGCGCTTTGCGAAAACAAGTACCCGAAAGCTCTGGTTTATGACTCTTTTGTTAAAAGTGAGCCGACTAGTTTTTTATCTATAGCAGTGGAATTCTATTGTTATAGCTCCGGCCAAACCGGCCGACTTTGCTACTTATTGTTTCATTTTTTAAATTAAAATTAACACGTTTATTTAATTACTCTTTTAAAGGTAGATCTGTTATTATAATAACCGTAAAAATGAAATGTTATTGAAAAAAAAAACACCTAACAAAACACTATTATAAAAAGATTATTATTTAAAAAAATGTGTATACCCTAAACAAGAATATAGCCGAACTATCTATTTAACTATAACTTTTTCTATTTAACATATCACTCGTTTGGTATGGTTACATAAATTCCAACAAAAGTATGAATGAAAATGCACTGATTTACATCATACAGAGCATAAATGAAGCTTTAGTTCCTTTTAAAAGTATGTGTGACGTGTAATATAAGGAAGTTTGAATAAAAAAAAACTAGAATTGGCCACAAAGATCACTTTAAAATAATACACGCTTAATAGTTAAGATGTTAAAACATGAGACTAGTGTCAGATGACTCACGCAATCAATTATAATTATCAATTCTAAAAACATCCCTACTTAGCATCACAACAGGCATTTTTACACATTTGTGTTAAACACATTATTAAAATGTCACCGTGAATAACACTGAATAAATCTGTTTTCATGTTTAGTGCAATAACAATTAGTATCTAAAACAATTTTGACCGACTAGAATTAAGTGTTATGTAGTTCACGTTAATCTTTTTTCTTTCTATCCCACTACTTTGCAGCCTCTTTATCTATCTGGTTTTAGGCTGACTTATAAACACATAATGCTTAAAATATAATTAAAATGTTAATACTTACAAATATTCTCAGGTCACTCGCAATTTGACTAATAAATTTGTTCGCTCTTCGATCGTCAATTTTAGATATCACACAAACAAAATAAAAGTCCGGTATACACGCGCGAGTATTCGTAAACAGTAGTCAAAGTCACGGAGAAAACAGCGAACGTCAACAATGAACAAACAGTGAGATGCGACTGACGTCCACAAAAATAGTCAAAGCATATATTTCCATCTCGTTACTGCAATGTCCTAATTGGTCAACGTCCCAGGAGGGCGGAGCTTCCGTGCCAGTCGCCTGCGTCGAACGTCAAACGAAATCTTCTAAAAAGTGATAAGGCTTCGTTGTCCCCGATTGTACATAATCTCCTTCTCGAAATGTACACCTCTCTGTTCGAGTTGTTTGTACAGTTGATAGGAGGCGATACTCGACTTGGCGCATGTGTCTAAATACGCTGTGCCATTCAGACCCCCTATACTGACAGGCACTGTGGGGCGTGGACGAACGTCAGCAGTCATGTTAGCTGCACAGAAGCAAAAATCGACCATTGTGACGGACTGCTTGTTTTTGCACTTAGGGCAACGGCTACGAATTACCCCTGGTTCCCCACATCCATAGCAAGCAAGCTTCGGCTTGTCATCAAGTTGTATACTTGGAGCCGTCCCTTTTTTTACAGTGACATTCTGTTGTGCGGTGTCCTACCTTGCCTTCTTTCGGCAGATTTCGGCCGTGTGACCAATAAGTCGACAGTAACCGCAGCGTACTTTATTTTGCTTCTTTGTGTTTTTATTTTGTGTTGTTTCTTTTTTTATTTTGTTACTAGCTTTTGCCCGCGACTTCGTTCGCGTGGAATAGTGACTACCGGCAGATTTTTGGTTTTACCCAAGTAGTTCCCGATCTCGCGGGATCTTTTCAAAAATTAAATGTGTAAGATATTCTAGGGAACTCTTCAAAAATCAACATAATTTCCACGACAGTACCAAAGCGCTCGGCCGATACCCAACCAAATGCGTGTAACGAAACCGTAGCGCGATCCATTTCGATCCCAATGCCATCTATCGAGCATAGTGACGACTCGGATTATTTATTTATACTCCGTTCGGGCATTTTCTTTGTACTAAAAGTTTTATTATATTGATATTACTTTTTTCCATACCTTTTTACTATAATTTACTTTTTTCCGATGAATTTTCAGTACTGAATTGATGCCGACGCTTGACCAATAGATGGCGCTGTATGTCCGGAATAAATTTAATTTTTATTTAATTTTTTTGTTATAAAAACTATCCTATATCCTTTCTCAAGTTCCAAACTATGTCTGTACCAAATTTCACACAAATCGGTTCAGTAGTTTAGGCGTGAAGCAAAGACAGACAGACTGACAGACAGACAGACAGACAGACAGACAGACAGACAGACAGACAGACAGACAGACAGACAGACAGACAGACAGACAGACAGACAGACAGACAGACAGACAGACAGACAGACAGACAGACAGACAGACAGACAGACAGACAGACAGACAGACAGGCAGACAGACAGACAGACAGACAGACAGACAGACAGACAGACAGACAGACAGACAGACAGACAGACAGACAGACAGACAGACAGACAGACAGACAGACAGACAGACAGACAGACAGACAGACAGACAGACAGACAGACAGACAGACAGACAGACAGACAGACAGACAGACAGACAGACAGACAGACAGACAGACAGACAGACAGACAGACAGACAGACAGACAGACAGACAGACAGACAGACAGACAGACAGACAGACAGACAGACAGACAGACAGACAGACAGACAGACAGACAGACAGACAGACAGACAGACAGACAGACAGACAGACAGACAGACAGACAGACAGACAGACAGACAGACAGACAGACAGACAGACAGACAGACAGACAGACAGACAGACAGACAGACAGACAGACAGACAGACAGACAGACAGACAGACAGACAGACAGACAGACAGACAGACAGACAGACAGACAGACAGACAGACAGACAGACAGACAGACAGACAGACAGACAGACAGACAGACAGACAGACAGACAGACAGACAGACAGACAGACAGACACAGACAGACAGACAGACAGACAGACAGACAGACAGACAGACAGACAGACAGACAGACAGACAGACAGACAGACAGACAGACAGACAGACAGACAGACAGACAGACAGACAGACAGACAGACAGACAGACAGACAGACAGACAGACAGACAGACAGACAGACAGACAGACAGACAGACAGACAGACAGACAGACAGACAGACAGACAGACAGACAGACAGACAGACAGACAGACAGACAGACAGACAGACAGACAGACAGACAGACAGACAGACAGACAGACAGACAGACAGACAGACAGACAGACAGACAGACAGACAGACAGACAGACAGACAGACAGACAGACAGACAGACAGACAGACAGACAGACAGACAGACAGACAGACAGACAGACAGACAGACAGAGTTACTTTCGCATTTATAATATTAGTTTGGATAGTTTGGATATACTCCGTTCGGGCATTTTCTTTGTACTAAAAGTTTTATTATATTGATATTACTTTTTTCATACCTTTTTACTATCATTTACTTTTTTCCGATGAATTTTCAGTACTGAATTGATGCCGACGCTTGACCAATAGATGGCGCTGTATGTCCGGAATATTTTTTTTTTTTTTTTTGTTATAATAACTATCCTATGTCCTTTCTCAAATTCCAAACTATGTCTGTACCAAATTTCACACAAATCGGTTCAGTAGTTTAGGCGTGAAGCAAAGACAGACAGACAGACAGACAGAGTTACTTTCGCATTTATAATATTAATTACTTTGCATTCACTTCTTTTTTTAGATTATTTTTCTTTGTTAGTGTACCTTCTACGTCTCTCGCCTTCTTCAGTAACTCGTGAAACGTCTTTACGGAATCACGACTGAATTTCATTGACGTGTCATTGACGTTTTGAATTCTCCTAATATTTTCAATAGGAATTCCTTTATTATCTGGCACTCTCAATGCAAATTCATTTTTTTCATTTATGTTGAGTATAAGCACCTTCTTACCTAAAGTTAGCACTATAGTTGTAACACAATCCTCAATACTTTCTTTTGCTGCTTCTGGGCGTTTCTGTGATCCAGTAACCATTTTATCATTTTGATCATAAATAAAATGATTTATCCCCCTTAGTAAATAATATAATAATAGAAAATATAGTTAATATTAAAGAAAAAATTATTTTTATTATTTCAAATCAAAGAATAGTTTAAATAAAATAATAATTTTGGAGATTATTGATAAAGATATTCTTTTTCTTTGAAGTTTTTAAAGTAAATTACTTAACTTTGATTTACAAGACCAATATTTTTTATTAAACTATAAAAACAAATGATAATTTTAAATATATGATTTGTTGTGATAATTATATTTATTGTAGGTAATTTAATTTTTATTTCTAAACATAAACATTTATTAATTGTTTTATTAAGTTTAGAATTTATAGTATTAAGAATTTTTTTTTTTTTTTTAATTTAAGCTGCTAACTTAATTTTTAGTGGTTAAATTCCATTAATATTTCTATTTATATAGTTTAATTAAAACATTACATTTTCATTGTAAAAGTGAGTGACCAGAGATTGGGATTGAAGTTGCTGAAGGTTTTGAAGTATTAGAAGGAGTTTCATCTATTACTGGACCTATTGGAGCAGGAGTCGGCACTGCAGTATTTATTTACACTGATATTTATATGGCAGTAAAGAGAGTTGATAAAACTGATGAAATTATTCACTTAACTAGAGGAGAAAAATTTATTGAAGGTTTACGTGTATTTATAGGTATGCAACCTGAACAATATATAGAAGAGTTAATGGAAGAAAAACAACTTTATAACCAATTAGTTAAGCAAGGATTTGAGTATTTAAAGGAGTATAGTGATATTCAAAGCTATGTATTCCCTACTGGTAAATCAGTTGTGAATTCTTGTCGTACAGTGCCACACCAAGTAAGGCAGTGTGGTGGTGCTGGATTTGGAGAATTATGCATGAGAAGAATTAATGTTACACTTTACACTGAAGAATGCAAAGTTAAGTTTAAGATAGACTTAGACAGTAAAGTACTGCTTGATGGAAAAGGAACCGATATAAAATGGAGTAGAGCAAGGCCGAATAATCCAAGTGGTGGAAAATTGTTTTGTTTCTCGCAGGGAAATGACGAACCTGCTCCAAATTATGGGTCATATTTATGCGAAAATGCGATTGGTTTATCTAATAACAAGATAGAAGGATATAATCTAATTAATTTAGGAGAAGGTGAAGATTATGCCAGGGGATTTAAGGATAGTCCGAACGTATTTGTAGTGAATGATGGGTCTAAAGAATATTATGGGGGAAATAAGAATGATATCTTTGTTTTACAGGGAGATCTGATAGAAGGGTCCTTGTACGGAGAAGATGGAATTGATACCTTAGATCTGACTGGATTTGCTCAAGAAGCTGTGAGTGTGAATGTGTATTTAAATACAAATATTGGCACTATTGTGTACAACAGATATGGTTATTCTGGATTTCAAATTAATTCAGTAGAAAGAGTGCTTGGTAGAAAAGCTAAGGCAGATCATATATTTAGTGCATGTGAAACTAAATTCTTGGATGGTAATGGTGGTAAGGAAGATCAACTTGATTATTTGGAAATAAAAGATAATAACTGTGTCTATGATATACAAGTAATAGTTAGAAATTACACTGAAGTAAATAATCTAGCACTCAAAGGTAACTTTAACTATATTGTACCATTTCAAAAAGGTAGTGCATCTGTTAAATTACTTGCTAATTTCGAAAATAACCATAGGTTTATATTCGACTACTTGCTTGCTGATATTCAGAGTATTGATATTAAAGATCACAATAGTATAAAGTTCGATTTTTCCTCAAAAGTTGCAAATAGTAACTTTAGTATATCTATCTCATATAACATAATGAACAATATAATCTATCAATTAAAAGACAGTGCTGAAATAAAAGTAGGTAAGGAAAGAAACTTGTATGCAATACAGAATACTAATAAAACTATTGATGAAATTATAGAAAGTTACCCAGCTATAGCAAATAAACTCAATATGACTATCGCTGTTCAAGATGGTGATGAATCTATACTTGTTGGCTATGGGAAGTGTGAGGTAATTTACAATAATCCAATCTATAACAGTCACTTAATTGGAAATGGTGGTAAAAACATATACGTAATTACTATAGCCTCAGGTGAGCAAAGATATGAACATAATATTTTTTCTATGCCACAAATAAACATCTACAATCCTGATCAAGCAAGTTCTATAGATACGTTAGATTTACGTAACGTGATAAAAATAATACAAGATGATTTGAAAATACATATTAATCTGCCAAGAATTTTTCAAGATGGAAATGATTTGCTAGTTAGGTTAGAAGCAGAAATGGGACAAAGTTTTTTATTTGAAGTGCTAACAGTAAGATTAAAAGACGGTTTGGATTGGTATGAAAATCTTCATATTATCTCAGATAGTGCGCCTATGAAAATAAGTTCTGAATTAGAATTAAAGCCACTACCTTTGATCTTTGAAAAGGATAAAGAAATTATTGTGGTAACGGGTCAAGATGTGGAGAAAGATGCTGAGCTTATCACGCCTAGAAAAGGAGGAAACAATACGTTTGTTCGTAGTAATGGTCATGATCTAATAATAACTAATGCTTTTGATTCGACTATTACTAAAGATGATTTTTGCAGTATTACACTTAGTAAATTCTATAAAACACCTAAGATGAAAACGTTATCAATAAAATTTACTGATAAAGAGATAGTGTTAAAAGATTATGAGAAAGAAATAAGTACAGCAAGAGACGTTAATGTTGTGAAAAAAGAATATAAGGATCAAGTGTACGATGATGTGTTTACAGAAGTCATGTTATCTGATCAACCTCATAGACATAGGCAGCACATTAGAAACCGTAGAATGGTGAGTAGCAGTGCAAAACCATCTTCGTGGATAAATCATTTATTTGGTTGGGTAAAAAGCTCTGTGAGTGGGTTATTAGATTCGAGAGCTGCTCTACCTGAAACTTCAGCAAATTATTCTAATACATCTGGTACTAGCCAATTTAGTAGTGAAGTTTGTATCAGTAACAATTTTGGTTTAGGATTCTTCTTATTACAAAGTTTCCTAGATAAAAAATATCCTCTTCCTAAGTTTTGTTCTGCTACTCATGAAGAAGTGCTGGCTGATACACTTAATATAATGGAAGAATTTAAAAAGACACTTAAAAAAACAGCTAAACAATCTGGTGTATCAGTGAAAGGTTTTGACTTTTTTAAAGTGTATTCAGATATAGCAGGTCATGTAAGGAACGAAAGATATTCTAAAATACCAAGTACATTATATTCAGCCGCAGAAGAAGCCTATCCGGAAAATGAGAAGTTTTTGAGTATTTTAAAAGGCAATATTGAAAAGATGTTTGATAAGCAGCAGATAGTTAATGGTGGATATCAACCTAATGACATTGCTGATAATAAACCTAGAAGCTATTTTAATAACACAACAGTGGACAAAAAGCTACAAACCCCAGTTATGGATTATCCGAGTCAATAAAGCTTAGAAATAGAGGACTTTTTCGACTGCATGGAATACGAAACTAATGTTGAAAAAGTATGTACCAAAAAATTTATGGGGGATCTGTGCCGAAGCTCAAATTTATTTTTCAAACAACCAAAAACTGTCTCAATAATCAATTTTTCTCAATAGAATCTTCTCTTTTAAAGAAATCAGTGCGTTTTTCATGCCTTTTTTCACTTGAGTGACGAGTTTTAGACCTCTATCGAAGAGTTTCTCAAAGAGGTCCTTCTTCTTTATCTCTGAACAAAAGTCCTGTCAATTTTTTAGTCAAATTTGGTGTAGGTTTTCTGTCGTCAACGCTGCCTTTAGTTAGCGTAATAACTTGAACTTCGACTATTTCATTGATTACCAGATGCAATTTAAAACCGAACATAGGTAGTCTTTCCTATATTTGCCAACTCTTTGAAAACTTTATTTTTTGCGATCCTTTTTGTGTGGCAAACAGCGATTGCAGTTGTATCAATATAGAGTGATTTTTGCTTGCTCGCAGAACCACTGCAAAAGCATTGCCAAATACCATAAAACCCTGAGTTTTAGAGCAACAAATCTATGATACGAAGGGAGTTTTGAAAACTCAGAACTGTACAATAATTTAAGATAACTCAAGTAAAAAAACTTGAAATTTTTGCACAGCGATTGTGGTAAAGTAAGATTATAGTAAGTATTTCTGGCACGGTAATTTCAGGTATTCTTTTTGTTTTTTTGCCACTTGATAGAAGCTTTTCTGAAAGTTTTTCATCAGCAATGTGACAAAAATCTTCTATAAAACAGTAAAATATCTTTCTTCATGGATAACCTCTTAATTTTTGCTAAAATACCTGAGTTTACCCTATTCCTCTCTTTATTAATTCTACTTTCTAATCCATAACTGGGGTTAATAAGATTACTGAACTTGCTAAAGGAGTTGGTGCAGAAATTTTATATCTACCTCCTTATTCTCCAGATTTTAACAAAATTGAGCATAATTGGTTTGCTATAGAAAATAGAATTAGGAAAAACATTCCTCTATTCACATCTTTTCGTCATGCTGTCGATTCTTACTTCTTATGATTTTTTTGGACTATTATGGGAAGGGCTATATTTTAACAGTTTTAAAGCTGAAATAAAGAATATAGGTGTAACCACCGAAAAAGACTTTTTCTTATCAAAAAAACACCGTAAAACCCCATCCTTCAGGGCGGGGATATAAGGCGGAAGCGGGTGTTGACACCGAATATGCACAAAAGCATAATAGATTTAGCGGCAGGGCATGCCGTGTTGTGCCTGTGGAGGGGATAGTGCATTTAGCCTCCCGATGAAGCAGGAACCCACCGAGATGATTCAGACTTCGGTCTGAACGTGGTAGGAATCCTTGCCCTTTAGGGCGGGGAGGATGTCAACACACGAAGGCACCTCCCCTTCCTTTTTAATAAAAAATATCTATATACCTATTATAATATACGTAAATGTATATTATGCAAAATATAAGCAAGGTTATGCGCTGCTTAAACTTCTCTAATTAGTGACACTCAACTATAAGAGTAGCTTGCATAGCAAAGAAGATACTAAGTATCTTCTTTTTTATAGTTTCATTAGATTTAGATCTGATGACAACTCAGATAAATCGTTCAGCCCTTCCTGGAGCTGAGACGTAATAGAATTTAATTGATCACTAAATTTTACATCCTGTTCAAAGCTCCAATCACTTTCCCTACATTTACTAATGCATGCACTACGTAGTTCGTTATTATCCTGATGACTTTTAGGACATGCGCGTATGCAATGGTAATATTGTTCATACGCTTCTTCTCTAGTATTATACGCAGCAGCACTTTTTGTATTACTTTTCATAATATTCTCCTTAATTAAAAAACTAGTATAATATTAACATGTAACTATGAATTTTATACTAAATATAGTACATCTTCTTTTCAGAACAACATAAAAAATCAAACTACCCATACCCTCTCCTAGCATTTGGTTAACCAGCAATCATTTATCGCTCTGCCGTAAGAAGTGTAGCCACTGCCAAGTATAGCCCTTCCCAGGTTTTGTTGAATGGCAAGGAATAAGGAGGAGTAATGAAAGGAATTTACGAGGCAAATTTGAAAATAGGCATACCTATATCAGTAAAGTTATTAATAAAATAGCATTTTAAAAGCACCTCTTGAGAGCGATTTACCTCAGATTTATTCTTAAAACTAAATCCAAATGTTTTTTTGAGCCTCAGGAAAAAACTCTCGATACGTGAACGTATTTCATACCTTGTCTTCTTTTTCCAGTGGGTAAGTTTTCCTTATACTAATGTTGTTGTTTCTTTCTGATAGATAATCTATATTGCTGCAGATTTTTGCATTTTTTCTTGGCTTTATGATGGGTTTCAAATTGTATTGATTGCACAACTTATATAAATTATCTGTATCATAAGTTCCATCTGCACGCAGAGACTTAATCTTATAGATATCACCCATTTCCTTTAGTATTTTAGATGCTATCATGTGAAAGAAAATTAGTATATCGAACTGCTATTGCCTTTTTGCTGTTTACGTCCAAAGCAACATATAGCTTTCTTATTTGATCTGTACCATTATACTTCCTTATCTTGGCGTTATCTTTGTTATGTTGAGTACTGTTACTATAAATATGCATTACAGTACTATCTATAGCAATTTCAATATTCTCTATGTCATTTTTATCTGTTCTGTGGTCACATAGTTTCAAATTAAGTTTGACGAGAAGCTTGTGAATACTTGGAGATTCTTCACTATACTTTGTAAATATCCTTTTATAAATCCAACTGCTTGCCTTAAGCCTATTCCAAATAGATTAACGACTATACGTACTGCAATAACAACCTTATCGCTATAAATCTCCAGGAATTTTTTCTGAACTTTCGTACCAGTTTTCTATAGCTTCATCGATAAAATGAAAGACATTTCCTCTTTTTTCTAAAAATTGATTATACTCTTTAATGATTACTGACCTTCATCTTCTTTGGCATATACTCTACACAATGTTCATTTCTTAATAAAGTAACCACTTTCTTTAGATTTTCTCCCTTTTTTCTCCCATCTCTACTCGCTATGCAACAAAGCCAACTCAGGTTACCTTACTATGTTGTCATCATCTTTGAGTAAGTAATGTTAATAAAAAATGAGTAAATGATCTATTTAATATTAAAAAGATGTTGAATATGGATAAATTGAGTCAAGATACAAAAAAAAAGCTGCATTTTTGGTGGCTTATAACATTAATAGTATGTATTATTGCTACCTATTACTACATGAAGTCAAAAGCTGCAGATAATTATAAAACGATATTACGCATTGCTTCTCAAAATTGTAACTTAGAAACTGTAAAATTCTCAGTAAAAAATTTATTAGATACTGATACACACATGCCTAAGTTAACTGCGTTACATTATGCTGCAGAAGGGGATATTTAGAGATAGTTAGGTTTTTAATAGATGAGGGAGTTAACGTAAACATTATTAACAAGTATGTAAGCACAGCACTACATAATATTGCATATTATGGTGATTTAAGGATTATCAAATTTTTGCTAGAAAAAGGCGCTAATCCTAACATTATAAACGATGATGGAAAAACCTAGAAATGTAGCTGTGTTAAGGTCAAGGCATAACAAAGATAAGCCCTACGATCAAATATTCAACCACTATGGATTTTAATCCATAGTGGTTGAATGCTGAATGACTTTAAGTTTAAAATTGAGAAAGTAGTTGTTATATATATCAGCAAGTATGAGTTAAATTTGTATTATGGACTTGAATAAATTTACCGAAAAAGCAAAAAGCCTAATCCAGAGCGCTCAAATGAAAGCATTGGGAGCTGGGCATCAGATTTTTATGCCTGAACATTTACTTAAAGTAATGCTTGAAGATGAGTCAGGTTTAGTTCAGGATTTGATAGGCACCTGTGATGGAAATGTTCAGAATATTTCTGATGCTGTGAGTAGTACAATTAAAAAGTTTCCAGTGGTTGGAGGACCAGGTAGTGTTGGACTTCAGCTTTCAAGAGAGGTAGCAAAAGTTTTTGATGATTCAATTGGTATTGCGAGGAGAAATAAAGACACATTTGTTACTGTTGAGCGGTTGTTGCAGGGCCTTGCTGCACAAAAAGATGAAATTGTAGGTAAAATTTTAGCAGAAGGTGGTGTAACACCGCAAAAATTAAATTCAGTTATTGCAGAAATGAGAAAAGGTGGCAGTGCAGACTCTCCAAATAGCGAGGAAAAATTAAATGCGGCAAAGAGGTATACAAAAGATATTACAGAGCTTGCTATGCAAGGTAAGCTTGATCCTGTAATTGGTCGTGATGAGGAAATCAGAAGAACTATGCAGGTATCGTTGAGGCGAACAAAAAATAATCCAGTACTGATAGGTGAACCTGGTGTTGGAAAAACTGCAATAGTTGAAGGTTTAGCAAACAGAATTGTTGCAAATGATGTACCACTTGGTTTGCGTGATGCAAAAGTTTTAGCTTTGGATCTTGGTGCATTAATTGCTGGAACAAAATTTAGAGGGGAGTTTGAAGAGAGACTAAAAGCAGTGATTAATGAGATTTTAAAAGCAGAGGGCAAAGTTATTTTGTTTATAGATGAGCTTCATACTTTAGTGGGAGCAGGAGCGACAAGTGGTGCGATGGATGCTTCAAATTTGCTCAAGCCTGCTCTTGCGCGTGGAGAAATTCGCTGTATAGGGGCTACAACTTTGGATGAGTATCGTCAACATATAGAGAAAGACCCTGCGCTTGCAAGGCGTTTTCAGCCTGTGTTTATTTCTCAACCGACTGAGACTGATACTATTTCAATACTGAGGGGTTTGAAGGAGAGGTATGAGGTGCACCATGGTATTAGAATCACAGATGGTGCAATAATCGCTGCTGCAACGCTTTCTAATAGATATATAACAGATAGGTTTTTACCTGATAAAGCGATCGATTTAATTGATGAAGCAGCAAGTAGGGTTAGAATTGAAATGGACAGCAAGCCTGAGGTTGTTGATGAGCTTGAAAGAAAGATTATACAGCTGAAAATTGAGTCAGAGGCTTTGAAAAAAGAAAGTGATGAAAACTCTAAGCAACGTTTAAAAAAGATAAATGAGGAAATTGAGAGTCTAAACAGTAAATTTGCTGACTTAAGCAGTAAATGGCAGATGGAAAAGAATAAAATAGCTAAAATACAAGAAACTGCTGAAAAATTGGATAATGCGAGGAAAGAGCTAGAATTGGCTCAGCGGAATGGAAATTTAGGAAGGGCAGGGGAATTGATGTATGGTGTGATTCCTCAACTTGAAAATGAGTTAAAAAATCAGGAAAAAGTTACTGATAGTTTCCTAAAGAAAGAAGTTACTGAGAGTGATATTGCAAATATTGTTTCAAAATGGACAGGCATTCCAGTTGATAACATGATGCATAGTGAAAAGGAAAAGCTCCTTAACATGGAAAATGAAATAGGAAAAAGAGTAATAGGGCAGAGAGATGCAATTGAAGCGATAAGTAATGCAGTAAGGCGCTCCCGTTCTGGTGTTCAGGATACTAATCGACCTTTTGGTTCATTTTTATTCTTAGGTCCAACCGGAGTTGGAAAAACAGAGTTAGCAAAATCTCTTGCCGAATTTTTGTTTGATGATCAATCAGCACTTCTACGCTTTGATATGTCAGAGTATATGGAAAAACACTCCGTTTCAAAGTTAATTGGTGCGCCTCCAGGATATGTTGGTTATGAACAAGGTGGCAGATTAACCGAAGCAGTAAGGAGAAGACCATATCAGGTAATTTTGTTTGATGAGATAGAAAAGGCAAATCCAGATATATTTAATATACTACTGCAGATTTTGGATGAAGGTAGACTAACCGATAGCCATGGCAAATTAATTGATTTTCGTAATACCATACTAATTTTAACTTCTAACCTTGGAGCTGAGATGATGCTAAGAGGAGCTACCGAATCTGTGAAAGATGAGGTGATGAAAATAGTTAAGTCAGCGTTTCGTCCAGAATTTTTAAATAGACTGGATGAAATTATTATATTCCACAGCTTAACCAAAGATGACATTGATAAAATTATAGATGTTCAATTCTCTTATTTACAAAAGATGCTTGCTAAGCGTAAACTGAGTATTAGTTTATCGCAAGAAGCTAAAGAACTAATAGCACAAACTGGATATGACCCTGAATATGGAGCGCGGCCTCTGAAAAGGGTAATACAAGAATGCATTCAAAATAATCTAGCTAAGTTAGTTTTATCTGGGGAAATAGTAGAAGGAGATGAGCTAATAGTGTATACTTCTGGTAACGAAATCTTAGTTAAAAAGATCTAGATTCGCTGTGTATTTTTGTTTTGAAAAATGTGTATAAATCATAATGTTAATGTTGAGTCTTTATTTAAGCTAGTTGATCAAGGGAATAAAAAAGAGAAAGAAAAAATTAAAGAGTTTATACAGTACTTTTATAATTTTGTTTATAATAGTGACCTAAAAGTCAACGATAAATTTCTTTTATACATTGCAGAAGATGCATACAACTTCATTCTTAAAAAAGAAAAAGAAGAAAGTAAATTGGCAGTAAGTAATGTAAATGATATTTCAGGAATAGAAGGCAATTTCACTATAATTAAAATCACAAATTATGACATGCCCTTTTTAGTGGATTCTGTCATTTCCACTATTAAGTCAAACGGTTTAACTATATGCTATTATAGTAACAGCATAATTAATGTTCAAAGAAAAAATAGCCTAATAGATAAAATTCATCTTTTAGAAGAAAGTAATGGAATCAAAGAGTCAGTAATATATGTAATTATTAAAGGCATAAGCGGTAGCTTTGTTGATACACTAGAAGAATCTCTACGAAAGACGCTAAAAGCAGTTAACTGCGTTGTAAAGGACTGGCAATTGATGCTCAAGAAGCTTCTTGAGCATCCGGCATTGGATGCTGGAGGCAGAGATTTTCTAGCTTGGTTGAAAAATAACAATTTTGTATTTTTAGGTTATCAAGAATACATTACTAATAAAGAAGGGAAGCTTGCTCTAAGTGGTAAGGAGAGCCTCGGGTTAATGAGAGCAAGTGAAGAGTACCAAAATTCATCAATTTTTTCTGAAAGCTTGAATTCTTTATACATACTAAGATCAGACCTAATCTCAATAGTTCATCGGCGTACCTATATGAATTGTATAGGAGTGAAAGAATTTAATGATCAGGGTGATGTAATAAGGGAACAGCATTTTTTTGGGCTATTTACTTCTATAGCAGAAGTGCAAGATATTCGAACTATTCCGGTAATAAAGGATAAGGTTACAACAATAGAAAAAAAGGCAGGATTTGTTCCTGGTGGCCATAACAATAAAGCTTTAATTTCCATTTTACAGGCATTTTCTTGTGACGAATTATTCCAATCAAATGAAGACGAGTTATTTGAAATTTGCACCTCGATCATGTCTCTTGCGATTAGACCAAGAGTCAAATTATTTTTGAGAAAGGTAGGGAACTTTATTAGTTGCATAGTATTGATACCGATGCGTTATGCTAGTGCAAGACTAATGTTTAAGATACGCGATATATTGAAAGATGAAACGAATGCAGAAAGTTCAGATATTTATAACAATCACATTATCAATGAATATGATTTGATGAAATTACACGTGGTGCTAAGAACCAAAAGCGCTAGCATTTTTGATGATGAAGTTTTGCGTATCGAAAACAAGTTAAGAAACATTACAGAAAAGTGGGAAGATCGTTTTATAGACAATTTATATAATACTTTTAGCACTGTTGAGGATATATTTATCCGCTATTGCAAGGCATTTCCGATAAGTTATCAAGAGAATTTTGAACCTCATGATGCGTATTATGATATGAAAAAATTGGAGATAGTGAGAAAGAAAAAAGTCAGCGAAGTTGATTTGAGGCTTACTCGTGACAATCTCAACTATCAATTGAAGGTTTACACTCCAAGCAACGGAGGCCTTGAATTGTCAAAGATATTAAAGGTTACTAAGAATTTAGGGGCTAAGATTCTATCTCATAATGGTTATTATATAGAAATCAACGGTGGAATATGGATACATCATTTTGTGTTGTCAAGAGTTGATGAATTAATAGACAACATTACTTTAAAAGAGCAGTTTGAGGTAACACTTGTAAAAGTGTTCAGCAAGGAAATAAAAAATGACTATTTTAACAGCTTGATCATTATTGCTGGGCTCAAGTGGAAGGAAGTGCTTCTGATTAGAGCGCTAAGCGCCTACCTAAAGCAGACATCATTTAGCTATAACCCAGAATATATCCAGAAAGTAGTATCAGAGTATCCAAAAGTAGTAAGGTATTTAGTAGAATTATTTCATTCAAGATTTGATACTAAAATAGATATTGATAGGGCAGAAACTACTAGCATTTTGATAGAAAAAATTGAAGAACTACTAAAAGAGATCAGCAACGTTTCAAATGATTACGTTTTGCGTTCGATATTTAACTTGATAATGGCAATTTTGAGAACCAGTTATTATCAAGATGATAAGCCATACTTATCTATCAAATTTGATTCAAGTAAAATAAATGGTTTACCTGACCCGCGCCCATACCGTGAATTGTATGTTTATTCAAACCTTTTTGAGGGAATACATCTAAGAGGAGGGAAGTTGGCTCGTGGTGGTTTGAGATGGTCGGATAGAACGGAAGATTTTCGCACTGAAGTTTTGGGACTCATGAAAGCCCAGATGACAAAAAATGCGGTCATTGTACCTGTTGGCGCAAAGGGTGGGTTTGTAATAAAGCAAGTTTATAAAGACAAAAACATTTTAAGGGAGAAAGGTGTTGAATGCTATAAGAATTTCATCAGAGGAATGCTTGATATTACTGATAATGTAGTTGATGGCAAAATAACTCCACCAGAAAATGTGATTAGGTATGACGAAGATGATCCATATTTGGTAGTTGCAGCAGATAAAGGCACTGCTTCATTTTCTGATTATGCAAACGAAATATCCTCTGAATGTAACTTTTGGCTCGAAGATGCATTTGCATCTGGTGGATCAGCAGGTTATGACCACAAAAAGATGGGTATTACAGCAAGAGGTGCATGGATTGCAGCACAACGCCATTTTTGGAGAATGAATAAGGATATTTACCAGGATACAACTGTTATTGGAATTGGAGATATGGCTGGCGATCTATTTGGGAACGGCATGCTGCTTTCAAGAAATATGAGTTTAATTGGAGCATTTAATCATATGCATATTTTTGTTGATCCAAATCCTGATGCGGAAAAGAGTTTCGTGGAGCGTAAACGGCTCTTTGAATTACCGTTTTCCACTTGGATGGATTACAATAGAGATTTGATTTCTCATGGTGGCGGGGTATTTGAACGTAGTAGCAAACAAGTAGAAATTTCTCAAGAAATGAAAAAGTGCTTTGATATAACGGAAGATACATTATCTCCAAATGATTTGATTCGATATTTGCTCAAGGCAAAAGTGGATTTCATATGGAATGGAGGAATTGGCACCTTTGTTAAGGCAAAAAGTGAAAGCCATGGCATGGTTGGCGATAAAGCAAATGATGAATTAAGAGTAAACGGTCATGATATTAGAGCTTCTATGTTTATAGAGGGTGGCAACCTTGGTTGCACGCAGCTTGGAAGGGTAGAATACGCTAAAATAGGTGGGTATATCAATGCAGATTTTATTGATAATTCAGCAGGAGTAATATGTTCTGATCTTGAAGTTAACATCAAGATTGCTTTTGTTGCAATTATGAAAGAAGGGGGAATTTTCTTGGAAAAAAGGAATGAAATACTGGCTAGCATGATAGATGAAGTTGCATCTAAGGTACTTGAAAACCATAACAGGATTGAAACAAAAGCATTGCTTCTTGAGTGCTTGCAAGCTAAAGAAAAGTTGGAGCAGCACCATAAATTATTACTCAGTTTAGAGAAATTTGGGCTGCTAAACCGAGATGTAGAATTTCTTCCAGCTGAAGAAGAGGTAGCAAGAATGTTAACTGATGGAGAAGGTTTCTGTTCTCCTCAGCTTTCTGTTCTGATGTCTTATGCAAGAACAGCAATAAAAAATGAAGTTATACACTCTGAGCTACCTGAAAAAGATTTTTTGTGCCGTGATTACTTACTAAATTACTTTCCACAAAGGATGGTAACAGAGTTCAAGGATTCCATATTGAAACACCAACTTTGTAGGGAAATTATTTCTACTTGCATTACAAACGATGTAGTAAATAGGATGGGCTGTATATTTATTAATAATTTGGTTGAGAGTACTGGAATTAAAGTACATGAAGCAGTTAACATATATATCGTTGTTAATCACCTATATAATTTAAGTAGCCTTTGGCAGAAAATTGATGAATTGGATGGAAAAATTGATGTTGATTCATATTTGCAAGTAGTGAGAAGTGTGCAAAAATTTATTGGTAGGGTATCATTTTGGTTAGTAAAAAATCTTGGTAAGCTTAATCTTGTAGAACTAGATGGTGTTACAAAATTTAGGGGTGCAATTGAAACTTTAGGCCATGATATTTTAGATGATCGCCTGTTAAAGATCTATAATCATGGATTAACCTCTTTGGTAGAGCTTAACATAAATAAAGATCTAGCAAAAAAGGTTGCTGATTTACGTATTCTTATTTATGCGCTGGACGTTATATCTATTGCTGAACAGACATCTTTATCAATCTTTGAAGCTGGTAGAATATACTTTAAATTAAAGTCGCTGCTAAGGTTTGATATGATTAGAACAATTGCTGTCAAGATTAAAAGCCATTCTTCTTATTGGGATCGCAGCTTAATTAATGATTTATTAGATGATTTAAGCAATTATCATCATAAGCTAGCTGTTAAAGTTATAAAAGCTACTGATAATCATATAGATAAGGTTCAAACTTGGGCTCTTAATGATAAGGATTATATAGAGCGTTACAATAGCTTTTTAGATGAGATGGTTGCTTCTAAACTTGATTTAAGTAAATTAATACTCATAATCAGGAGAATTAAAGTACTTGCTTCATAGGAAAAATGTTTAATATAGGTCTTTCAGAAATTTTAGTTGTAGCTTTAGTGAGTATAATTGTTTTTGATAAAAGTAAAGTACCTGTATTTCTTAATCTTATTAAAAATATATATAGGTATTTCTGGGTTGTAAAATCAAGAGTTAGGAAATTGTTGAAGGATACCGGAATTAAAGAATTATATGAAGGGCATAACGTTGAAAAAGTCAATTACATAATTGGTGAAGATGGCAAGCTTTATCCTACTTACAATGTAGATAGTACAAAAAATGACAGCAAAAATCCTAGTAGTAGATGATATACCATCTAATGTTAAGCTTTTGGAGGCTCAGCTAAAAGCAGAGTACTATACAGTTATTGTAGCTTATGATGGCGAGGAGGCGATAGATTTAGTAGCGGAACAGCAGCCAGATATTATCTTACTTGATGTCATGATGCCAAAAATGAGTGGTTTTGAGGTTTGTAAGAAGCTAAAGAATGATCCCTTAACGACTTATATTCCAATCATTATGGTAACTGCGCTGCATGACACTCATGATAGAGTGGAAGGAATTAATGCTGGTGCGGATGACTTTCTAACTAAGCCGATAGATGAAACTGCTTTATCTGCAAGAATTAAGTCTCTTGTGCGCTTAAAGATGATAATAGATGAGTTGTGCTTGAGAGGAGAAACTAATGCTGAGATTGGTGGAGTAGCAGAAAGCAGTATTATGGATTATTCTAATCAGATTTTTGATGCTAACATACTTGTTGTAGATGAGGACACCTTTCAAGCAGAGCAGATACACAATGTTCTAAAGCAACGCTTCAGATCAATTAAAATACTGCACGATCCAAAAGAAGCATTAAAGGTTGGTATTAAGGATAATTACGACCTGATTATTTCTGACATGCAGTTTTCAAAAACTGACGGCCTACGGTTGTGTTCTAAGTTTCGTAGTAAAGTAGAAACACGTTATACACCAATTCTGATCCTTTCTGAAGATTATGATAAAAGCAATTTAGTAAAGGCACTTGATGTAGGTGCTAATGATTATTTAACAGTACCTTTAGATGAGAGTGAATTAATAGCTAGGGTTAATTTGCAAGTGAAACGCAAAAGGTATCAAGATGCCTTGAGAATGAATTTATTTAATAATGTAGAAATGTCTATAAAGGATCCATTAACTAACTGTTATAATAGAAGATATTTTGATGCACACTTAAGAAATATTGTTAAGGATTCTGTGGAAAAAGATAGAAGTTTATCTCTTATGATACTTGATATAGATTATTTTAAGATGGTGAATGATAACTTTGGGCATAATGCTGGAGATGAACTTTTAAAGGAAATACAGAAAAGAATTTCTGAAAATATTAGAGTGACAGATTTATTAGCTAGGTTTGGTGGTGAGGAATTTGTTGTTGTAATGCCAGATACCAATGTATCAGATGCGTATACTATTGCAGAGAGAATAAGGAAAATTATTGCCAAAGAACCTTTTATACTTGTGGGTAAAAATACAACCCATAATGTAACTGTGAGCATTGGAATTTCAGCAATGCAAAGATCTGACCTTGATGATGTTAAAAAATTTATAGTACGTGCTGACAAATATTTATATAAAGCAAAAAACAGTGGTAGAAATAGAGTGGTTACTGGTTGAAGTTCTTTCAAATAAGTAGTAACTAAGATTCAAATGATAGCATAAAATTTCTCAACTCCGGAAATTTCGCATTTAACTGCAGAAATAGATATTTATTTAAAAAATACCCTGTAATTTTTAACCCTAGTCTGAATTCTTGATATGAGTAGCTATTTTGTAGGTTGTTATTGTATACATCATGCAACATCTGTGGAAAAGGTAGTAATTTATCTGCATAACAGTCACCTACTTTTTTTGACACTGCTCTACCAGTTTTTGGAGAAATAAATTGTAGATTTTCTTTCACACCTGTTACAGCACATTTTGATAGGTCTAACTTAAATCCAAGTTGCGTAAGAAGCAGAAGCTCTAAGTTAAGGTAATGACTTTGCCAAAACTGGCTATTTCTATATAGTTGAATGAAAAAGCTCTGACTTTAATCGTCTTTTGATTTATTTCTCATTAACAGAAGCTGTACCAACTCAAGCGGCTTGACATTACTTAGCATATTACTCCTATTTGCTATGGCTTAAAGATTTTATATTATATGGGGTATCAGTCGTACTGAGACTTGACTGTGGCAAAGTATCACCAGCTTCACGCAAAATTGATTCTTTAGAAGCTTCTTGAGCTAATTTAGAAAATACTTGTTCTCCTAACTGCAATTTTTTACCCCCATGAAATAACTGAATTTTACTTAATACAGAATCTTTAACCTTTATCATCTCTTCACCACTCATTTCTTTTACGTGCTTTAATATCTTCCCTAATATTTCTTCTTTACTTACCCCTTGTCTACTTGGATCCACAATTAAATTTGCTATTGTATATGTAACTGAATAGTCTACAAAAATAGAGGAAATAGATTGCTCCCCGCGGTCTTGAGTTTTTAATTTTATTATACGTTCCCAAACATTCATCATACATTTTTTTGTTTCTTCAGACAGATCTGGATTCTTCAGTACTTGATCTGATAATGAAGATAAAAAAGTTGTGTAACGTTCACATTCAATCTGACTACACAATCGGATTAATTCCATAAAAGAATCAAAGTAATACTGACCTACTAGCACATTCAACACTGCATAATAAGTATTTTCCTTATAATCTCTATCTAGTAATTTTTTCTTTTGCTCATCATCTAGAAAAGTTCGTATGTATCGTTTGGTAGACCAATTGATTCCAAGAAAAACACTTCTCACCACCATTAGTTTTGAACACTGGAAATGGTCATATTGTTTAGGTTCTTAATAATACTTAATATTAAATTAACAGTAATCCATTTGAGAATAGCAAAAGACCTGCTGCAAAAGGTAATTGAAAAAGTGATGCGAGAGAGGTAGAAGAAGAATAAGCAGATCGAGTAAGGTAAAAAATGAGCTTTAGTTACTATAAAATGAAGAAGCACCCAAGAAACTTTCGTAATATAACAGGTTTAACTATAGAGGAGTTTGAAAAGGTGGTGGAAAAAGTGAGGTCTGAGTGGAAAAAACTTGAAAAACAGAAAAAGTGCCATGGTAGAAGATCACAACTACCAACTCTGGAAGATAAGTTATTTTGCGTAATTTTGTACTATCGCACTTACATAACACATAGATTTTTAGGGTGCCTGTTCAATATGCACAACGCAAATGTATGTAGGTTACTGAAGAAAATAGAGCCATTACTTGCCAAGAAAGTTACTATAACAAAAGATAGAAGTATGACATCAGAAAAAATACTAAAGATTCTGGCTGATGTTACAGAACAGCAAATACAGAGGCCAGAAGATAGTAAAAAACGGAAGAAGTCATATTCAGGAAAAAAAAGAACCAACACTATGAAAACTGAGATTGTTATCGAAGAAGATGGAAGAATTTTATCAGTGTCAAAGTCATATCGTGGTAGAATTAGTGATTTTCGCATAAGGAAACAAGGAAAATATCTACCACTCGATAGCATAAAATATGCCGATTCTGGATATCAAGGTTGGCAAAAATTGCAAAGTAATGTCATATAAAAAGTACCGTAAAAAGCCATTAATTTCAGAGCAGAAAGAGCATAATAGACGATTAGCATCATTTAGAATGAGAGTAGAAAATAAGATCCGTGAGGTAAAGATATTTAAGATTATGTCCCATGTTTACCGCAATTTTCAGAAAAAATATAACCTGAGGTTCAATATTATTGCTGGTATTGTGAATCTTAAGCACTCCTTTTAGTTAACCTTGATTTTAGTCACCCTCCTTCCCTTTTTTTATCGCTTGATTCGCAGCAGGTCTTATGCTATAGATACTCAAATTTATATAATTTAGTAACAGCTTTATAGTGTAAAGAAAGGTTAATATCATTGGGGGGTTTATGCAAATATCTGAGCTTACTACAGAAACTTCAACAACTATAACAGAGGTTTCTATTGAGAACCCAAACAGCGAATTATTTGATGCTGTAAAAAAGGTAACCTTGATAGAGTTAAGGAGCTTATAGAAAGAGGAGCCAGCATTAACACTAAAGGTAGTGATGGCAATACTCCTTTACACTTAGCTGCTAAAGTTGGTAATTTGAGTGTAGTAACCTATCTTGTGGGTGAAGAAAGAGCTGATATTTATGCAAAAAATCAATACGGACAAACACCTATATCTCTTGCTGCTAAAAATAATCACTTAGAGCATGTCTTCAAACCAAAAAATGAGCTAATTTGTGAAGTATAATAGTGATCATATTAAAGAAGATATTAGTTTTTGAAGTGAGGGGAGAATGCTCATAATCCTTGTTCATACGTCTAAAATTGGAAAGCCAGGCAAATGTCCGTTCTACGATCCAACGTTTAGGAATAATCTGAAATCCTGTATCAACCAATTTCTTGGCAATTGTTAGCAAACATCCAGTTTCCAATAAACATCGATTTTGTAATTTACCTGTGTACCCTTGATCGGCAAAAAACTTTCGTAAGGTTGGGGCTTTGCATTTAGCCTGAGCAAAAAGATCTAGAGCACTATCGCGATCTTGAATACTTGCACTGTGTACTTCAGCAGCAATTACAAGACCCACAGTATCTACAATGATATGGCGTTTTCTGCCCTTTATTTTCTTTCCAGCATCGTATCCCTCTCGATCCCCTTTTTGAGTCGTTTTTACTGACTGGCTGTCTATTATTCCCACTGATGGAGTTTCATTCTTACCGATTATCTCTCTTACTTTTTTAACTAGAAAATCATGAATTTCTTGCCATATTCCACTTTTTTTTAAGCGCGAATCACAACTATACACGGTTTTCCATGGTGGAAAATCTTTAGGCAGTTGTCTTCATTGACATCCTGTTCTCATCATATAGCGGATTGCGTTAACAATTGTTCTAATACTATGTTTTCTTGCTCTGCCGGTCTTTTAAGGTTCAAAATATGGCTCTATTATCTTCCATTCTTTGTCACTTATGTCGCTTGGTACATCTTAAAATATATCTTATACCATACTTCTTAACTTCTTTCTACTCAGTTTCAAGACGGGCTCTAACAACCCCAACTTTGATTTTAGTATTTTTTCTTGTGTTGTACTCATATCTGACACTCCTTTAAAATTTGTTTATATTTTTATCTTACTTTATTACCCTGTCAGATTAAGTCTAAACTATTACATCTGCAATCTCTCCTATTTGACCTACCAACAATGAGTATTGGTATTAGCAATGGGATAAAAAACAAATAGCAAACACTGAAATTAAATAAGTACATAAGCAAAGTGCTCTAGTTCGTTTGTGTATCCCTATAACTATCAAGGGCTCTCTCTGCTTTTACATTATTTTGAATATTAGAGCTAGGTTTATCTCCTTTTTCTTTCTCATATAATGACCACCCACATAGTCCAATTACTGCAGGTACAATAAGTGCTGCTAAAAATATAGTCACTATATTTTATATGCTAAATATTTCACTATTAGGGATAATAAGCTAATATTATATCGTAGTTAAACGTTCTATACTCTACTTATCAACGCTCTGCAGGTCAATATAGGAGCAGAGATAAATATTGCAGAACAGGTGCCGATTGCAATGCCAAAAGAAATGATTAAGCAGAAGTCTCTGACCACACCTGTACAAATCAGCACTAAAGGAAGAGCAGCAAGAAGAGTAGTACCTGAAGTTAACATAGTACGAAATAGTGTAGAATTAATGCTAGCATCAACTATTTCATCCATTTCTACATCTTTTCTATTTTTTTTATACTCTCGAATCCGATCGTATATAACCACTGAATTATTGATTGAATAGCCAATCACGGTAAGTAGAGCTGCAACTGATGAAATATTAAACTCAATACTCGTTAAGCTGATAAAGCCAAGAGTTAAAATCACATCATGGATCAGTGCCATTATTCCACCAAGTCCACACTGCCAGCTAAATCTAAGCCAAACATAAAAAAATATTCCAATAATTGCAATTAACATGGCTGATATCCCTTCAAATATCTGCGTTGAGCCTATTTGTGGACCAACATAATCTATTTTACGATAAGTTACTAAATTACCTAATTTGCTTTCTAATATACTTTTAACCTTTTTAATTTTATCTTCATCTCCCTCATCTTTAAACCGCACAACTAAGTTATCACCAGCTTTTGAACTCTGTATCGTAAATCCACTCTCTTTTAATATACCGAGAATAGCATCATCCTTGCTTGAAGATTTTATCTCTATCAAAATTCCACCTGTAAAGTCTATACCCAAATTCATTCCACGCAGCATAAAAGTAAGCATTGAAAAAATGATAAGAATAACGCTAACAAGTGCTGTCAAATTTCTATATTTACTAAATCTTATATCAAGATTATCTGGAATAAGTCTAATTGCCATATTTCCTACTTAAATTGTGATTTTATATACTTTTTAAGCAATCGACTAGCTATTTTCTCTTAGCTTATACTAATAATGATCTTTGATTTACTTAATCTACTTGAACAAGATATTTGATCAAAAAAATGAAAACAGCCTGGTTGTCATTAATAAAGTGCTACTTAAACATCTTTTTTAATCGATTGATTTCATCAGCAAATTTTGGGTCAGTTCTTATGAAATTTTCCACTTGTTTGACTGCGTGTATAACAGTAGCATGATCTCTACCACCAAAATTTCTTCCAATATCTGGTAAACTTTTTTGCGTAAACTTCTTTGCGAAATACATAGCTATTTGTCTCGGCCTCGCAAGACTGCGGAGCCTTCTATTAGATTGCATATCTGCAATCTTTATATTGAAAAATTCAGCTATTTTTTTCTGTATTTCTTCTATTGTGATTGACCTATGATTTGACCTAAGAAGATCAATTAGGGTCTCACTAGCTGATTCTACTGTCATGCTTCTTCCAATTAAAGAGGTATGAGCAACCTTATTTAATGCTCCTTCTAGTTCTCTTATATTGGATTTTATATTCCTTGCCAAAAATTCTAGGACATCCTTTGGAACATACATATTCATTCGTTCCACTTTCGCCTGCAATATACCAAGTCTTAATTCAAAAGTTGTTTCATTAATATCTGCAACTAATCCCCAACCAAGTCGTGATTTTATTCTTTCTTCTACTCCATCAAGATCACTAGGAGACCTATCAGCTGATATAACCAATTGTTTATTTTGGTCTATCAATGCATTGAAAGTGTGAAAAAATTCTTCTTGTGTACTATCTTTACCACTGATAAATTGCACATCATCTACCATCAATACATCTACTGATCTAAATTGCTCTTTAAATAACATAATATCTTTGCTCCGCAGCTGTGAGTAATGATAACGTGGCAGTTAAAGCTTGTAAAGCAATTTTTATATAGCAAGATTCAGCTATTTAATAAAAAGATCGTGGCTAGACCAAAAAATATAAGAGCTGAGAGAATATCAGTTGTTGCTGATGTTAAGATTGAAGACGAAACAGCAGGATCGGATCTTAAACGATGAAGCATTATAGGAATAAAAGTGCCGATAAATGTTGCAATGATCGACATTGCAATCATGGAAACTACGAAAATGATCTCTACTTTTAAACTATGGAACCTTATTGCTAATACTACGAGCGAAATTGTAGATAAAATCACTCCATTTATAAGACCTATTAAAAATTCTTTCATCAGTATTCTTTTTGCATTTTGCTCAGTTAGATATTTTGTTGCGATTGCCCGGATAGTTAGTGTTACTGTTTGGGATCCTGCATTTCCGCTCATCGATGCAATGATTGGCATAATTATTGGCAGTACTATAAAACTTTGTATTACGTTATCGAAAAAGCCAACTACTATAGAACATATTGTTGCAGCTAAGAGGTTAAACAGTAACCAAGGTAGTCTTTTAATTATAGTTTTATGTATAGGGGCATTTATATCAGATTTAGAAGATACACCGCTTATTTTAAGCACATCCTCTTCTGCTTCTTGTTGAACAATTTTGATTACATCTTCAATAAGGATTACACCTATAATTTTACCATTCTTATTTACTACTGGAGCTGATAATAGAGAGTAATCTTTAAATATTCTTGCTACTTCTTCTTGGTCCATTCCAGTTTTAATTATTTTTATATCTTGACTCATTATCTCTTTTATTATTGTTTCTCCTGAGTGAGATATTACCTTATTTAAGTTGAAAATGCCTATGGGTTCTAATTTTGAGTTAATGATGAAAATTTGATAAAATGTTTCTGGTATTTTTTTATAGTTGCGCAAGAATTCCATTAGCTGATTTATCGTCCAATAATATGGAGCTATAACCATATTTTTATGTATCAACCTTCCTGCACTTTCTTCTGGGTATGATAACAATTCCTCTACTAATTTTTGAGTTGCATTGGGTAAGTAGTTAAGTATATTTTCTATAGACTTTCTATCTAAATCTTTCACTATAGCTACTATGTCTTCTATATCAAGAAGCATTAGTAACTTTGCTGTATTTTCTATTCCCAATATTTCTATGATCTCTACTTGTAAATCTGGTACTACATGTACTAAGGCATCACTTAACAAATGTTGATCGAGGATATTAACTAATTTCTCCCTGTGATCATTGATCGAAGTAGATAAAAAATAAGCTAACTGAACGCTATCTATCGTTTTTACAATATTACGAACATTCTCTAATTCTTGATTATCGAGAGACTCTATTAAATCATCAATAGCCTTTTTGTCTAAACCATAATGAGAACTTGTTTTAATATTCATTACTTTACCTTATTTTTTTAATAAATATACACACTTGATTTTATTGAACATTCAAGTATAATAAAATTATTTTGAATTAACTATTATATGGTTAAATTTCTATTTTGTTTGCTGTTATTGTTAGTGATAATAAATATATTAAAGTCTAAAGTATAATGAAAACCCATCCAGAAATCCTTGAATACTTTCAAGGCTTAAATAAAAGTATTTCTCTTATCAGGAGGTGTCTTTGACATAGAAAAATTGAAGTTGCGTCTTGAAGAGCTGGATTCTCAAGCGTCGAATGATAATCTGTGGCAAGATAATCAAAAAGATTACCGTATTATATCTATATGACTTGCTATTACTCCTATACTGCCAACACCAGAAGTTCTGCTCACAAATACCTTTTCAGCGCTTGAAGCTATAGCATATGCAGCAGAGTACGCATCATCATTTGCTATTGCCACAATTCTCTTTTTTGCTCTTGATTCGTAAATAAAATCAGCCAAGTCGAATAAACCGTTTACTTCTCCGCCTGAACTATCTATATCAAGCAGAATAGTTTCTATATCTTTGTTTGATAATGCTTCTTCTACTTCTTCTTGAATTTTCTCATACGATGTCATGCCTAGAAAATCATCAAAAGCTCCTGGTTTTTTGGTTAAAATTCCATGTATTGGTATTATTGCTGTCTTTTCTATATTGTTCTTTACATAGTGTTTTACGTTTTTAAAGATAGGTTGTTTTCCGTTATATAGCGACAACAGGTCAAAGCTTTTTTGCTCTATCATCATCGGCCTACATAGCCAGTTGGTTTGTAAAATTTCCATAAAGTAAACGAGATTTATTTTGTTTGTGTCCTGACATCAGAATCAAAGAAAAGGTTGAAAGAATCAAAACGCTTTTGATCTTCTGCTATTTCTTGGTCAATTTCTTCTACATCGTAACCCATTTCTGATACTACTTCCGATCGACTCTTAAATCCATTCCTTACTGCCATTTGCTGTGCTTGCTGGTCTTTCAGTGGATCCACCCAATCAAATCCCTGTGGTATCCATTTTACTTCTTCTTTCGCTGCTTTTGCCACTTTTTCATCTATACAGAGTTCTCCACACAGTACTGCTAACTCTAGCCATCTATTCCATACTGGTCTGCAAAATTGAAATACCATAATGTTGTGTTGCAGCATAGCGCATCTACGACGAAACTCTATCAGTCCTGCTCTGATTGATGAATAATTAACACCCGTTAAATCTCCTGTTAGTTGCTCATATGTTATCCCTGTGCCTATTGCTATTGCCCTCAGTTGCTGTCTCATGAATGCTTCATAACTTCCTCCAACATCAGACGGCTCTGAAAATTTTATGTCTTCTCCTGGGTCTAAAAGCTGCATAGTTCCTGGCTCTAAACCTGATAGTGCTACTCCTTGCTCATTACTTTCACCTTCTCCTAAAATATTTGCTTCTGGATCAAGTCTCGTAATAAACCCTGCAAACATTGGTAACGCAGCTACAGTACTGGATGTACATAATAATAAAATAGCAATTGAATATTTTAAGCCAGTTGCCTTTTTTTGTTCTGCTACAGATGACTTTTGATTTTCACTATCAGAGTGTACACCATTATGTTGTTCAGTCATAGGTTTTTTCGGCATAACCTGTTTAGTATTGCTTCTATCATTTTTAGTTTTGTCACTCGCATTATCTTCTTCTTTTGACTGAGCGCTATTTTTGGTTTCTGGATTCTTAACATGAATACTATTCTTGCTTCCTTCATCTGCAGTTTCGCTATTTACATTATGTTCTTCTTGTTTTTTCTTAAATAGTGGATTGTTTTCAAAATTAAGAGATGATTGTTGAACAGGACTCTTAGATTGACCTTTTTTTGGTTCAGTGTGACTGCTAATTCCTGATGTAGCCAAATTAGAAGGTTTTTTATTATCCTGTGGAAGTTTCCAATTCTTTAAACCTCCGGATGGTAAAGGAGGTGGTGGCGGAGCTGATGATGGTGTGTTACTATTAGATAAATCATTAGTAAGCATTTTTCTTCCTTATTATTAATATTATATTAATGATAATTAAATTATTAGTACTTGTCAATAATTTATGAGTAAGTTAATACTAAGATAATATATAATAAAAAGAAAAGAGAGAGGAGCAGTCTTCTAAGAAGAAATAGAAGCTGTTTTAAACCTCAAGTCATCACTTTGTTACTACAGCACATTATCGATGTTTTGGTATTCAGAATCATAAAAATAGCTTAGTGTTAGCTATTTTTATGATAACCTCTCTTAAACAATTGATATTTTACAGTGTTTTTGGTAAAATAATAGCTTAAGGCTTAGAATAAAAGTTTATGAGTGAAGCACAAGGTCCAAATATTGCAGAATGGCAGGCACAGCAGCAACACCAGGAAGCCGCTAGTGAGAAAAGTGGTTTCGGTCTTGGTCATAGTGACTCTGTTGCAACAATTGTGGATGGAATGAAGTGGATGTTCAACTTTCATGAAGGAGCAATTGCTGCTTATAATAATGTGTTTGAAGGTTTGGTAAGTGGTAGCAGTCTAGTAACGTTATTTGGGAAATCAGGTAATATGTTTGGCATAAAATTTCTTGAAAGTCTTGCTGAATATTTTTCAGGTGGAGGTGGAGAAGATATGCCATCAGAAGGAATGGGTATGGACTACGGTGATGAGGGGCATCATCCGGATGATTATCCCCACTCTAACAATGAAATAGCTCATAGTGCTGATGGTTTGCATGATATGCATGATGCAGGTGATCATCATGGCCAATCTTTTTCACCTGGTCCTTCACCATCTGTTGGTGATGATCATGAGCTTGGTTACTAAATAACTAAGAAGATTTTATTGTAATTAGTGAAAAAAGTTTCAGTTTTAGGATCAACAGGAAGCATTGGAAAAAAGACTGTAGATTTGCTCTTAAAGAGAAAGGAAGAATATCAGGTGGAAGCACTAAGTGCCAATTCTAACTTTGCTCTGCTAGCACAACAGGCAAATCTACTTAATGCAAAATATGCTGCCATTTCTGATGAAAGGTTCTACAAAGATTTAAAAGAAGATCTACTTGGTACAAACGTCAAAGTAGAAGTTGGTGCTCCAGGTCTAGCAAATGTTGCTTCTCTACCCGTTGATCTCTCAGTTATTGCAATAGTTGGCATCGCAGGCCTTGAGCCAGTTATAAAGGTTATAGAAAGCGGTACTAAAGTTATTGCTCTAGCAAACAAAGAGAGTATTGTTTGCGGTGGTAAGTTACTACTTAAAAAAGCTAAAGAAAGGAGCGTACAAATAATTCCCATCGACTCTGAACACAACGCAATTTTTCAAGTTTTGCAAAATGATGATAAATGTGTAGAAAAGATTATACTCACTGCCTCTGGTGGACCATTTTTAAATTATAGCCTTGAACAATTAAGAAATATCACAGTAAATCAGGCACTAAGTCACCCTACTTGGAAAATGGGAAAGAAAATATCAGTTGATAGTGCAACAATGATGAATAAAGCACTAGAAATAATAGAAGCACATCATTTGTTTAAAATTAGCCCAAATAGAATTGAAGCAGTAGTGCATCCTGAATCGATAGTACATGGAGTTGTAGTTTACCAGGATGGGTTTAGCTTTGCTGTGCTTGCAGAAACTGATATGGAAATTTCCATTGCATATGCTTTGTCTTGGCCAGAAAGATCAACTTTGAACTACAAGTTAGACTTAACAAAACAAAAAAAATTGACCTTTCAAGAACCAGACCACAAATGTTTTTCTTCACTAAAGCTAAGCATGGAAGTGTTAAATTCTTCTTCTCCACATACAAATAGTATTGTTTTGAACGCTGCAAATGAGATAGCTGTTAACGAATTTTTGAAGTCACGAATCGGTTTCTTAGAAATATTAGAGGTAGTAAAATCAACAATAGAAAATTTTGACAAGTACTCTGATATTAAATCACTATCTGACATAACAAGTATCGATTTTGAAAGCCGTATTATTGCTAACAAAATTATTGAAAATAAAGGTATCCGTTCAGCAGAGTGATAAAATAAGGTAGACGAGAAAAGACAACTAAATGGTCAAGTAGACCCATTTCATACTCCTGTCATCCTAGTAGCTGACACTGGGATCCAGAAAAATTTACAAGTAAACTGAGCTTATGCTAAATTCAATGAGATTAAATGAAAACCAGCATCAAGTGCTGGAATGACACCTTACCTGAACAGATAAATCACTAGCACGTTCGTTCACAATAACTTGAGAGAAGCTTACATCATTAATAACTGTATTTGCTCTATACAGAAAACCACATCCTATTGCAAAAAAAAGCAACGAAGTTGCAGCAAGTGGAACTGGGTTGTCAACTACGAAACATAGACCAACAGCAAATACTCCAGATAACAAAAAAGCACAAGCATAATTAGTTTGTTTCCTTTTTTGAGCGACTGCTTCTATCTTTAGGAATTCTGGTTCTATTGCTTTCTTGACATGTCCTGCAATACAATTTCTTGGACTTTTGTTTTCATAGTTTTTAATATTAGGTTTGATATTTGGATGTGTAAGTAATATTTCTATCATGTTTACATTTCCCAACTTGTGTCCCAATTTTGTTTCCAATGCTTAATAACCGATAAAATGCTTAATTAATTTTAGAAAGTTTACTTCGGGAAGGCTACATCAATTAACCATGTTTACGATTAAGATAAGACACGCGAAGTAAAGTTCGATAGAAACCGATACAGAATAAGTTGCAATTTGTTAAGAAACCTATATTCGTACACGCAATTGTCATAAGGTCACAGGTTACACACGCAATGCAGTTGTAACGCGGATTTATTACATAATACTAAAGGATTCAAGAATTCAAATTCAATAATGAGTGTATTAAATAATACCTTCGTCAGTTTGTACATTTAATAAGCTCATTCTGTTTGGATGGGTTTTGGTCCAAAATGAGCCTTAACCTGAGAAAAGGTCATGGGTTATGTGCGTTGAGATCCACGCGGATGGAGCTCGAAAGTTTGCACATAATAAACTCATTACAACGATAAAAGCCAACATTCAAATGCGTGTAAAAGTTAGTTTAATAATTTCACAATGGTAAAGGAAGAAATAAAGGAGATAAAGGTCTAATCTAAATAAATTAAAGTTTATTTAGTATGCAAAACCATGTCTTATCGAGACGGACGTGCGTCGTGTGCCACTGTCGATGTAAATTATGATTCGTCATGAATAACAAGTATGGCAGAATTTTAAAGGGGTTTGATGATATCGGTTACATTATTCCTGTGACAGTTAATTTCGATTGTCAAAAATGCAAATATAGTAGGTAAATAAATGTATTAAATGTTTAATTTAATGAGTTTCTATATTGTTTTAAATATAACAGTCATATCCTCCACATTCAGTATATTATTATAGCACAGGAAACTCGCGCGACGGAAAATAGATGAGCGGTGCTTAATGACATAAAAACTCTTGTAAATTATTGCAAGTGTGTGACAAAACATATAATAAAAATAAAACGTTTGAGAGCAATACATACGTACTTAAACTGTTTTGTACGGTTTTTGACGTTAAGTTTTGTATTGATTTGATGTAAGTCGCATATATATTTAATAAATTCAGTTATTTTAGTTTACTCTGAAAGATCCTCGAAACTATATATTCTTTAAGAGATATATTGAAAGAGTTTATAGTACATATTAAGTTCGAAATCGCTGCCTTAGCTAATTAAGTAAAAAAGGTTAATTATTAATTTATTAATCTCGACTGTAGAATAAATATACTAGACAAGTCAAAAACTACAGTACAAATAGATGAAGAAACCACTATTCGCAATCTTGATTATCTAACATTTACTTCTTTTTGCCCTAAAAACGTACCCAAGCATAAAGCAGTTTTAGCATCTGCTAAGGTACAAGATTACATCTCAATTAACTTTCTTGTATACCTGTGTAAGAGAAAAGGGCGCATACATTATAATATTTTGAACATAATTTAAGATGTTCGCCATATGTCGGATATTCTATATTTGAAAGGTGTTCTTCGTGTCCTAAATGCAAGGTGGAACGACATCTGCGAGTTGCGGTTGAATCACGACGGAATCAATGCAAACACCTGCTGTCGTGCCGCCGGACCATTTTTTTAAGCTTCGCCTTTCCTCACAGGTGCGTTTCGTTAGCATATGGCAACATAATATCAAATTACCATTTGCCATTAAATAAAAACAAAACAATATGCATTGATGACTTCCTATGTCATTATTTACCTGTTATATTATTTTTTACTCGTCAAGAGATAGGCTTCATTGTACAGTGTCCAATGAAATATAATATCAACAAACAACCAGACGTTAGTTTAATAGGGAATAAGAAAAAAAACAACTATTAATTGACTTCTAGGAATACTTTTGAGCTGTTGGCGAATTGCTTCCATTTATACTTTACACGTTTTTCCAGCCTTCTGGCATTTAGGTCATCTGGATCGAATCCAAAAGCTTTAGCTGGACACGTGAGAAAACTCAATGTTTACAATACGACTTTGTATTAAACATCTGTAGAATTATGATGCGACACAAATTATATCAATATCATGGTATTTCAGTGTACATCATAGGTTTTTAGTAATTTATCATAGTTAGGCAGGCATGCATATTTATTGATGAACAGCAATTGAAAAAGATTTATTTATCACGTCAACTTCAGATAAAAAGGGAGAAAAGAAAACAATGTAATGAATAATTAAGTTTCATTACACTCTCATAACGCTCAAAGGGAATACACCAAGCTGACAACAAAAAGCTTTTTCATTTTCCCTATAAAACAATGGGCTTATGTGAGAGACTTTTACTATTATCTTCCGAGCCGAGTCATGAGAACAGATGGAAGATGCTCTGGAATTACCTTATACGCTTCACCTTCTTTATATCTTTTCAACTGGTCCTTAGCATCTTTTTCTTTTTTATCCAATTCTCCTTTCTTAGCAAATTTTAGCTCTATTCCAACTGGGGGGTATTCTTTTTTTTGATCAGTAGCATTTATAACCAAAATAACATCCAACTTCTCTCCACCACCTATTTGAAATTCAGTAATAACTTTTATATTATCTTCTCCGTAGCTACTAAATAAACCATGCAATACAGCTTGAAATGTAGCCTCATTGCTTATTAATGATTTGAAAGGATGTAGTATATGAGAAATTTCTTCAAATAGTTTTTTGTAATCATCATATTTACCAGATTCTATAGCTTTGCTCAAAGCTGCTTTAAATTTTTTATTTTCCACAATTCGAGTAAAATTACCTTGTAAAATTTCTTTACCTCTTTTGTATTTGTCCAATGAGTCATACGTATTTACTGTAATTCCCTTATTCTTATTACAGTACTGATCAAATGGATTCTTATTACTAGGCGTACTGTATAAGTTACAGGTTATTTCTTGTATCTTTATGTCATTGACGTTTTGAATTCTCCTAATATTTTCAATAGGAATTCCTTTATTATCTGGCACTCTCAATGCAAATTCATTTTTTTCATTTATGTTGAGTATAAGCACCTTCTTACCTAAAGTTAGCACTATAGTTGTAACACAATCCTCAATACTTTCTTTTGCTGCTTCTGGGCGTTTCTGTGATCCAGTAACCATTTTATCATTTTGATCATAAATAAAATGATTTATCCCCCTTAGTAAATAATATAATAATAGAAAATATAGTTAATATTAAAGAAAAAATTATTTTTATTATTTCAAATCAAAGAATAGTTTAAATAAAATAATAATTTTGGAGATTATTGATAAAGATATTCTTTTTCTTTGAAGTTTTTAAAGTAAATTACTTAACTTTGATTTACAAGACCAATATTTTTTATTAAACTATAAAAACAAATGATAATTTTAAATATATGATTTGTTGTGATAATTATATTTATTGTAGGTAATTTAATTTTTATTTCTAAACATAAACATTTATTAATTGTTTTATTAAGTTTAGAATTTATAGTATTAAGAATTTTTTTTTTTTTTTTAATTTAAGCTGCTAACTTAATTTTTAGTGGTTAAATTCCATTAATATTTCTATTTATATAGTTTAATTAAAACATTACATTTTCATTGTAAAAATAAAATATATTTTTTTTATGAATATTTAAAGATAAATTTATCTCCCTAATATCTTCAATATTATACTCTAATTTATAAGCTATTTAAATTTAAATACCCATTAATATAATCATTAATAATATAAATATTATTCATATAACAAATCTATATAAATAAATCTTAAAATTATTCATTTGAAAAATATTATAGAATGAAGAATATTTTTTTATAATTATTATTATTCCATACCCTCTATATAATTCTCTTCAACCTAAATCAATAGTTTTAGATAAATTTTGACCAAAATTAAGAAAATAATATCTAATTCCATAAGTAGATAAATTTGGCATAAATCATATAACTCTTAAAAAACTTCTTAAATTATAAGTTAAAATAAATTTATTTATAGAATAAATTTTTATATTTCTAATTAAATACCCTATTAGTCCTCCCACTAATCTAACATAAATTACTATTATTTTTATATTAAAAGGTAAATAAATTATATGCGGATAAGAAAAAATTAATCAACTTAAAAATCTTCCTCTAATTACTCTTATAAATAATAAAACAAATATTCTTTTTAATATCGTATAATCTTCATCATATAAATTATAAACTCTAATTAAATTATAATCATTAATTATTAAATATATAATTAAACGAAATCTATAAAATATAGTTAATCCTGTAGATAAATAATATAATAAAAAAATTATAAAATTTAAATTTCTAAAACTTACTATTTCTAAAATTAAATCCTTAGAATAAAATCCAGCTAAAAAAGGAATACCACATAAAGCTATATTAGAAATATTTATACATAAAGAAGTAAGAGGAATATAAAAACTTATTCCCCCTATAAATCGAATATCTTGTATATCATTTATTATATGAATAATTACCCCCGCACATATAAATAATAAAGCCTTAAATATAGCATGGGTTAATAAATGAAAAAAAGCTAAATCAGGTAAACCTATTCTTAAAATTCTTATTATTAAACCTAATTGTCTTAAAGTAGATAAAGCAATAATTTTCTTTAAATCAAACTCATAATTAGCAGCAATTCCGGCTATAAATATTGTTAAACCAGATAATAATAATAAAAATTTTAAAAATAAAGTATTTACTAATAACATATTAAAACGAATTAATAAATAAACCCCTGCTGTAACTAATGTGGAGGAATGAACTAAAGCTGAAACTGGAGTTGGGGCTGCTATAGCTGCAGGTAACCAAGATCTAAATGGAATTTGAGCTCTTTTAGTTATAGCAGCCATAATAATTATTCTACTTACTATAGTTATTTCTCAATCATTATTTATAAATTCTAAATAAAAAATATAATTTCATCTCCCATAATTTATTATTCAAGAAATAACTAATAAAATAAAAACATCCCCAATTCGATTAGAAAGTGCTGTTAATATTCCAGCATTATAAGATTTTAAATTTTGATAATAAATTACTAAACAATAAGAAACTAACCCTAAACCATCTCACCCTAATAAATAAACCTTGAGTTATTTGAGATATAATAAATAAACCTTGAGTTATTTGAGAATCATTATTAGATATAATAGCATGATGGGCTCATGTGATAGAAACTCCTGAACTAATTAAAATAATAGTATTAAGAAGTGGAATTTGAAATGGATTAAAGGGAGTAATTCTTGTAGGGGGTCAAATAGCTCCAATTTCAATATTAGGGGCTAAACTACTGTGAAAAAAAGCTCAAAAAAAAGAAATAAAAAAAAAAATTTCAGAAACAATAAATAAAATTATTCCTCATCGTAATCCTTTTGTTACTAAAATAGTATGCTTACCTTGAAGAGTACCTTCTCGACATACATCTCGTCATCATTGATATATTGTTAAAATTATGAAAACAGTTAATAATTGTCCTGTAATAATATAAGGGTCTTCAACAGGTCGAGCACCAATTCATGTTAATAAAATAATTGTTACAATTATACATCAAAATAAAATTTGATTAATTGGGTAAAATTGAATTCCTTGAATTTTTTTATTAAAGGTAAAAGGTAAAATAATTAAAATAAGAATAGATATAACTAAAGCAATCACTCCTCCTAATTTATTTGGGATAGAACGAAGAATAGCATAAGCAAATAAAAAATATCATTCAGGTTGAATGTGAACTGGAGTTACTAAGGGATTAGCTGGAATAAAATTATCAGGATCTCCTAATAGGTAAGGATTAGTTAAAGTTAAAATTGTTAATAAAAATAATAAAATAATAAATCCAATAATATCCTTAAATGTGAAAAATGGATGAAAAGGAATTTTATCTAAATTTCTATTTAATCCTAAAGGATTATTTGAACCTGTTTGATGTAAAAATAATAAATGAATTATAGTTATTATAGCAATAATAAAAGGTAATAAAAAATGGAAAGTATAAAATCGAGTTAAGGTGGCATTATCTACGGCAAATCCTCCTCAAATTCAATTTACTAATATAGTTCCTAAATAAGGAATAGCAGATAATAAATTAGTAATTACTGTAGCTCCTCAAAATGATATTTGTCCTCAAGGTAAAACATAACCTATAAAAGCGGTTGCTATTAGTAAAAATAAAATAATTACACCTACTATTCAAGTATATTTTAAATTGAAAGATTCATAATAAATTCCTCGACCAATATGTAAATAAATACAAATAAAAAAAAAAGATGCTCCATTTGCATGTAATGTTCGAATTAGTCATCCATAATTGACATTTCGACAAATATAATTTACTCTATAAAAAGCTATTTCAATATTAGCTGTGTAATATATTGTTAAAAATAATCCTGTTAGAATTTGTACAATTAAACATAATTATTACAGGACAATTATTAACTGTTTTCATAATTTTAACAATATATCAATGATGACGAGATGTATGTCGAGAAGGTACTCTTCAAGGTAAGCATACTATTTTAGTAACAAAAGGATTACGATGAGGAATAATTTTATTTATTGTTTCTGAAATTTTTTTTTTTATTTCTTTTTTTTGAGCTTTTTTTCACAGTAGTTTAGCCCCTAATATTGAAATTGGAGCTATTTGACCCCCTACAAGAATTACTCCCTTTAATCCATTTCAAATTCCACTTCTTAATACTATTATTTTAATTAGTTCAGGAGTTTCTATCACATGAGCCCATCATGCTATTATATCTAATAATGATTCTCAAATAACTCAAGGTTTATTTATTACTATTATTTTAGGAATTTATTTTACAATTCTGCAAGCTTATGAATATTTTGAAGCCCCTTTTACTATTGCCGATAGTATTTATGGATCAGTTTTTTTTATAGCTACAGGATTTCATGGTCTTCATGTTATCATTGGAACTTTATTTTTATTAATTTGTTTAATTCGTCATTTAAATAATCATTTTTCTCAATCCCATCATTTTGGATTTGAAGCTGCAGCCTGATATTGACACTTTGTAGATGTAGTATGATTATTCCTTTATATTTCAATTTATTGATGAGGAAATTAATTATTTATATAATATATTTAGTATATTTGACTTCCAATCAAAAAGTTTAATAATTTTAATATAAATAATTATTTTAATAATAAATATTTTTTTTTTAATCATATTAATTTCTAATGTTATAATATTTTTATCAATTATTTTATCAAAAAAAACTTTTTCAGATCGAGAAAAATCTTCTCCCTTTGAATGTGGATTTGATCCTAAATCTTCTGCTCGTATACCTTTTTCATTACATTTTTTTTTAATTACAGTTATTTTTTTAATTTTTGACGTTGAAATTGCATTAATTTTCCCTATTATCCCGCTATTTAAAATAGTAAATTTTTTTTTATGAGTTAAAGTTAGTTTTTTCTTTATTGGAATTTTACTTATTGGAGTATATCATGAATGAAACCAAAATATATTAAATTGAACAAATTAGGATTATAGTTTATAATTAAAACATTTGATTTGCATTCAAATAATATTGAAATTTCAATTTATCTTAAAATAAGAAGCAATTTTGCTACTCAAGTGTTATTTGCTTAACAAATTTACTGAAATAGGCATGGCTAAGTTTGATATAGCTTCATGAATTTATTATACATTACCCACTATCCGAAGAGCTGTGCAACAAAGCCATCCCAGTGTCAAGCACTGGGATGACAAGAAGAAAGAGTACTGGCATTACATTAAATGATTCTCCTTATTTTAGCATTAAACGCGATGAAGAAAATCATTTATAATCGCTATAGCAACTAGTGTTGAAACCTGACGTACCTTTTGGCTTGACAAACGAGAGTTTTTATCTGATTTGACAACAAGGGCTTCTAGATGACTTTGAAAGTAAATATTACTATGCTTATCTTCGATAGCTTCTATTAATCCTTCATTGGCAAACGCTGCAATTTTATATCCAAGTAGCTCTAGCCTTCTTCTATTCTCTGTAGTATTACTTACTGTACCTGAATGAGCATTCGGAAAATAAGTTGAAAACCAGCCATTTTGATTAGGTAGTAAAAATCTAGCTACCACTTTTTCCAAACTACTACCTGGAACAATTTTTATCTGCTGAAGAGGTATATTCTCTTTTTGTGGATAGGATGCTGATTTTAAATGATTCTTCTCATCATTAACAACATTTGTTATTTCAATTTCTTTTGCATGCATAATGTCTTGTAAACCACCGCATATGGCAAGCAAATGAATTGTAGGATTGTCATCTACTATTTTTACAATTGCTTCATTCACAAGCTGGCGGTAAGGGTTAAGAGCTGAATGAAAGTTATCTGAAATAAATATTCTGTTTATCTTTTGCTCTTTGATAAATTTTGCAACTTCAACTTTTATTCGATCTAGTATCAGCTTTTTTGCCAATATTTCATCTTGTTTTGCGAACTCTTCTTGGATTTCTTTTAGATTAATTATTTTGTCGTAGTCAATGAATATAGTTTTAACCCCAAAATTATTGAATATCTCATAGATATTTTGAGATTCATCTGTTTGCAATAAACCAACAATTATATTATAATTTACTGCATTCTCTGCTGTCAAAGCAGATGGTTCTTTGTTTACTTTTTCACTATAAGCGATATTACTTAATAGTAGAAATGTAATTAATAGTATATTAAATATTCTATTGTAACATTTATACATTATTTCCTAAATAATTATATTAATATTATAATATATTATAATATATTATAGAACATTAAGAAAAAGAATGTGGCCTGAGCAGGAATCGAACCAGCGACACAAGGATTTTCAGTCCTTTGCTCTACCAACTGAGCTATCAGGCCAACTACGTACTTTCATTTTTAGATAAAAAACGTTATCATGTCCATCAAAAGTTTTTGAAGTATAGAAACAAAGAATGAACATTAGTAACAAAATAGGAATTTATCCTGGTACATTTGACCCCATAACTTTTGGGCACCTTGACATAATAAAAAGAGCATGTAAGCTAGTCGATAAGTTGATAATTGGTGTTGCAGAGAATGTTAATAAACATACTAATTTTGACATAAGACTGCGCACAAGCATGGCTAAAAATGAAGTGAAAGGAGCAGGAATTGATGCAGATATTATATCCTTTAATGGGTTGCTAGTGAAGTTTGCCAAAGAGCAAAATGCTTCTGTTATTATTAGAGGACTGAGAGCAGTATCGGATTTTGATTACGAGTTTCAAATGAGTTGGGTAAATTATAAGCTCTTTCCTGAAATCGAAACTATATTTCTTCCTGCATCTGAGGATACTCAATTTATCTCATCAAGTTTTGTAAAGGAAATAGCGAGATTAGGAGGAGATGTTAGCAACTTTGTGTCAAAAAGTGTCCAAAGTGAATTGATTAATCTAAATAGGGTAGAAAATGGAGAATAAGTATTTGTTGTCTTTTTTATTTCCAAACGAGTATGTTAGATGTGTAAAATATTGTAAGCTAAAGGAGAGACATGTTAAAAGTGAGGGATAATAATGTAATAGTTTGCTGCCGTGGTGATGAAAATGATGATGGTTCTGGTCATCCAATAGTATACTTACACAAAGAAGGAGAAATGTATTGTCCTTATTGTAATAAGTCAATGGATGAAATAGTGAGTGCCGAAGAATTTCAATCTGTTGAGGTGAAAGTAATAAGCAAGAAGGAAAGAACCAAAGGTTAATAGTACTTCATTTTTTTAGCTTATGTAAATAGCAATAAAGGGGGCAGTAAAGATGAAACTGTCCATACGGTCAAGTACTCCTCCATGGCCTGGTATAATACCTCCACTATCTTTAACATTGTAAACTCTTTTGATGAGTGACTCAGTGAAATCTCCAAGTTGGGCTAGAATAGCAACTATCAAACCAATTATTGGAGAATAAAAAATTGGAAATAAACTCAAAAATATTGAGCCAAAAATTGTACACACTATTCCAGCTAAGACTGCACCAAAAAGTCCTAACCAAGTTTTCCCAGGGCTAATGATTGGACAAATTCTAGTTTTACCAAAATTTTTGCCGAAAAAATAGGCAGCAATATCGATGCTCCAAATAGTTAAGATAAGCCATACTAATGCATATTTTCCCTGTGGTAGATTATATAGGCATATTAGCGAGGCATTTGGTAGTGCGATTAATAGTAATGCGAAAATGTATAAGATTCTATTGCCCTGAGTTAGATTATACCATTCAAAAGAAGATAAAACTGCAATTGAAAAAATTAGTAGATAAAATGATAAATCACTGAAATATGTAGCAAAAGAAAATATGAGTAATATTACTATTGAGGACAATATTCTAACCATAAAGTTATTATCTACCATATTTTTTTTCTCTTTTCGTATAATCTTCTAGTGCTTTGGTCAAATCTTGACAAGAAAAATCGGGCCACAAAGTATCACAAAAATACAATTCAGCATAAGCTGCTTGCCATAATAAAAAATTGCTTAACCTTTTTTCGCCACCAGTGCGAATTAATAAATCCAATTTTGGCAAATCTTTAGTATACAGAAATTTTTCAAATTCCTCTTCCAATACGCAATCAATATTTCCTTTTATGACGTTGTTGATAGCATGTATAATTTCCTGCTTTGCTCCATAACTAACTGCAACAGTGAGTAATAGACCATCGTTCTTATGTGTCACTTCTTCTGCTTTTTTGATTTGATCGAATATTTTACTGGGCAATAGACTTAAATTGCCAATAAAATTTAACTTAATGTTACAATTGTAAATGAATTTCATTTTATCTTCATTAGTTAAAGTGTAGTAAAATAAATTAAATAGGTAGTCTGTTTCGTTTTCAGATCTGAGCCAATTTTCCATGGAAAATGCATACAAAGTTAAGTAAGGTATGGCCAGGACTGTGCAATGCTTAGCAATATCAAATGCAACCTCACTGCCTTTTCTATAGCCATCAATTTTTACCCTTCCTTGATTGTTTGCCCACCTACCATTACCATCCATAATAATTGCTAGATGTTTTGGCAGAGATTCTAGATTCAACATTTGAATTCAACCTGTTCTAATTAGCTTAATGTCTATATCTCTGTATGAAACGTTCACTATATCCACCTAAAACTATATTATTACTGAAAAATCATTGATAGTCTATATTACAAAAATTTTCTCAACCTCGGTGTCAGCTGCCAGTGATTTTACTAAGAAATATGGCAAAAATGGTCTAAATTGAGCGTGTTTTCTTAATTTGATGCGTATGGTTTATTTAACACCCTCTTAAATTTATAAAGCAAAACCTTGGATATAAACACTTTTTAAGCTATGTCATGATATGTAACTGACTTGCATTTTTTCTTTCCGTGTCCCACTTAAGACATTACTAGGCCCATTTTTATCTTCTAGTAGTTTTATAATATCGCTAAGACTAGAATGACTACACATGGATTTTAACTCTTCAAAAGGAGTAAAACCGATTCCATTAACAACTTTCTGATTTCCTAGTAATTCTATTGTATCTACGTAGTTAAGATTATCACTTTATTATTTTTATTAACAATTTTAACTTTAACTAATCCTTACCTATTAGGAGATCCTGATAATTTTATTCCAGCTAATCCCTTAGTAACTCCAGTTCACATTCAACCTGAATGATATTTTTTATTTGCTTATGCTATTCTTCGTTCTATCCCAAATAAATTAGGAGGAGTGATTGCTTTAGTTATATCTATTCTTATTTTAATTATTTTACCTTTTACCTTTAATAAAAAAATTCAAGGAATTCAATTTTACCCAATTAATCAAATTTTATTTTGATGTATAATTGTAACAATTATTTTATTAACATGAATTGGTGCTCGACCTGTTGAAGACCCTTATATTATTACAGGACAATTATTAACTGTTTTCATAATTTTAACAATATATCAATGATGACGAGATGTATGTCGAGAAGGTACTCTTCAAGGTAAGCATACTATTTTAGTAACAAAAGGATTACGATGAGGAATAATTTTATTTATTGTTTCTGAAATTTTTTTTTTTATTTCTTTTTTTTGAGCTTTTTTTCACAGTAGTTTAGCCCCTAATATTGAAATTGGAGCTATTTGACCCCCTACAAGAATTACTCCCTTTAATCCATTTCAAATTCCACTTCTTAATACTATTATTTTAATTAGTTCAGGAGTTTCTATCACATGAGCCCATCATGCTATTATATCTAATAATGATTCTCAAATAACTCAAGGTTTATTTATTATATCTCAAATAACTCAAGGTTTATTTATTAGGGTGAGATGGTTTAGGGTTAGTTTCTTATTGTTTAGTAATTTATTATCAAAATTTAAAATCTTATAATGCTGGAATATTAACAGCACTTTCTAATCGAATTGGGGATGTTTTTATTTTATTAGTTATTTCTTGAATAATAAATTATGGGAGATGAAATTATATTTTTTATTTAGAATTTATAAATAATGATTGAGAAATAACTATAGTAAGTAGAATAATTATTATGGCTGCTATAACTAAAAGAGCTCAAATTCCATTTAGATCTTGGTTACCTGCAGCTATAGCAGCCCCAACTCCAGTTTCAGCTTTAGTTCATTCCTCCACATTAGTTACAGCAGGGGTTTATTTATTAATTCGTTTTAATATGTTATTAGTAAATACTTTATTTTTAAAATTTTTATTATTATTATCTGGTTTAACAATATTTATAGCCGGAATTGCTGCTAATTATGAGTTTGATTTAAAGAAAATTATTGCTTTATCTACTTTAAGACAATTAGGTTTAATAATAAGAATTTTAAGAATAGGTTTACCTGATTTAGCTTTTTTTCATTTATTAACCCATGCTATATTTAAGGCTTTATTATTTATATGTGCGGGGGTAATTATTCATATAATAAATGATATACAAGATATTCGATTTATAGGGGGAATAAGTTTTTATATTCCTCTTACTTCTTTATGTATAAATATTTCTAATATAGCTTTATGTGGTATTCCTTTTTTAGCTGGATTTTATTCTAAGGATTTAATTTTAGAAATAGTAAGTTTTAGAAATTTAAATTTTATAATTTTTTTATTATATTATTTATCTACAGGATTAACTATATTTTATAGATTTCGTTTAATTATATATTTAATAATTAATGATTATAATTTAATTAGAGTTTATAATTTATATGATGAAGATTATACGATATTAAAAAGAATATTTGTTTTATTATTTATAAGAGTAATTAGAGGAAGATTTTTAAGTTGATTAATTTTTTCTTATCCGTATATAATTTATTTACCTTTTAATATAAAAATAATAGTAATTTATGTTAGATTAGTGGGAGGACTAATAGGGTATTTAATTAGAAATATAAAAATTTATTCTATAAATAAATTTATTTTAACTTATAATTTAAGAAGTTTTTTAAGAGTTATATGATTTATGCCAAATTTATCTACTTATGGAATTAGATATTATTTTCTTAATTTTGGTCAAAATTTATCTAAAACTATTGATTTAGGTTGAAGAGAATTATATAGAGGGTATGGAATAATAATAATTATAAAAAAATATTCTTCATTCTATAATATTTTTCAAATGAATAATTTTAAGATTTATTTATATAGATTTGTTATATGAATAATATTTATATTATTAATGATTATATTAATGGGTATTTAAATTTAAATAGCTTATAAATTAGAGTATAATATTGAAGATATTAGGGAGATAAATTTATCTTTAAATATTCATAAAAAAAATATATTTTATTTTTACAATGAAAATGTAATGTTTTAATTAAACTATATAAATAGAAATATTAATGGAATTTAACCACTAAAAATTAAGTTAGCAGCTTAAATTAAAAAAAAAAAAAAAATTCTTAATACTATAAATTCTAAACTTAATAAAACAATTAATAAATGTTTATGTTTAGAAATAAAAATTAAATTACCTACAATAAATATAATTATCACAACAAATCATATATTTAAAATTATCATTTGTTTTTATAGTTTAATAAAAAATATTGGTCTTGTAAATCAAAGTTAAGTAATTTACTTTAAAAACTTCAAAGAAAAAGAATATCTTTATCAATAATCTCCAAAATTATTATTTTATTTAAACTATTCTTTGATTTGAAATAATAAAAATAATTTTTTCTTTAATATTAACTATATTTTCTATTATTATATTATTTACTAAGGGGGATAAATCATTTTATTTATGATCAAAATGATAAAATGGTTACTGGATCACAGAAACGCCCAGAAGCAGCAAAAGAAAGTATTGAGGATTGTGTTACAACTATAGTGCTAACTTTAGGTAAGAAGGTGCTTATACTCAACATAAATGAAAAAAATGAATTTGCATTGAGAGTGCCAGATAATAAAGGAATTCCTATTGAAAATATTAGGAGAATTCAAAACGTCAATGACATAAAGATACAAGAAATAACCTGTAACTTATACAGTACGCCTAGTAATAAGAATCCATTTGATCAGTACTGTAATAAGAATAAGGGAATTACAGTAAATACGTATGACTCATTGGACAAATACAAAAGAGGTAAAGAAATTTTACAAGGTAATTTTACTCGAATTGTGGAAAATAAAAAATTTAAAGCAGCTTTGAGCAAAGCTATAGAATCTGGTAAATATGATGATTACAAAAAACTATTTGAAGAAATTTCTCATATACTACATCCTTTCAAATCATTAATAAGCAATGAGGCTACATTTCAAGCTGTATTGCATGGTTTATTTAGTAGCTACGGAGAAGATAATATAAAAGTTATTACTGAATTTCAAATAGGTGGTGGAGAGAAGTTGGATGTTATTTTGGTTATAAATGCTACTGATCAAAAAAAAGAATACCCCCCAGTTGGAATAGAGCTAAAATTTGCTAAGAAAGGAGAATTGGATAAAAAAGAAAAAGATGCTAAGGACCAGTTGAAAAGATATAAAGAAGGTGAAGCGTATAAGGTAATTACTGATGCTGGCAAAGTGAAACTGATATATGCTGTTTTTAATAAAGGTGCAACAGATGAAGGTTCCCTTATAAAAATTGGTAATGAGTTTGTAGAGGTAGATGTAAGACATAGCTCTGTGGTTGCTTTTGGTCAACAGCCAGGTAGTCTCCAACAACCTTATGTTAAACAAGCAGGTCTATCTCGAGCAGTTAATCAGTGATCTAGTCTTAAGAAATAGTCATCTTAAGTAGGTTATGCTGTCGGGAAGTTTTGTGACAAAGTTATAGAAGGAAAACAAAATGATCCTGATACGAGTACATGGAGTGCTGTTAAAAGTTCGTTTTCCGATACATTTATTACTAAGCATAATATGAATTACATTTATAGTAATCAATCTCCAGTGAATTCCTTAGATAGCTAAGAGCTAAAAGTATGTATTGTGTAAATAGTTACCAAGGCTGGAAGGTTTTGAACTTTTTTTCACAACACTGATGTTCTTGCTAAAATATTTTTGAAAAAGTTAGTTGACTTATAAATAATTCTCTACTAATACTGGCATGTGTTTGTTTATTCTGCTGAAGTGGCTCCGCAGGTTACTGTATAAGCTTCAGCAGTTTCCGTGCTCCTTTAATACTTGCTAATATTTTAAATTACCAACCAGATAAAGCTACTTTATTGCTCCTAATTAGTACTGCAGTGGGACTATTTTATGTTCCACTTATAATATTTAGCACTACTTTTAGGTCTGAATCTCTTTTATGCTTACTTAAAAACTCCTTTAAATTTTTAGTGCAGTCTGAATCTAGTGCAAGTAAGTCATACAATTCCTTATTCATCTTTTTCTGTTTATCAGTTAAAAATAATTCTTCTATATTATAGCAGAGTTTATTAGTTGCTATTTGTTGTGGAGTTTTACCCTTTCTACTTGTTATATTAGGGTTAGCTCCTTTTGAGAGGAGAGAGTTTGTATTATCGTAATGACCTTTGGCAGCAGCAAGGCATAATGGTGTTTTTCCTTTATTATCTTGTATGTTAGGATCTGCGCCTGCTTCTAAGAGTAAATCTATAGCCTGATTTCCTATGCGACGAAATCCACCAATATTTGCTCCTGCAATCGCATGCAATACTGTTGATTGAGATTCTCCTCTTCTTAGGTTAAGAATCACTTTTAAATCTTTATTGTTTTTATTATCATGTAAAAATTCTTCAAGGGGCTCAGTATTATCAAATGAACCACAGTTAGAAGCTAAACATTTTAGAGCACTAAGTAACTTTTTGTTTAAAATTTTTTGACTTGGCGTAAGATCATGGTCCAGAGCAAACCAAACACAAATTTGTTCACTTAATCCAAGTTTGCTATCTATCAAAGATAATGGTTCATTATAGTTTCTGACTGATGGTAAGTCTCCTGAGTACCACATATCATTCATCAGCTCATTTAATAAATGCTCTTTAGATGATAGATGTTCTATAATGGACTCATATTCGAAATCATATAGTTCTGATTTGGATTTTGGCTTTAGTAGATTGATGATAGATTTTACCATCCCAGTAGACTCACTCATACTTACCCCTTAAGCTAAGATATATGATATATTGTATGCGATATGTAACATTAAGTCAATAACCATAATCTTTTTACTGCTCACGTCGTTAAGCTTTTGTTAAGTTTTTATGGTGAGTAACAATGGAGTATATAGAGAGGTTAAAAGTTGCTTATGACTCCAAATTTGAGCTAATTTTACTATAAATCAACATGGTTAAGACCTATACTTGATATCACTACTATAAGAGCATGATGCTTTAAAGGAGCACGGAAACTGCTGAAGCTTATACAGTAACCTGCGGAGCCACTTCAGCAGAATAAACAAACACATGCCAGTATTAGTAGAGAATTATTTATAAGTCAACTAACTTTTTCAAAAATATTTTAGCAAGAACATCAGTGTTGTGAAAAAAAGTTCAAAACCTTCCAGCCTTGGTAACTATTTACACAATACATACTTTTAGCTCTTAGCTATCTAAGGAATTCACTGGAGATTGATTACTATAAATGTAATTCATATTATGCTTAGTAATAAATGTATCGGAAAACGAACTTTTAACAGCACTCCATGTACTCGTATCAGGATCATTTTGTTTTCCTTCTATAACTTTGTCACAAAACTTCCCGACAGCATAACCTACTTAAGATGACTATTTCTTAAGACTAGATCACTGATTAACTGCTCGAGATAGACCTGCTTGTTTAACATAAGGTTGTTGGAGACTACCTGGCTGTTGACCAAAAGCAACCACAGAGCTATGTCTTACATCTACCTCTACAAACTCATTACCAATTTTTATAAGGGAACCTTCATCTGTTGCACCTTTATTAAAAACAGCATATATCAGTTTCACTTTGCCAGCATCAGTAATTACCTTATACGCTTCACCTTCTTTATATCTTTTCAACTGGTCCTTAGCATCTTTTTCTTTTTTATCCAATTCTCCTTTCTTAGCAAATTTTAGCTCTATTCCAACTGGGGGGTATTCTTTTTTTTGATCAGTAGCATTTATAACCAAAATAACATCCAACTTCTCTCCACCACCTATTTGAAATTCAGTAATAACTTTTATATTATCTTCTCCGTAGCTACTAAATAAACCATGCAATACAGCTTGAAATGTAGCCTCATTGCTTATTAATGATTTGAAAGGATGTAGTATATGAGAAATTTCTTCAAATAGTTTTTTGTAATCATCATATTTACCAGATTCTATAGCTTTGCTCAAAGCTGCTTTAAATTTTTTATTTTCCACAATTCGAGTAAAATTACCTTGTAAAATTTCTTTACCTCTTTTGTATTTGTCCAATGAGTCATACGTATTTACTGTAATTCCCTTATTCTTATTACAGTACTGATCAAATGGATTCTTATTACTAGGCGTACTGTATAAGTTACAGGTTATTTCTTGTATCTTTATGTCATTGACGTTTTGAATTCTCCTAATATTTTCAATAGGAATTCCTTTATTATCTGGCACTCTCAATGCAAATTCATTTTTTTCATTTATGTTGAGTATAAGCACCTTCTTACCTAAAGTTAGCACTATAGTTGTAACACAATCCTCAATACTTTCTTTTGCTGCTTCTGGGCGTTTCTGTGATCCAGTAACCATTTTATCATTTTGATCATAAATAAAATGATTTATCCCCCTTAGTAAATAATATAATAATAGAAAATATAGTTAATATTAAAGAAAAAATTATTTTTATTATTTCAAATCAAAGAATAGTTTAAATAAAATAATAATTTTGGAGATTATTGATAAAGATATTCTTTTTCTTTGAAGTTTTTAAAGTAAATTACTTAACTTTGATTTACAAGACCAATATTTTTTATTAAACTATAAAAACAAATGATAATTTTAAATATATGATTTGTTGTGATAATTATATTTATTGTAGGTAATTTAATTTTTATTTCTAAACATAAACATTTATTAATTGTTTTATTAAGTTTAGAATTTATAGTATTAAGAATTTTTTTTTTTTTTTTTAATTTAAGCTGCTAACTTAATTTTTAGTGGTTAAATTCCATTAATATTTCTATTTATATAGTTTAATTAAAACATTACATTTTCATTGTAAAAGTGAGTGACCAGAGATTGGGATTGAAGTTGCTGAAGGTTTTGAAGTATTAGAAGGAGTTTCATCTATTACTGGACCTATTGGAGCAGGAGTCGGCACTGCAGTATTTATTTACACTGATATTTATATGGCAGTAAAGAGAGTTGATAAAACTGATGAAATTATTCACTTAACTAGAGGAGAAAAATTTATTGAAGGTTTACGTGTATTTATAGGTATGCAACCTGAACAATATATAGAAGAGTTAATGGAAGAAAAACAACTTTATAACCAATTAGTTAAGCAAGGATTTGAGTATTTAAAGGAGTATAGTGATATTCAAAGCTATGTATTCCCTACTGGTAAATCAGTTGTGAATTCTTGTCGTACAGTGCCACACCAAGTAAGGCAGTGTGGTGGTGCTGGATTTGGAGAATTATGCATGAGAAGAATTAATGTTACACTTTACACTGAAGAATGCAAAGTTAAGTTTAAGATAGACTTAGACAGTAAAGTACTGCTTGATGGAAAAGGAACCGATATAAAATGGAGTAGAGCAAGGCCGAATAATCCAAGTGGTGGAAAATTGTTTTGTTTCTCGCAGGGAAATGACGAACCTGCTCCAAATTATGGGTCATATTTATGCGAAAATGCGATTGGTTTATCTAATAACAAGATAGAAGGATATAATCTAATTAATTTAGGAGAAGGTGAAGATTATGCCAGGGGATTTAAGGATAGTCCGAACGTATTTGTAGTGAATGATGGGTCTAAAGAATATTATGGGGGAAATAAGAATGATATCTTTGTTTTACAGGGAGATCTGATAGAAGGGTCCTTGTACGGAGAAGATGGAATTGATACCTTAGATCTGACTGGATTTGCTCAAGAAGCTGTGAGTGTGAATGTGTATTTAAATACAAATATTGGCACTATTGTGTACAACAGATATGGTTATTCTGGATTTCAAATTAATTCAGTAGAAAGAGTGCTTGGTAGAAAAGCTAAGGCAGATCATATATTTAGTGCATGTGAAACTAAATTCTTGGATGGTAATGGTGGTAAGGAAGATCAACTTGATTATTTGGAAATAAAAGATAATAACTGTGTCTATGATATACAAGTAATAGTTAGAAATTACACTGAAGTAAATAATCTAGCACTCAAAGGTAACTTTAACTATATTGTACCATTTCAAAAAGGTAGTGCATCTGTTAAATTACTTGCTAATTTCGAAAATAACCATAGGTTTATATTCGACTACTTGCTTGCTGATATTCAGAGTATTGATATTAAAGATCACAATAGTATAAAGTTCGATTTTTCCTCAAAAGTTGCAAATAGTAACTTTAGTATATCTATCTCATATAACATAATGAACAATATAATCTATCAATTAAAAGACAGTGCTGAAATAAAAGTAGGTAAGGAAAGAAACTTGTATGCAATACAGAATACTAATAAAACTATTGATGAAATTATAGAAAGTTACCCAGCTATAGCAAATAAACTCAATATGACTATCGCTGTTCAAGATGGTGATGAATCTATACTTGTTGGCTATGGGAAGTGTGAGGTAATTTACAATAATCCAATCTATAACAGTCACTTAATTGGAAATGGTGGTAAAAACATATACGTAATTACTATAGCCTCAGGTGAGCAAAGATATGAACATAATATTTTTTCTATGCCACAAATAAACATCTACAATCCTGATCAAGCAAGTTCTATAGATACGTTAGATTTACGTAACGTGATAAAAATAATACAAGATGATTTGAAAATACATATTAATCTGCCAAGAATTTTTCAAGATGGAAATGATTTGCTAGTTAGGTTAGAAGCAGAAATGGGACAAAGTTTTTTATTTGAAGTGCTAACAGTAAGATTAAAAGACGGTTTGGATTGGTATGAAAATCTTCATATTATCTCAGATAGTGCGCCTATGAAAATAAGTTCTGAATTAGAATTAAAGCCACTACCTTTGATCTTTGAAAAGGATAAAGAAATTATTGTGGTAACGGGTCAAGATGTGGAGAAAGATGCTGAGCTTATCACGCCTAGAAAAGGAGGAAACAATACGTTTGTTCGTAGTAATGGTCATGATCTAATAATAACTAATGCTTTTGATTCGACTATTACTAAAGATGATTTTTGCAGTATTACACTTAGTAAATTCTATAAAACACCTAAGATGAAAACGTTATCAATAAAATTTACTGATAAAGAGATAGTGTTAAAAGATTATGAGAAAGAAATAAGTACAGCAAGAGACGTTAATGTTGTGAAAAAAGAATATAAGGATCAAGTGTACGATGATGTGTTTACAGAAGTCATGTTATCTGATCAACCTCATAGACATAGGCAGCACATTAGAAACCGTAGAATGGTGAGTAGCAGTGCAAAACCATCTTCGTGGATAAATCATTTATTTGGTTGGGTAAAAAGCTCTGTGAGTGGGTTATTAGATTCGAGAGCTGCTCTACCTGAAACTTCAGCAAATTATTCTAATACATCTGGTACTAGCCAATTTAGTAGTGAAGTTTGTATCAGTAACAATTTTGGTTTAGGATTCTTCTTATTACAAAGTTTCCTAGATAAAAAATATCCTCTTCCTAAGTTTTGTTCTGCTACTCATGAAGAAGTGCTGGCTGATACACTTAATATAATGGAAGAATTTAAAAAGACACTTAAAAAAACAGCTAAACAATCTGGTGTATCAGTGAAAGGTTTTGACTTTTTTAAAGTGTATTCAGATATAGCAGGTCATGTAAGGAACGAAAGATATTCTAAAATACCAAGTACATTATATTCAGCCGCAGAAGAAGCCTATCCGGAAAATGAGAAGTTTTTGAGTATTTTAAAAGGCAATATTGAAAAGATGTTTGATAAGCAGCAGATAGTTAATGGTGGATATCAACCTAATGACATTGCTGATAATAAACCTAGAAGCTATTTTAATAACACAACAGTGGACAAAAAGCTACAAACCCCAGTTATGGATTATCCGAGTCAATAAAGCTTAGAAATAGAGGACTTTTTCGACTGCATGGAATACGAAACTAATGTTGAAAAAGTATGTACCAAAAAATTTATGGGGGATCTGTGCCGAAGCTCAAATTTATTTTTCAAACAACCAAAAACTGTCTCAATAATCAATTTTTCTCAATAGAATCTTCTCTTTTAAAGAAATCAGTGCGTTTTTCATGCCTTTTTTCACTTGAGTGACGAGTTTTAGACCTCTATCGAAGAGTTTCTCAAAGAGGTCCTTCTTCTTTATCTCTGAACAAAAGTCCTGTCAATTTTTTAGTCAAATTTGGTGTAGGTTTTCTGTCGTCAACGCTGCCTTTAGTTAGCGTAATAACTTGAACTTCGACTATTTCATTGATTACCAGATGCAATTTAAAACCGAACATAGGTAGTCTTTCCTATATTTGCCAACTCTTTGAAAACTTTATTTTTTGCGATCCTTTTTGTGTGGCAAACAGCGATTGCAGTTGTATCAATATAGAGTGATTTTTGCTTGCTCGCAGAACCACTGCAAAAGCATTGCCAAATACCATAAAACCCTGAGTTTTAGAGCAACAAATCTATGATACGAAGGGAGTTTTGAAAACTCAGAACTGTACAATAATTTAAGATAACTCAAGTAAAAAAACTTGAAATTTTTGCACAGCGATTGTGGTAAAGTAAGATTATAGTAAGTATTTCTGGCACGGTAATTTCAGGTATTCTTTTTGTTTTTTTGCCACTTGATAGAAGCTTTTCTGAAAGTTTTTCATCAGCAATGTGACAAAAATCTTCTATAAAACAGTAAAATATCTTTCTTCATGGATAACCTCTTAATTTTTGCTAAAATACCTGAGTTTACCCTATTCCTCTCTTTATTAATTCTACTTTCTAATCCATAACTGGGGTTAATAAGATTACTGAACTTGCTAAAGGAGTTGGTGCAGAAATTTTATATCTACCTCCTTATTCTCCAGATTTTAACAAAATTGAGCATAATTGGTTTGCTATAGAAAATAGAATTAGGAAAAACATTCCTCTATTCACATCTTTTCGTCATGCTGTCGATTCTTACTTCTTATGATTTTTTTGGACTATTATGGGAAGGGCTATATTTTAACAGTTTTAAAGCTGAAATAAAGAATATAGGTGTAACCACCGAAAAAGACTTTTTCTTATCAAAAAAACACCGTAAAACCCCATCCTTCAGGGCGGGGATATAAGGCGGAAGCGGGTGTTGACACCGAATATGCACAAAAGCATAATAGATTTAGCGGCAGGGCATGCCGTGTTGTGCCTGTGGAGGGGATAGTGCATTTAGCCTCCCGATGAAGCAGGAACCCACCGAGATGATTCAGACTTCGGTCTGAACGTGGTAGGAATCCTTGCCCTTTAGGGCGGGGAGGATGTCAACACACGAAGGCACCTCCCCTTCCTTTTTAATAAAAAATATCTATATACCTATTATAATATACGTAAATGTATATTATGCAAAATATAAGCAAGGTTATGCGCTGCTTAAACTTCTCTAATTAGTGACACTCAACTATAAGAGTAGCTTGCATAGCAAAGAAGATACTAAGTATCTTCTTTTTTATAGTTTCATTAGATTTAGATCTGATGACAACTCAGATAAATCGTTCAGCCCTTCCTGGAGCTGAGACGTAATAGAATTTAATTGATCACTAAATTTTACATCCTGTTCAAAGCTCCAATCACTTTCCCTACATTTACTAATGCATGCACTACGTAGTTCGTTATTATCCTGATGACTTTTAGGACATGCGCGTATGCAATGGTAATATTGTTCATACGCTTCTTCTCTAGTATTATACGCAGCAGCACTTTTTGTATTACTTTTCATAATATTCTCCTTAATTAAAAAACTAGTATAATATTAACATGTAACTATGAATTTTATACTAAATATAGTACATCTTCTTTTCAGAACAACATAAAAAATCAAACTACCCATACCCTCTCCTAGCATTTGGTTAACCAGCAATCATTTATCGCTCTGCCGTAAGAAGTGTAGCCACTGCCAAGTATAGCCCTTCCCAGGTTTTGTTGAATGGCAAGGAATAAGGAGGAGTAATGAAAGGAATTTACGAGGCAAATTTGAAAATAGGCATACCTATATCAGTAAAGTTATTAATAAAATAGCATTTTAAAAGCACCTCTTGAGAGCGATTTACCTCAGATTTATTCTTAAAACTAAATCCAAATGTTTTTTTGAGCCTCAGGAAAAAACTCTCGATACGTGAACGTATTTCATACCTTGTCTTCTTTTTCCAGTGGGTAAGTTTTCCTTATACTAATGTTGTTGTTTCTTTCTGATAGATAATCTATATTGCTGCAGATTTTTGCATTTTTTCTTGGCTTTATGATGGGTTTCAAATTGTATTGATTGCACAACTTATATAAATTATCTGTATCATAAGTTCCATCTGCACGCAGAGACTTAATCTTATAGATATCACCCATTTCCTTTAGTATTTTAGATGCTATCATGTGAAAGAAAATTAGTATATCGAACTGCTATTGCCTTTTTGCTGTTTACGTCCAAAGCAACATATAGCTTTCTTATTTGATCTGTACCATTATACTTCCTTATCTTGGCGTTATCTTTGTTATGTTGAGTACTGTTACTATAAATATGCATTACAGTACTATCTATAGCAATTTCAATATTCTCTATGTCATTTTTATCTGTTCTGTGGTCACATAGTTTCAAATTAAGTTTGACGAGAAGCTTGTGAATACTTGGAGATTCTTCACTATACTTTGTAAATATCCTTTTATAAATCCAACTGCTTGCCTTAAGCCTATTCCAAATAGATTAACGACTATACGTACTGCAATAACAACCTTATCGCTATAAATCTCCAGGAATTTTTTCTGAACTTTCGTACCAGTTTTCTATAGCTTCATCGATAAAATGAAAGACATTTCCTCTTTTTTCTAAAAATTGATTATACTCTTTAATGATTACTGACCTTCATCTTCTTTGGCATATACTCTACACAATGTTCATTTCTTAATAAAGTAACCACTTTCTTTAGATTTTCTCCCTTTTTTCTCCCATCTCTACTCGCTATGCAACAAAGCCAACTCAGGTTACCTTACTATGTTGTCATCATCTTTGAGTAAGTAATGTTAATAAAAAATGAGTAAATGATCTATTTAATATTAAAAAGATGTTGAATATGGATAAATTGAGTCAAGATACAAAAAAAAAGCTGCATTTTTGGTGGCTTATAACATTAATAGTATGTATTATTGCTACCTATTACTACATGAAGTCAAAAGCTGCAGATAATTATAAAACAATATTGCGGATTGCATCTGAAAATTGTAACTTAGAAATTGCGAAGTTTTCAGTAAAAAATTTATTAGATACTGATACACACATGCCTAAGTTAACTGCGTTACATTATGCTGCAGAAGGGGATATTTAGAGATAGTTAGGTTTTTAATAGATGAGGGAGTTAACGTAAACATTATTAACAAGTATGTAAGCACAGCACTACATAATATTGCATATTATGGTGATTTAAGGATTATCAAATTTTTGCTAGAAAAAGGCGCTAATCCTAACATTATAAACGATGATGGAAAAACCTAGAAATGTAGCTGTGTTAAGGTCAAGGCATAACAAAGATAAGCCCTACGATCAAATATTCAACCACTATGGATTTTAATCCATAGTGGTTGAATGCTGAATGACTTTAAGTTTAAAATTGAGAAAGTAGTTGTTATATATATCAGCAAGTATGAGTTAAATTTGTATTATGGACTTGAATAAATTTACCGAAAAAGCAAAAAGCCTAATCCAGAGCGCTCAAATGAAAGCATTGGGAGCTGGGCATCAGATTTTTATGCCTGAACATTTACTTAAAGTAATGCTTGAAGATGAGTCAGGTTTAGTTCAGGATTTGATAGGCACCTGTGATGGAAATGTTCAGAATATTTCTGATGCTGTGAGTAGTACAATTAAAAAGTTTCCAGTGGTTGGAGGACCAGGTAGTGTTGGACTTCAGCTTTCAAGAGAGGTAGCAAAAGTTTTTGATGATTCAATTGGTATTGCGAGGAGAAATAAAGACACATTTGTTACTGTTGAGCGGTTGTTGCAGGGCCTTGCTGCACAAAAAGATGAAATTGTAGGTAAAATTTTAGCAGAAGGTGGTGTAACACCGCAAAAATTAAATTCAGTTATTGCAGAAATGAGAAAAATGATAGTAGTCATGATAATGATATAAAAATATAAGCATGCTACAATTTGATAATCCTTAAATCACCATAATATGCAATATTATGTAGTGCTGTGCTTACATACTTGTTAATAATGTTTACGTTAACTCCCTCATCTATTAAAAACCTAACTATCTCTAAATATCCCCTTCTGCAGCATAATGTAACGCAGTTAACTTAGGCATGTGTGTATCAGTATCTAATAAATTTTTTACTGAGAATTTTACAGTTTCTAAGTTACAATTTTGAGAAGCAATGCGTAATATCGTTTTATAATTATCTGCAGCTTTTGACTTCATGTAGTAATAGGTAGCAATAATACATACTATTAATGTTATAAGCCACCAAAAATGCAGCTTTTTTTTTGTATCTTGACTCAATTTATCCATATTCAACATCTTTTTAATATTAAATAGATCATTTACTCATTTTTTATTAACATTACTTACTCAAAGATGATGACAACATAGTAAGGTAACCTGAGTTGGCTTTGTTGCATAGCGAGTAGAGATGGGAGAAAAAAGGGAGAAAATCTAAAGAAAGTGGTTACTTTATTAAGAAATGAACATTGTGTAGAGTATATGCCAAAGAAGATGAAGGTCAGTAATCATTAAAGAGTATAATCAATTTTTAGAAAAAAGAGGAAATGTCTTTCATTTTATCGATGAAGCTATAGAAAACTGGTACGAAAGTTCAGAAAAAATTCCTGGAGATTTATAGCGATAAGGTTGTTATTGCAGTACGTATAGTCGTTAATCTATTTGGAATAGGCTTAAGGCAAGCAGTTGGATTTATAAAAGGATATTTACAAAGTATAGTGAAGAATCTCCAAGTATTCACAAGCTTCTCGTCAAACTTAATTTGTGATAAATGATAGTATCATCATCTACGTAGCAATGCTTGCAGTTTATGCCCCTCTCACGATTGAGCATCTTCTTTTTCAAGAGGAGGTTCATTGTCCGCATCGCTTGGCACCAACCGGTTGCCCGATTCGCACTGATGCGTAGACTCAGACGGCAAAACATCTGGTTTAATAAGTTTTAGAATCCTTTCAGTTTCTTTCTGAATGAATTCCTCTCCTTTTAAACAATATGACCGAAGACTTTCAGGTCGCACCATTTCTATGATGTATCTTGAACCTTGAGAGTCTTTACAAAGAACATCGACAATACTCTGCTTTTTAGCGGCAATTTCAGGGTCCAAAATGGTAGCTAAGAATTCAACATCGTGAATAGCAGCTAAGCCAGTAAAGCCTAAAATATCGTTCAGGAAATGAATGAGGATATCTTTATTCTTCTCGGTGCCAAATATTCTTTTAAATGCATAATCGTTGCGTGCGTCAAGAAACTTCGAAAGAGCCATGAGAAAGTAAGATAAAAAGCATTGATCATTATACACAATTGTGAAGAAATATTCAACGTTTTTATACTAAAGCCTATTAAAGTTAGCAAAATTTCAAGAGTTGGGAAAAATTACCTTCATAGATAACCCTAGTATGCACCTTAGACGCCCTTTTGTAGATCTTTTTATCAACTCTTCTATAAGGTATATTAAAATGCCAACAAATGGATTCATGATTTAGCAGCCTCCAAAGATACCTATTTAAAGTGTGAACTTCTTAGCTTGTCATAGTATAGGCATTTAATATACTAGTTCTCAACAAAGGTAACATATGCTAGCAAAATTTCTATCTGAAACTTTTAAAATGGCAGGTTATGAAAAAGAATGACCGTTAGCTATACTAATTCTTTAGATCACGAAGTAGGAAAGAAGGTAAGAAGTTTTAGGTTAGCAAAGGGTTATACTCAAAAAGATTTAGCGGGAAAAATCGGCGTAACGTATCAAATAGTACTACAATATGAAAAAGGAACACGAAAAATTTCGATTGAAAAGTTGTATGCTATAGCAGAGATATTGTCGATTGGTATTGTAGACCTAATTCCTGTATCAAATGAAAAAATCTGTTTTGAAGATGAGGGAGAGAAAATATTAAATCTAGTAAGGAAATATAAAAAGATTAATGATCAAGAATTGCGTAAGATATTTTACTTATTAGCAAAATTTGCCCAAGTTGGTGAAGAAAATAGTAAAAAAACAGAGAGAATAAAAATTGCAAAAGGTCTGGTTAAAGCAGGGATTTCTGTTGATATTGTTTCACAAGCAATTGGCCTCTCTGCTGATGAATGTGTTGAAGAAAAAATAGGTTCTATATACTGCAAAATAGGAAAGAAGATAAAAGAATGGAGACTAGTGCGGGAATATACTCAGAAGGATTTAGCAAAGAAAATGAGTACAACACGTGATGAAATAAGCAACTATGAACAAGGAAGAACTGCTGTTCCACTGGGAAGATTATATGAGATAGCAAAGGCGTTATCGATTAATATCATGGACCTACTTGAACTAACAGAGGATGCAGATGATAAAGTGGTACCTAATTTAATTGAAGAATACAAAAAAATTGAAAGCCAAGAACTACGTCATGCACTAATGAAATCTCTGTTTGAAAGCATACAAATTTGCGAAGAGAAAGTGAAAAGAGCAGAAAAGATGAAAATTGCAAAGAATTTAGTTAAGGAAGGAATTTCTATCAATATTATTTTAAAAACAGTAGGCATCTCTTTAGACGAAATTCAACAAATTTAAAATAAAAAATCAGTATCTATTAATATCTTTACTTTTTGATGAAAAAATAAGTAAAAAAGATTGAAAAATTGATTTGACTTCACTCGGAAGCTATGGCTCTATGCCAATGCTGATAAAGCAGTAAATATTAAAAAAAAGTTTGTTGTTAGTGAAGGGTAAATTATATGAATAATAATAAGAATAAAGAAGAAATAGAATTCAGAATATTAGAAAGCAAAGGCAAAGCACTACTTGATCGTGAAATAATGGAAACATTTTTAAGTGCAGTACATGAAAGGCCGCAAGCTCAAGAAATTGCTAAAAATCTGGTGAATACTTATGCAGGAGTAGGAAGGATTTTAGGTAGAGAAATGGATGACCTGAAAGTTATAGAAGGAGTAACTGATTCTGCAGTAGCAATGATTATGTGTGTTAAGGAAACACTAGAAAGGGTACTGAGAGAAAAGCTCAAAAGTGAGCCAATAATGGACTTACAAGGGCTAGTAGAGTACTTAAACGTAAGTATAGGCCACTCAGAAAGGGAATGTGTAAAAATACTGTACTTGAATAAAAGGCGTCAACTAATTGGAGAAGAATCCTATATTGGTGAAATGGAAAAAGCACCAGTATACATAAAGGAAATTACAAGAAAAGCATTAATAAAGAATGCAACATTAGTAATAATGTCACACAACCACCCTGGGGGAAGTTTAGAACCTTCAGAAGAAGATCAAGAAGTAACAAAGAGCTTAGCAGCAGCATGTAGTACTGTAAGCGTTAGATTATTTGATCATATTATCATTACAAGTGGGGGTTATTTTAGCTTTAGAGAAAACGGATTGTTATAGCAGAAAGTATTTACAAATCTACTCATATTAATTTATAATGAGTAATATAATGTATAATAACAAAGTTTATTGTACACTTAAAAAGTATTTTTAATATGAGGTTTATATGACTAGTAAAGATCAGAATAAAAAGACTAATGTTAATCACAAGAAAATATTTGGTGCTCTTGAAAGCGTTGATATAGAGCAGTCTAAATTTGTGAGTAAAATAATTAGCCAGAAGGAGATAAATCGGGAGACTTCCCCTAGCAGAAACATTCAAATCAACTACGGGAAAAGCCTTGACTATGTTTATGGAACAAAACCTTTAAATGATCAAGCAGAAGATTTAAATCCATTTGCTTCAGCTTTGCAAAAAATAAAGCCAAGTGCAGAAAAATTGAGCTGGCTTAAAAGTGCTGTGGTAAGAGCAAAAATTCCAAATGAACTGCACAAGGTTGTAGACGAAGCACTAGCTGCTGGAGCAAGAATAAATGCATGTGATGACGGGGAATGGAGTTTTGCAGAGTATGTAGTATTAGGTACACATTTTCATAAATTTGATAAGGTTGATCGTAAAAAGCTAATACGTAAATTAATGCTAAGCGGTGCAGAGTTTCATGATACTTTATTGGAGAATAAATTGATAGGTGAAATCTATAATGAGCTACAACCAGAAGTTCAGCCACAGATAGATGAGAGACTAGAAGAACTAGAGAAAGCTGGAGAAAGTGCTGTGCAAGAAGGAGAATTAATAGATATTGAGATAGACAATACAACATCGTATATAGAGTTCTCTGAAAATAGTAAGATAGAAGTAGCCAAAATACTGAGAGATTTAGGAAGTAATATTTTAAAAATTGGCAATGATGCAGTTGAGGTTAAAAGTGAGAAGGGAGGTATAAGAAACTATATCGATATGTCAGATGAAAGCTCTATTATATTACAATTTCCTACAAGCGTTGGTAAGCTAAATATTATATTGTACCAAGAGGCAGATCAGGTGCAGGTTAGAGTAGCAAATAAGGAAATGTGGGCTAAGTTGCAAAAAAGAGGCGAAGAAATTGGAAAAAACTGCCTTTTTGGTAGAATGAAAGTTAAAGAAGCAGTAGAGAAAGGTAATTTCACTAGATGTGGCATATGGAGTGAAAAGCAGAAGGAAGTAAGTGAAAAATTGTTTTCATGGGCAGACAAAGTACGTGAAAATAGTAAAGAAACTTGTAGGGCACTTTAATTTAAAGGTTCCAGAGTCTGGCTATTATATCTGGAGCCTTTGAGCTATAATAGAAAATATTATATGCAAGGTTCTTTTTGTGGAAAAAAGTCTAGATTATAAAGTGGGAGAAAAATTAAAAAGTTGGAGGTTAGAGCGAGGGTACACTCAGAAAGATTTAGCAGAGAAAATTGGTGTAAAATACTGGGTGATATTGCAATATGAGAAAGGGAATCGTAGAGTTCCAATTGAAAGGTTGTATGCTATAACTGAGGCACTATCAATCAGTATTACGGATCTTATTCCTGTATCAAAAAGCTGTCTTGAAGATGAAGAAGAAATATTAAATCTAGTAAGAGAATATAAAAAGATTAACGATCAGGAGTTACGTAAGATGTTTTGTTTGCTAACCAAATTTGTCCAAGTTAGTGAGAAAAGTAGTAGAAAATCGGAAAAAATAAAAATTGCAAAGAGTCTGGTTAAAGCAGGAGTTTCTGTTGATATTGTTGCAAAAACAATTGGTCTGTCTGCTGATGAATGTGTTGAAGAAAAAGTTGGTTCTATCTACTACCAAATAGGCAAAAAGATAAAGGAATGGAGACTAGTGAGAGAGTATACTCAAAAGGATTTAGCGGAGAAAATGAGTACAACACGTGACGAAATAAGCAACTATGAACAAGGACGCGTAGCTACTCCACTGGGAAAATTATATGAGATAGCAGAAACATTATCGATTAGTATTACAGATCTACTAACAGAGGAAGATGAAGGTAGTAAAGTGGAAAATGAGCTACCGAATTTGATTAAAGAATACAAAGAAATTGAGAGCCAAGAACTACGTCATGCACTAATAAAATCTTTGTTTGAAGGGATACGTATTTGTGAGGGGAAAGTGAGAGAGATAGAAAGGATTAAAGTTGCAAAGGATCTAGTAAAAGGTGGAATTTCTATTGATACTATTTTGCAAGCGGTAGGTTTATCTATTGATATGGTTTTAGATGGATAGCTCGTAAAAAAATTATAGCAATAAAGTTTTTTTCTTAAATGGAGGATAAATGTTTGTTTCTGCAAGCAATGTTAGTTACGGAATAGGGCAAAGAATAGAAAATTGTAGGTTAATGCGAGGGCATACTCAAATAGGATTAGCAAGTCAAATAGGTTTAACATACCAAGAAGTAAACAGCTATGAAGATGGGTATATTCCTATTCCAATTGAAGTACTATATATAATAGCAAGAGTATTATCAGTTGACGTTGTAGATTTATTACCTGAACCAGTAATAGTAAGGGAAGACAGCTATGAAGACGAGGAAATACTCTATCTAACGAAAATATACGAGAATCAAAAGTTAGGCAAAATAGTACCTTCATTAATCAGGTTTGTTCATATTAGCGAGAAAATCAATCAAGAGGAGGCAAGATTAGAAGTAGCAAAAAATCTAGTTAAAGAAGGAGTTTCAGTTGACATAATTTCCCAAGCAACCGGCTTATCTATTTACGAGTATGATAATACAGAGAGAGAAATCTGCACTGATTCTATATATTACAGAGTAGGGCAAAGAATAAGAGAATGGAGATTGATAAGAAGGTATACTCAAAAAGATTTGGCGGATAAAGTTGGTGTAACACTCAAGGAAATACACGAATATGAAAAAGGATATACTGAAATATCATTTGATAAATTATATGAAATAGCAGGGGAATTATCAGTGAATATTAAAGTTCTGCTGCCTAAAACAAGAGAAAGCAAAAAGCTATTGAGTTTAATGGATGAGTACGGAGAACAAGAATCATTAGTCAAATCTCTATCTGAAGATATGAAAAGTGGCAAGGAAAAAGTTAAAAAAACAGAAAGGATCAAGGTTGCAAAAAATCTAGCAAAGGAAGGTGTTGCTATTGATATTATTGTGCGAGCAAGTGGCCTAACTGCCGATGAGTGTGAAAATTGAATTGTGTTTAAGATATAAGTAAAAATGGTTAATATATTATCTATTCTAAACCCTTATTTAGCTCTGCAGAATTTTTTTGGCATTTCTACGTATCAAGATAAAACATCACAGAATTTATCGACTACTTTTTGATTTTCCTCTATCATTGCATTTGCTTCTTGCTGAAGAGATTTGATATTTTTTGATGTAATATTATCCATGTCAGGTGATGCTATTTTTAGTTGCGATTGTATACGTATATATTTATCAGCTATAACTTGATCAAGTTGGTAATTTACTGCATCTAAACTTGAGGCAAACATTACGTTCAACAGAGGTTTTATCCAACCTATCTTTCCAAATCTCCTTGAATTAGCTATGCTTCTATCTCTTCTTCCAGTACCTATTGATAACAGTAGAATATCATCATTTGGAAATAACCTCTTACCACTTGCATATGCACAAGCCGCTGGATTATTGGCAAACACCCCACCATCTATCAATACTCTCTCTGTTTGGCTAATTTTCAGACGTTTTGGTGTGAAGTACAATCGGGGACAACGAAGCCTTATCACTTTTTAGAAGATTTCGTTTGACGTTCGACGCAGGCGACTGGCACGGAAGCTCCGCCCTCCTGGGACGTTGACCAATTAGGACATTGTAGTAACGAGATGGAAATATATGCTTTGACTATTTTTGTGGACGTCAGTCGCATCTCACTGTTTGTTCATTGTTGACGTTCGCTGTTTTCTCCGTGACTTTGACTACTGTTTACGAATACTCGCGCGTGTTTACCGGACTATTTTGTTTGTGTGATATCTGAAATTGACGATCGAAGAGCGAACAAATTTATTAGTCAAATTGCGGATGACCCGAGAATATTTGTAAGTATCAACATTTTAATTATATTTTAAGCATTATGTTTTTATAAGTCAGCCTTAAACCAGATAGATAAAGAGTCTGCAAAGTAGTGGGTTAGAAAAATAAATTATTAACGTGAACTACATAATACTTAATTCTAGTTGATCAAAATTATTTTAGATACTAATTATTATTGCACTAAACATGAAAACAGATTTATTCAGTGTTGTTCACGGTGACATTTTAATAATGTGTTTAACACAAATGTTTAAAAATGCCTGTTGTGCTGCTAAGCAGGGATGTTTTTAGAATTGATAATTATAATTGATTGCGTGAGTCATCTGACACTAGTCTCATGTTTTAACATGTTAACTATTAAGCGTGTATTATTATAAAGTGATCTTTGTGGCCAATTCTAGTTTTTTTTTATTCAAACTTCCTTATATTACACGTCACACATACTTTTAAATGGAACTAAAGCTTCATTTACGCTCTGTATGAAGTAAATCAGTGCATTTTCATTCATACTTTTGTTGGGATTTATGTAACCATACCAAACGAGTGATATGTTAAATAGAAAAAGTTATAGTTAAATAGATAGTTCGGCTATATTCTTGTTTAGGGTATACACATTATTTTAAATAATAATATTTTTATAATAGTGTTTTGTTAGGTGTTTTTTTTTTCAATAATATTTCATTCTTTACGGTTATTATAATATCAGATCTAGTACCTTTAAAAGAGTAATTAAATAAACGTGTTAATTATAATTTAAAAAATGAAACAATAAGTAGCAAAGTCGGCCGGTTTGGCCGGAGCTATAACAATAGAATTCCACTGCTATAGATAAAAAACTAGTCGGCTCACTTTTAACAAAAGAGTCATAAACCAGGGGGTCTACTCTCTTTCTCCGAAACGAAACTTCGTCAACGAACGAAATTTAAACGAAATTTCGTCAGTGACCCTACTCTATTTCACGTTCGGACGCGCTCAAGAAGTTCGTAACCATAGACAATTTTCGTGAGCGATAATATCGTGTGGGTTTTTATGATGTCGTCTTTAGTATATTATGGTTTTTACTTTAACTTAAAATTAATAAACTCTCTTGCTTTACTTTTACATCTTCCATTAAAAATGTTGTTAATTAAATATTTCTTGGAATATTCGTGCAGAAAATAAAAATATTTAGATAAACATTCTTTTTTCGGCGACATTCACCGCGACATATTAAAAACACCCTTTCACTGTCATTGTTAACCGAATAATTTTAAGAGTACTGTTTCATGCCAACAATGGTTAGTAACGTATGACGACCAAAAATATCCTTATATTCACTATCTAATGTCAACTTCGACTACGATTTTTTGTTTGAATACTTTGAAAAGTTTTCTAAAGTGTGTTCTAAACTAAACATAAAACGAAAATCAAAAGATAACACTTTTGGTTTCGTCAAATTTGAGGTTAAAATTGCGAACAATCATCTGTCAAATTCAAATATTCGTTCGGAAGATTTGGAATTAGAGTAGGTTTAAAGAATCGAAACGTCAAAAAAAATTCGTTCGTTCGAAATTTCGGAACGAAATGGAACCGTGGTAGGAAAGACGCGAAATTTCGATCGAAACTTCGTTTTTCGTTGAATAAGAGTAGACCTCCTGAGCTTGCGGGTACTTGTTTTCGCAAAGGGCATGTTAGTTATTATGACCAAATGATTTCAAATAAAATCGTAAATACTGGATTGAAAAAAAAAACTTTTTTTTTTTTTTGGTTAGGTTAAGTATTTTCATCAAAGTTAGCCACTGGTGCCACCGCAAAATGTATTAATAAACAAGCTCGCGCTAATAAACATTTTTTTATTGGAGCAGTTTAAAAAATAATCGTTTTAATTTTTGAGAGAGAATTTGTTATAATCGTTTAGGTAATACATAGATGACCAAATTAGCGATAGTCTAGTAGGTTGGTATTACCCGTTATAACTTCAGTCTCGAGTTCGAACCCAACTTGTCTGATTCTTCGAAATCTATTTGTGATAACAGTCTTCGGTTGTTTTTGTAAACTTATTAGAATTTTATTACATATGTATCACATAACATTTTGTTTGCAGTGCTCTTACAGTAAGGCTGTGGATAAGACGATAGGAAGAGGATGGAAGACTAAATAACTGTCCGCGGGAAGCGACGACATGGTTACTTTGTCATCAACGAAGAAGACTGACAGCGCATGCTGAGAACCTAAGAATGCGACCCTTTTACTCCGACGAAGACCATTGATCGACAATTCGTCTTTTCTATGCAAACAAAACATTTAAAAGGCAAACAGAAAGCCTCTAAAATAAAATACATACAATCTATATAGGTAGAAATGTTTTTAAAACTTTCTTGTAACAATTATTTTAACTTTCTATCATTAAATTGGGACGTTGATTCTGATGAGGATATTTAATATAATAGTAGTTTTATTATGTTTAAAAAAGTCATTCGTGGTATATTTTCAGCCCCCTGACGGTTTAAAGTAGTGTTATAAGTTCTACCAATAACCTTCTTATTAACCTCTAAAGATTTAAATACGAGTATAATGCGAGCCATTGGAAAATTGGTTGGCATTGTTAATATAATATATACTACTACTATACATATACCTACTATAGTATTTTAACATTAACACACTAAACGGACGCCGGGTGTAGAATAAAAGTTACAAAAAATCTATGAGAAACAATAAAAAAACAGTAACATCTTATTATGAACCTTAAACTCATTGCCAAACAGTTCAGTTTTGCTCGCGACAGCTTATTGTTATCGTTAAAGTGTACTCAAGAACTGTAATGTAATGCACAAAATGCAACTCAAGCCATGCGTTAGAAAAGAATAGAAATATACCTTTTGTTTGTCTTTTTCGGATAGTTAGACCGACACTAAAATCATAAGTATTATTTTGGTTGTCAAACCATTGAAGTAGAATATCTAGTTGATACAAGGTATTTTTTTTTATTCGATTATAACCGTCTTTTGGCCCGGCAGTTAGAAAATGCATGCCTGACTTCCCTTTAGTTTTTTGTAAAACTCTGATTTAAAAATAATTTAAATAAATATTATGGATTCAGTAAAATAGCTACCTACTATTACTACTACGAAGTGTAATTTTTTTATTGTTATAAGAATTTGTTTATGACGTAAGCAATGATATTCTAATAAACAGATATGTTATAAGCGTGCAATCGTGAAGACTCGAAAACGTCCTAATTGGGACGTATTGCCATTAACAACAACACTATTTGTCTCTTTTTTTCTTCTTATGGGTTTATCGCGCTATCTCTTTCGCTAGCTGCCGCGCTGCGCGGAACACTTTTTTCGATTGTTTTGTATGTGTATAACATATCTGTTTATTAAAATATCATTGGACGTAAGCCTAATAAATAACATTTATTGACTGGATAAAGGACCGTCATTAATTATGTAATTGTATTTTTCTTGAAACCTGTGATTTACGAACAAGCTATACCGCGGTTTGGCATTTGGCGCGACACGGCGCGTTGTCAAAAACTATGCGTCGATCACCGAGGGGCGAAAAGAGCCGCCAGATAACGGCGTTTTTTTTTGTGTATGTGTTATAATTACAAGCAATACGTTAAATACGAATACGTTTTTTCAGTCATTCTTATAATTATAATCTTTATAGTTCTAGACAGCTTTTTTTTCGTTTCTTAGTAGATTTTTTTTTTAAGTATAATCATGACTATTAACAAATAATATTATTATTATATCACATAATGTAGCTTCCGTTTTTAGGCACTTCAGTTTTAGTGCAAATTTTTTTTTTTTTGTAGAGATCTTTGTAGTTAGCCTGAGCGCAGTCTTTGACTGCTTCACCGGACTTTTAGTACTAAATGTGTTACTATAGCAATACACCGAGAAATAACAGTTTTGTCTCGCCTCGCATTATAATCTGGTATGACAAGCACCGAATAAAACCACCGTAGTCTTTACAACGAGCTCGTGGCTCGCTTGTCGATCACAACCGACGGTGTTATACTTTTATATATTATAATTTTGTAAAAGTTTAAACTTAGATAAAATCGGAAAAAAATCTTACGAAAAGTTTTAACGACACTTTTTGCTATAGTAAGCTATTGTAAGCTGTGCGGCGTCCGCAGGCTAATTTATCAAATGGAACGAAGTTCCTTATTTAAATTAATATTTTTAATAATCTTAATAATTATTAATTTTTTTTTTATATACAGGGTGTTAGAAAACCCTTGTCCGATCCGGGGTTGTTAGGTATCGATATCTAATTACAAAAAAAGGAAAAAAAAATGAAAAAATTAAAAAAAAATTAACCAAATATTTTTTTTTTCTCCAAATTGCGGTTGATATTGACGGCATCATCTCAGGTTCTGCCAAATGACCATACAAAAGGCCACCATTAATACCGACGAAAATGGTGGTGTAGTTTTTGATTTATCTTCAAATGTATGGATTTCGAAGGCTATTTTAAAGTTCATTATTATTGTTTTCATCATGAATATTCCAAATTTGATATTTTATTTGGGCATGTGATTGTGAACCCTATAATACCCTTTCGGGTCGGACAGGGGTTTCGTAACACCCTGTATATATATTTTTTTTTATTAATTAAATTTTAATTAAATTTAATATAATATTATAAAATTATTCATCTAATTTAATTAATAATAAAATTATTTATCTAATTTAATTAATAATAATTTAATTTAATTAATTATGAAATAAAAAAAAAAAAAAACAAAAAAATACCCGAATAAAATTATTAATATCAATTTAATTAAATTTATTTTTACTAAATATTTTTTTTATTAATTAAATCCAGCAGAATCAACAACAAAATATAATACTACCATTGATCCAGATTTTTCAAGACATTTAAATAAAATAGAATCCCAAACATTATGTTTCCTACTTCAGTTATAATACCATTACTAAAATTGAGCCTACTGATTAAGTTTATATTACATTATATTTGTTAATTTTTTGTTTTATTTATTATAACTTAAAAAAAAATTAATTACTTCACTAATTAATCGAAAGGAACTTCGTTCCATCCGGGTGTCCCTTGACACCTCACAAGTTTTTTATTATTCTTATAAACTTAAATTTCATAAGATAGATATAACATCCCTACTTGTAATTGACTGTAAGCTTCATTAGATGCCAAGGGGTTGCTAATTGCACCGCCAAGATCGATGGTCGATTTGGGTCATAATTTTGATGGCAAATGGTAACAAGAGTGAACCATTATATTGTTAGAACTACTCATTCAAGGTTTTTTATGAAAGATTTAAGATCGAGATTTACCAATTAATTAAATACCGGTTATTATTCAGTTTTACTTTAATCAAAATGAGTTATCTACCAAATAATTATTAAATTATTTCTTTAAATATTATTTCCACAATATATCCTACATCTTACTAACATAACATCATAGTAAATACAACTTATCAGTTAAACCGAGTTATTTGTCTAGTACGAGAACTTCGAAACTCAGAACCGATTGTAAAAAACAACACAACGCGACAAGCGCGGTGAATCTTTAATTATAAGTTATTTTTGTCATTTTCTGAACTACGCTAGAGGCATCAACACGTGAGCGTAATAACGGTAGCTCTCATTATGTTTATATTTTTAATAATCTTATAAATAAAAATATATTTTGAAGTATCTAATTTGTTTTATTTTTGTTTATTCCTTACTTCTAAAAAAACATGCTGAAGTTCATGGAGCCAGTCGTTGACCGACCAGCATCGTCTCCTTGTTGCGCGTTTACTCCTTGTTATAAGTGTAGAAGCACACTTAAAAAATATTGCTATCACAATTAAAGGCGCTTTTACACTCCAGACTCCATTGAAAATAATTCCTGCTACACACAGGAAAAGGTGGTAAGGTTCAGATACTGGGTTTATTGAGCTTAAAAACTCTAAACTGGAGTACAAACGGTGATTTTAGTAAGTAAATAGTATTAAAATACTATTTAGACATTTTAAGTTTACATCTAATTAGTATTTTAGTAGTACAAAAATGCATTATGCATCCTACATAAATTAACTTAAACAAAGCAACTAATAATAACATATAAAGGTAGGTAGTGATGCAATTTTACTATTAACTAAACAAAATATTAAAAACATAAAAATCCCGACTAGCTTTTAATAATAATTCATATTTTCTCAACCCAAATTACATTTAAACATAACATTATGCAACAAATTACATAAATAAAAAAAAGACATAGTATCTATTATAATACTATAACATAATGATAATATCCTGTGACAACTTACACACAGCAATCTAATACCAAAGTAAGCAGAGCTTGTTTTATGGTTACCAGAAAACTGATAAACATCCTCATATATTTCTAATACATTTTACTGATAAAATACACCCAGACACAGAACAAATGATTGTGCTCGTCAAAAAAAGAATTGTCCTGGGTGGGAAACAAACCCACAACCTACGGTCGCAGATCAGCCATTTATAAAAACAGATTTAGAAAACACACTCAACAGATGAAGTAAAAAATCGACAATTTCGTTTTAATCACCCATCGAAATAATAGAAAAATGTCGAAATCTGTCAAGACGTTTAAAAAAAGAATTATTATGAGACATGAGCAATAAACCTAACAGTTCCTTGATTTCCGAGTAAGAATAACGATAAATTACATACTTATGTGTAAACACATAACTGTCGGTAAAGCTAGCTTTTTTCGTTACTCTATTATTATTATTTTTGCAAAAATACTGAAAATTGAATAAAAAAAATCATCTCAGTATTCTAGCATTTATAGTTTACATAATCGACACCACATTTTTATGAAAATATGTGCATAAGAGAAACATATTGCGTAAGTCGTCAAAACATTCATAGTATTTAGTGACGACAACAACGAACATTACATACGATATATTGTTTTACTCGTGCACAGTGTCAACTTTTACAATGACACTGGCAATTATAGGTACTATTAAAACACAAATCAGAAATAAGGGGGCGTCGCCGCGTGTCGCTAGCGTTAGAAAGAGCGCAAGCGACGAAAACCGTTTCTCGACGGTAAGGTGATAAGGCGAAGATGTCCCCGATTGTACGTTGGAGCAGCTGTTGTAGCTCTGAGTGCATCTTTCAACTTAATGTTTTTTTCTTTCCAACTTTTGAAGAAAAATTCACAACTATTGTGAATGTCATAACTGGTGAGTAGTAGATTACTCGCAACATCGGCCATAGTACTTTCACCAAAGTATTTGTTGAGAATAAATTCCATATTTCTATATGAGTACTGAGAACCACTCAGCCAAGAAGCAATTGATTTTCTCCAAAATGATGATTGAAAGATATATGCTCCATACTCTTGGTAAAGTTCAACCAAATCATTGGCAGAGTATTGAAGTTTATTGCTTTTACAAAGTCCAGCAACAATAATCCCACCGGTTGAGGTTCCTGCCATTAAATCAAAAATCTGGGAAATTGGCTTTTTTGTCCTAGATTCAATTTCTGCTAGAATAATGGCAGGTATTATCCCTCTAATGCCACCTCCATCTACAGATAAAATGTACTTTGTCACTGTAAAATTTATTTGTGTTTGTGAATAGCTTCAAGTTCGTTGACTTCTTCAGTGAGGTTTTTCACTCTCTCTTCAAGTCGATAGACTATTTCGATTAGTCCTTGGTTTTTTTCTATAAATTTATCATGGATGTGTACACGTAAGTCAAGTTTTGCCAACCACCATATGAATCCTACAGTCTGTAGAACTATTGTTATTATTACCGCTATTGGGATTTTTTGCTTTTTCATGTGAAAGTATTAATCTATTATGGATAGTTTGAGGATTTATATAGAGATCATAGAAAACTTACAGCTTTAGTGATTACTTTTTGTTGATTCGTATTGATCCTCTGCTTTAGCAAGTAGCTTTATGATTTTATCGTAATGTTTGTTATTTTTATTGTGTCGCGATTCCACTACAGCCATATATCTAGGTCTTCTTCCGTCTTGAGCTGTAGCTGTAGGATTTGCTCCTTTGCTTAGTAAAAACTCAACGATTTCCAAATGTCCCTTATCTGCTGCATGGTGCAAAGCTGTCCATCCCATATACCCACCTGTAGCATTTATATTTGCTTTTTCTTTCACTAAAAACTCAACAATTCTTAGACACCCAGAATCAGATGCATGATGTAATGCTGTTAACTTATTAATCTGTACGCTAGTATCTAACAAATTTTCTACTGAGAATTTAACAATCTCTAAGTTACAATTTTCAGATGCAATTTGTAATATTGTTTTATAATTATCTGTAGCTTTTGCTTTCATATAGCAATAAGTAATAATAACACATACTACTGTTACTATAAACCACCAAAAATGTAGCTTATTTCTTGAGTCTCTATTCATATTCAATACCTTTTTCAATATTAAACATTTGTTTTACTGATTTTTCTTTAACGTTGATGCTGATAACACAGTGCGATAACCTGAACTATCTAACACATGTTCTGCTCTGTCGATTACCCATTCACCATCTATGTCTTGATGAAATTCTAATAAGCTAAGTTTCGCCTCTGCAAATAGTTCTGGATTACCAGGCATAGTGATATCCAATACTGCATTATTTTGCTTTAGTTGTTTTAACTTAGCATTTGCTGCACTGATTGCTGATTCTACATTAGAGTAAAGCGTTTGTATAGTATAACTTGGACTACCAGTGCCAGCTGTTTCTGACATAGTTTCACCTTTTTCATAGCTATGCCATTTCGCAATTACCGAGGTGTACCTGCTCACTGTAAAGTGCACTTTCCAATTTATTGTGTCTTGAGGTCTAATAGCTGTTGTTCCTAAAGCTTTTCCAGTTGCCGACTTTGCTTTGCCTTTGGGAATAAAGAGTATATATCCGCCAGCTAGTTTTGCCATTGCTCCGTATTCTATTGCTATTTTTGTTAATAAACTTATATCACTTTCTTCTATTTGGTTAATATATGGAATCAACACATTTTCAAACTCTTCTGCAACTCTGTACCCATATCCATGCTTTTCTGCTATTTCCTTAACCAAGTTACCTAGAGTAATTTGATTCCATTCTTTGGATATTTTTTCCTTTAATGATAATTTCAAATTTGTTGCATGAGCTTTTATGAGTAAAGTCTTTGGTGGGTTCTGCACCGTAATCTCATTAACTGTATATATACCCATAGGCATCACTCCGGTTTCCCTGTACCCTAAAGAAATATTCAATTCATTCGGAATATTTAAGTTTTCATCTCTGTAATTAACACACACTTCAACTACATCGTCTATTGTCCCAGATTCATCTGTAAGGCGCAATGATATAACTCTATCTTTAATTGATTCACATTTATCTATTATAAAATCTGGCTGCATTTATTCCCATACTTTTAATTTTGACTTTTGTAGAGGTTTTTCTGTTACAGGCAATTTAATTTTTAGTCCTACCGGTAAAAAACTTCCATGTTCTGCAAGGCCTGGATTTTTAAGCAATACTTCCTCCACTATTCCATCGGTAAATCCATAATGTTTCCAGCAAATCAGATCTAGCATTTCTCCTTCTTTAGTTAAGTAATATATAGTCATCTATAGCTCTTCAAACTCAAACTAAATTCAACTTTTCTTGGTAGTCCATTAGGTAAAAAATACATCTGCTTTTCTTCTAACCTAGTAATTACGAATTGTCCTAAAATATTACCTAGACTATCTACTAAAACATGCGGTTTTTCAGCTTCTTTCATATTCTTTAATTGATTTACTCTGTTGAGAATATTAAGGTAAATAACTCCTTCTATATCTACATTTTCCACTCCTCGACCAATATTTTGTAGTGACGGCATTTTATCGATACATTCAATTACACTCCAACGATTTTCTTTACTATACTTCAAACTTATCGGAGTAAATTTATATGGACCAAGAGATAACACAAATAAAAAATTTTAAAAAACATAGTTGATCAATAAAACGTCTCTACTGTATCAAATAAAGCATCACGTGATTTTTCTCTTATCCTTTTTATTACTTCATCTGCAAGACTACGAACATCTTGATTTGGCTCTGCTTTAATGCTGATAGTGTAATTATTAGTGATGTTCTGAGTTTTATTTTGTTCTTTATTTTCAAATTTACTCCTTCCAAAATCTGCAAATATCTTATCATTATCGCTCTCTGTAAACTTTTTCTCCTCAATAAGGCTTTTGATTCTGAAATTATTCTGATTTCTCTTGGAAAATTCTTTAATTATACTGTTACTTAGCAAAGGATTTCCACTGTTGAGAATATTACTCTTTAGGGGACTATGTACTGCTTTTACTTCAGTTTTTCTTTTTTCAAACTCTTTCAGTGGGCTATTCCCTAATACTTTTCCAAATACACTTTCCCCTATCCATGAAAAAGTTTCTTCTATGGGTTTTATTATCGATTTCCAAAAGCTAAAGAAAAAGTCTTTCACCTTTTGCCAGTTAGTGATAACAAGAGCTGCGCCAGTAACAAGTCCAGCAATTAAAAGCCCTATAGGATTACTCATTACAGCAAGCGTTATTGCTCTTAGTCCTGTTACTACTGCAGGAAAAACTGTAGCTGATAAAAATGAAAATACTCCAAGTAGGTTTGCTTTCAGACCAAAAATCGTACTTCCTAGCAATGTAAATCCGTATCCTAGTCCTACTGCTGCAATTTTTAAACTTATCAAAGCTGCTACAGTACCCATGATCGTCGTGGTTAAAGTTGGATATTTTTCTGCAAAAGAAGCTATATGCTCTGTTATTGTTTTCAAACTTCCAGCTACATAATTCAAGGTAGGTAACATTACTGACCCTAGATTCATGCCAGCTTCAACTATTGCATTTTTAAGTAATTGTAATTTATTAGCTGTAGTGTCTGCACGATTTTTGAATTCTTCTTGCAGAGAGCTTCCGTACTTTTCTGTATTAGCCAGTAACTTTATTGCATCCTCATACTTATTAAAACTTCCAGCTAATAATGCAATATCATCTTGATATTCCTGACCGAAAAGTTTCATCAGGATTGTAGAACGCTCCTGATTATCCATTTTCTTTAGAGTTTGAAAAAAGTGAAGTAGTGCTTCTTCTCCGCTTTCACTGATCCTTTGTACCATTTCTTCCGCGGTTATGCCCATTTCTTCTAGTGCTGCTTTGAATTCTTTTCCTTGACCTTCAGCAGTTTGAAGTTTGCTAAGCAGTGCATTTATAGCAGTTGCAGCTTTTGCTGGTTGTTTACCTAAACTAATAAAAGCATTTACTAAGCTGCTTGTTTGTTCAAACTTTAATCCAAACTGCTTTGCAGTACCACCAACTGTTGCTAGAGCTTCAACCATATCTTTTGCTTTAGCAGCAGTGTTATCTGATAAGTGGTTGATTACATTACCAACATGCTCCATTTCACTAACATCAATTCCATAGACGTTAGAAAGTTTAGCTATGGAATCACCTGCTTGCTCTGCAGACATATCAAATGCTGTAGACATTTTTGCTACTGTTTCTGTAAACTTAAAAAGATCTTCTTTCTTGATACCAAGTTGACCACCGCTTGCAGCTATTTGTGCTAATTCTGCGGCTGATAATGGTATTGTTCTTGACATTTCCTTTAACCCTTCAGCAAATTTAGTTACTTCATCTTTTTTATTATCAAACTTTACTACCTTCTTAACATCAGCCATAGCACTTTCAAAGTCAATCGCAACTTTAACTGGAGCTGCAAGCGTTAGCCCTAGCCCAATAGTCTCTATAATTTGTGACTTAAAATGTGCTTTGCTTGCTAAAAAACTTTGGTGACTACGTATTGCAGACCCAAGCTTACCATACTTACCTTTTAGTACTTCAATAGAAGAACCAAGTTTATATTGATCACTTACTAATGACTTAATATTTCTTCCACTTTTTCTTACTTCCTCATTGAATGAATGCAAAGCATCTCTCTTCCTTAAGTATGCCTCTTTTGCTTTTGTTGCAGAAAATTTAGAAGAATATTTAATTAGAATATTCTTTTGTTGCAGAAAATTTAGCTTTATCAAACTCAGCTTTTAAAGTTTTGCTTGGTTTCTCTATCGCTTTCATTTGTTTAGCTAAAGATTTTACTTGATCCTCAAAACCTTTCCATGACCTCTTGCTAGTCAAAACATCATGACCCAACTGCTTAAACTTTGATACTGATTTTAAAGATGAGTCAAGCTTTCTTATATTCTCACCAAGATGAGTAAGTTGACTACTACTTCCTTTTATTACAGTATTAAAACTGCCATCTAAGACTGCTCCGATTTTTATAGATAACGTTGACATTGTACCTTCCTCGCTGCTTCATGCCATAAGATAAATTCGTTAATTTCCATATCAAGCAAAGGCTCAATTCCACTACCAATAATAGAACTGAGCTCGGTTACTTCTGACCTCAAGTTTTTTGGATAATTGGTGAAAAAAAATCTTTTAATACCTCTTGCACTTTTACATAATCAGCAATATCTAACTCTTCAATCGCTTCTTTTGCAACTGATGTCAAATTGGCAGTCAAAGTTACTTCCTTATTTAGGTCACTACCATTAAGGCGTTCTATTACCAAATAGTCTCTAACTTTTGGACGTCTAATGGTAAGTTCTGAAACAGAAATTCCATCAACTGTTATTGGGTTATTAAGTGTTATAGCTTGCATGTTCCTCCTTAAAAAGTTAATTAAATAAAAGTCTATATCGGCTTTTACATAACTAATTTCTTTGTATGGTGCTATAAATAGGGTTAGCTTTGATAAGAATCTTTCCTATGTTCAATTGAAGTAATAACTACTGTATGCTCTGGCGCATCTATGTAATAAAGTATACCTCACCCGTAGACTACGTTGCCCACTTAAGTTGTGCTTTAATGGCTTTCCAAGTCCAATTGGATCAACTGTTAGACGCTCCATTATTGCCTTCTTAATCATTAACTTTACTTTTGCTGGAAGAGCCGGAATGTCTTTCTTTATAACAGATTCTGAATAGTCTATATTGTAAGGCTTAATCCCAGAAGGCATCTTGATGTTTAACCCTCTTTTCTTTATAGCGTTCGTCAGCAATCTTAGATAATTCCATATCTTCAATTTCTTCTTCCATTAATTCAGTTAATAACTTTAAAACGGACTTGTCTTGAGATTGTGCTACACTAACAAGTAAACCAGTTAGCTGCTCTATGGAATTTGTATGAGCTTTAGAATCCATATTAACTATATACCTACAACTTCTTATATTTTAACATTTTTATGTAATTTTGTCAACCATATTAGATCCCTAGAATCGTTTGCAGAAAGGCCATTTGATCAACGCCATTTATCTTTCTAATCATATTTTCAGCGTCGATCTCTATCAGTTCATTACCACCTATCGTAAGTTTATAATAATGGGCAGCTACAGTGCATTTGAGAGTGGCTTTTTCAGCAGGTTTCCAGCTACCAAAATCAAATTCTTTGAATATTAATGTTTATGATCTCAGATGGCGGTGTTGACACATGACGAGTTTGCCAAGGGGCGGGTCTTGCGGTCAAATCCTAACGATAAACAGTTGTCTTTTTGCGTTTCCAACTTATCATAATATATTTAATTTAATAAATTGTTTAGTATTTTTTTATTTAATAATTAACTACGCTGCCGATCCGATTTGGTGGGCTAGGTGTACGTAAAGTTTCCAGTTTAGGCTTACCAGCATTTTTGTCATCTGTCCACAGCACTGAAAAGTTGACCAGGCAAATATTAGGGTCTTCTCTGGTTGATTTTCAGATTCTGTGCATGACTGAGGCAGTAAATAGTTGGGAAATGTCCTGCCCGGGCACAGATCTACCCGAGCAACGTTCTTCTCAGAGGCAGTGGGACGAGCCGCTTTGCAGTTTGATACGGAAAGAATTGATCAATACGTCAATCAACACTGCAGAGCGTGCGCGTCTCCTGGCTGTGGGAGAATGGGAATCGGGCCTCTGGCTACAGGCACTTCCATCATCCACTCTTGGTACCATATTGGATAATAATACTTTTCGGCTCGCCATGAGTTTACGTTTAGGTATACCCTGTGTCGCATGTCATCGTTGTCAATGCGGTGAGACAGTCGACAACCTCGGTCACCATGGCCTGTCCTGCAGCAAGAGCGCAGGGCGTATATCTCGCCACTCAAATTTGAATGACATAATTCGTCGTGCTCTTGTCACCGCCGGAGTACCAGCTGTTTTGTAACCCAATGGTTTGGTGCGCGGCGATGGCAGGAAACCTGACGGTATGTCATTGCTGCCTTGGAAATTGGGTCGGCCTTTGGTGTGGGACGCAACGTGCGTCGACACCCTTGCGCCGTCCCACGTTCTAAGTTCAGCAGCCTCTCCTGGCGCTGCTGCTGGAGCTGCGGAGACCCTTAAGCGGCGGAAGTATAATAACATTGTGGGTGATTATATTTTCGAGCCGTTTGGGGTTGAAACGCTCGGGTCATGGGGTCCGAGCGCACGAAATCTTTTCAAAGAACTTTCCAAACGTTTGGTAGAATCTACTCGTGATCAGAGGGCTGGTTTGTTCCTTGCACAGAGAATCGGCATAGCCATTCAACGTGGCAATGCAGCCAGCCTTCTGGGCACGTTCCCCGCCATAGACAAGGATGACGATGAGTTCTTTGACGCTATTTAGTTTTTATTTATGTAAGTTTTAATTTTAGTATAGTTAGAGTTTGTTCTTATATTAGATTTAATTGTGTATTAATAAATTTTAATAATAATACTAAATTAAATTAAAGTAATTTCTTTCCATCCGGGTGTCCCTTGACACCTCTCAAGTTTTTTTAATAATATAAATCGATTTGTTTTACTTTTTGTACATAAACGAAGAACAAAGTTAACAATGCAGTCAAAATTCATACACCATGTTCTTGCAAAACCGCAAATGTAAATTTGTTTCCTAATATTTCCTAAGGTATATAATTTCTTACCGTTTTTATAATTTTCCCTTTATTTGTAGCTAAAAACCTATCTTGGTGCCAAATTTGAAGGTTCTAAGTTTGCTAGAAGTACCTTAGACTTTTGATGATCGGTCAGTCAGTGAGTGACAAAATGGTGTAACTTTGATCGCTCATAACTCTAAAACTATTGGTTCAAATGCCATGTAATTTTGAGGCTAAGCTTGTTTTGATGCTTTCTCTAGGTCATCGAAAACCTAAACCCCTAGCTTTTTCCGTTTCGATGATACAGGGGGGGTGAAATAGCCGCGAAACGCTTCGAGAAAAGTATGGTACGGCTGTGCCCGTTTTTTTTTTTGCTCGAGACTTGGCAGGGGCACTGCCGTGCCCCCAGATTCTACTAAACGTCAAAACGTCAAAATTGTGCATTGGAACGATTCGGTTCAATGTTCAACGACTGTGACCAGTAGTTCATACATTTGGTACAAATTGTAATGCGCAATTTAGACGTTTTGACGTTTAGTAGAATACCAATTTTCCGAAAATGGCTCTGCTGGCACGACACTATGAAGACATTGAACCGAGTGTAAATAGCAGACTTGGGCCCCTGACGTTACGTGGGTTGAATTTTATCCCTAAACACCATTGCACATTTTATTTATTACTTTTTAATTTTAGATAAATTAAGACCGTGAATGGTTTCCTTATCCGTGAACAGATAACATGCAAAATATTGCCCAAATGTTTTATAATTGTTCTATTTTATGTGTAAAAATTATGAACTTTAATCGACAATGTCTCTAAATGTGTAAATTTTGTGTAAAAATTTATTGATATTTTTCAAGCCCTTAACTATGGGAATTTATAAGTAAAAATAATTTATGTTTTGCCGCCTTGATCATAGGTCTCCATAAAAGTCAAAATTCATTCACTGAAATAAATTATTCAGGTGTCATACAATAATAATAATGTCCTTAATTAATAACATAACTCGTCTAGTTGTAATATTTTTTACTAGTTGACATTTCCAACATGATTGCACATAATAAATTGACGTTTTATTGGAATTGTTTATGTCTTATTAATGCACGCATTTGTTTTTGCCCAAATATTTATTGTAATAAAGTTATTAGCGATACCAACAAGAAAAACATGAGATAATTTAATTTTAAGACAAATTGATATTGGAATGCTGTGTTCCACGATTTGAATGAAGAAAACTTGTTCCATGAAGGTCGTATTCTTTCTAGACGAGAGGTAGACTCTTTTACTTAGGTACTTAATACTTTCCCTACAAATAGTCACACCTGCCGAGCTTAGTATCAGAAATATCTGAATCCTACATCCCTACAATAAATTGAACTATTAAGTATGGAATTCCATGGTCATTATAGCACGGCCCCAGGCATACAGGGACCGAAAGGTGTTGCTAGTTGAGATTTTCAAATTTCCCCACGGAGATGCAGAAAATAATCGTCAGATGCGACTGTAAGGTTATGATTTATGAAGAAAACGAAGACCGGACGTGTATATAGTTACGTTATTTGAACTTCCGTTTACATACGAGATACTCTTTATTTTTTTGTAGTCATCGTCATAATTATTAAACCTGACTAAGTTGATAAATAAATAATTTAAGACTCGCACGCGTTAAAAGTTTGTGTTGCCTTGCCAACGTGGTAGTTTTTGCGTGTCAGTAAGATGGGTACTTAATCCATGTCACATATAAAGAAACCCTTTTACGCATGAATGCATTGTACTTTTTACTACAATTAGCGGTAATTGCAAATAAACAACTTTGTAACTAATTATTAAACCAATTTGAACCTTACTTTTGAAATAATGGCCACACGAAACCAAAAATAAGCAATGAAGACGTCTTCTCTTATATGATCTAAGGTTTTTAGGTTTGTAAATGACGAATTAGTTGTGGGTGATGGCGGTGTTTACTTGCGTTGTTGTGTGTGTATGTTCATATGTTGAGGATTACATTTCAATCGATCTATTTATTATACTCAAATCAAAAATCTGTTATCATAGTAAACAAACTTGATAATTTCCCTGATTCGATGAGGAATACCCACGTTGGCAACACCACCGCTGCGGGATAACGCGCCGAGTTCCCGCGTTGGCCACACGTACGTCGTGCAGTCAGTCCGGCTTCGCGCGCGTAACAGCCGAGATTCGTCGGGCGCTCGCTATTCCGAAATAAAAATTAAAAAAAACCATCGATAAACTATCTAAATTATAAATATCGTAATGTTCGCGTTAAAATAAACCTAAAAGTGTCGGTATAATGGGTGTTTTATTTAGTCAATACGTTATAGTAATTTGTGTGTAAGAGATGCAATTTCAAAGCAATGATGACGACCTCCAATATCGGATTTTTGGCGAATCCTTCAACTTTGCCATCGAGAACAAAACAAATGCCGGCCGGCGTAGAAAGTGAGTTCTCGTACTTTTATTTTCTTTATTATTGATGTTATCCGCTCACATCTGTTTTACATGGCTGTATACCTGCGTACCTCTACTTATTTCAAACCTGAAAAAGTTGTATTGTCGACCATTTTATCTTTGATATAATAAAATAGATACCTAATTTTGTCCTACCTACTAACTATAATATTCCTAGGATAAATCTATTGTTTTTAGTCTCATTACAATCCTGTGTGGTCACGGTAAGTGCCTAGGTATTTAGAGCATGTCCTAGTAACCCTAGTCTTAACTAGTTTAAGATCATTTTACAGACGATAAAGCATTGTATTTATATAGGTTAGAATTTCTAAAGATTAAAGATTCTGTAGTAGCACTTATCCTACCTTTCTATTAGGCAGGAGTAGGATAATTAGTACTATGTCTTATCCTGTAGGTATGTCTACTAGGTACCTATACCTGGTACATATTTTTTTATCGGGTTTAATAGAAGAGCTCGAGGATAGATATTATTTTATGTACCAATACGCGTAGATAGAGGTACCTAACTATTTATCTAACTTAATAGATAAGCATCATAGCTTGAAATAACACAAATGTAGAGACAAGATTTTTTTATACATTTAATAGGTACCTATAAACTTGGGAGTAACCTATCTAAAATGTTTTAAGGTTAAGATTTTGGAATGACGTCTTTGCTTCTAAAGCCTTCTTGAAATAGGTAACTTATGGAATTTATGTAAATTCACTAAATATTAAGAAATCTTAAAAACTTGGAACCTAGGTAGCCCCTGACATTTGGAGGCATGTTTTAACCTAATCGGAAAATGGTCACATCGCATTCACTAATGACTAATTGCCATATTCGGGAATCACGTGGATTATGACTATACGATGACCTTACGTCTCAAAATCAAAGTAGGTATATAGGTAGTGTCTGTACCTATCGAAGTATAAATAGTCTTGCATGGAACATCAAAAGACGCTATTTTCTACCACTTAAACACCTATCTCTGTAAACCACATTGCTTTAACTTATAACTTGAAAGTTTTAAATATTAATCCTCGACATTCATAGTCAACCCAACCCAGGCCAGGCCAAACGCTAGGCCCATGGCCTAGGTCATTCGACACGCATACAGTACTTTAAGTACCGTCGCATTGTTTTAAGAGTTCTATTTCTAGAAATTTCAACATTATAGTGCACGGCTAATATTTATAGCATTAAAAACATTCACTGTTTAAGTTGAAGGACTATTCCTGGTTTTGTATCAGTGTTTGGTTCGGTTGTTGACCTTTGTATCAAAATCGTTTTTGATACTAATAGTAGGAATATTGTAACGTCGGCAAACCGCAATGCAAAAAACTAATTATATTCTTTATCTGTGTGAAAAGAGGCTATTGTCTTGGAGTAACAAAAACGTAAACAGTTAGAAATTATTAAAAAATATATTTTCATGACATTATTATTTTTAACCCTTCAAAAGTATTGCTGCCTTCGTTCGTCGATCTGTCCTATAAATATAATAAAATGTCTATTAATAGAGGAATTAATGAATGAATTTATATAGGTAGTATACTTACCTACCATATAGAATTTATTAATATTTTTTACCGATTAAAAGTATACGAAAACTCCAAAACTTGTTTCTTATTTGTATTTTATCTCCGAACAATTTTATTAACGACTCGTTATTGTAATAAACACGTCCAGTACGTGACGAGGTTAAACAAACCAGAAAATCCTGAATCGAGTTGTCACAGCTCAAAACAATTATCCTTTTAATCGATTCTTATGAACTGTAGGGTAGATCGAACTTCAATCGACAGGCATTTCGATTCGATCGTTGATTGTCGAACGTGTGCTTGCATTTTAGATTTGAATTCATAAGATAATCTTTACTAGTTTTAGAATACTAAAGTTTGTTTCAGTAATTGCCGTGAAGAATTGGTTCCGAGAAAAGTTGTCAATTGAATTTCTTGTACCTACAGGGAATAAGTTGATTACGATGTCTGTCATTTCAAAAGTCGTAAATATGTTGTTTAGTATCTAACGATCATGTTTAGCACTTAATTTTTTTTTTAAATAACCTTTCATGTGTCCCACTGCTGGGCAAAGGTCTCCCCCAATTTGCTCCAAGCTGTTCTGTCTGGAGCCATCTCCCACCAACCCGGCACTTAATTTATTAAAGTTTTATTTCATAATCCTTTCAGATACTGTATCTATATAAACCTACCCACAGATAGATTTAAAGTTCTGCAAGTTAGCCCATTCCATGTTGTCTTTTCTTACAAGTGAAAAGTAGGTACTTATTTCTCAGCTTTGTTTTAAATAACACTTTTAACTATAAGCTCGACGTATTCAAAACGACGTACGGCTCAGGTACTAAGCCAAGTAAAGACCTTGATTACAAACACGGCAATATGTGTTCAGTAACTAAGAGGAAACGAGAACTTGCCTAAACCCTGTTTCCTTGAACCTTATGACCTCGCAAATGATTCGAGGCCGGCTATGGGTTTGTTTGAAACATCCCAATTAGGAGCTATTGAAAAATGTGCCACCAAAACCAAACCAAAACCACTCCCTTAATAATAATAGCGATTAGGTACCAGTTTTTAACAGCCCAAAGCAAGTCTCTTTTCAGACGAGACAATTGATCACCAAGTTTGCTCACTACGGATTAGCTATTAAAGATTTCCTTATTATGTTTTCCCTGACTGTTGCCAAGGCCTTAAAAAGTCTGTATCACCACGTGCTAGTTTGGTTGGTTGGTAGTTCTGTATTCTGTATCTGTATAGAACAAATGACAAATCATTTGTTCTATACAACCAGAACTGAAAACGAGGCTCCAACAAATTCTCAAGTAACTTTATCTTAAGTTCGTTCAGTAGGTTAGAGGGTAGATAATCTAAGAGCGCTGACTAAAAAGGACTCGAGACATTGTACACTAACTCGTTTCTCTAAGAAAGATGTTATCTTAATGCTTTTAAGACCAAGGCCGTTTTTTATGAGACCGGTTGGATTCCAAAAAGGTTTTATCAGCTGTAGTATTTACTTGAGCCGAAATATAAATAATAGCTTGGATGTTGGGTACAACGTTACAATTGAAATCTCTTGTTTCATTCGTATCTTTTCAGTTTATGTTCTCGGAACATCGTATAGTTTCTTTTGAAGAGAAAAATGATACATGAAATGATTAAAGAAAATAGTACATTCCTATAGGACCGCAAAACGTCACAACAAAATTATAATTACTCGGCAATTCTCGCAATATAATCCCATCGACGATTTTAAATCGATAGGCGACGATAATATAAGATGCGCTATATAAAGGAGCGAGAGCCGTCCATCTGGCTCATTCGCTCCCGAGCGGCTGTCGAGTCAACATCTCCTGAGGATGCCCCGTGGAGGGGCGAAACACGTGTCGAGTATTGGTTTGGTTGCATGGCATGCTCCTTCCTTTGTTCTCACTATTCGTGTATGTTTGCATATGCATGAGGGCGGGAGGGTGGGCTTTCCTGCATGTGCATATTTGCATGAGGGTGAGGGAGGGGGGACTGCATCCTGCTGCCAAGCTTGGATTTTTGTAGCGGAATTAAAGCTAAATATTTTTCACAACATTTAATTTTAATAGTACATTCAATCCAATAAAAACTTTAAAGAGACTTAAAATCATTTATCTACCCACATTTGTTTAACAAATTAAAAGTATCTTTACAATATCATAGTAAAAAGTAATAAAAAGCATTATTTCAAAACATTTCATAATCAATTCTCATTCTATTACTTTATTTAAGTTTCTCAATTTCTTCATTTAGTTTCAAAGTTTTCTTTCTTTCCCACAACTTCTTTTTCGTTATTCAAGAAATCTTCCTTTCACAGTACTTAGCTGTCTTTCATAATATTCCAGGTGCCTCTGTGTGTTAGTCATGCTAACCCACAGAGCTGCTTCCATGGAGGACAAATTGAGGGCAACACTGAAGGAGTTAGAGTCTGCTAAAGCGCTCTGCAAAGAGCTGCTACAGGAGAGGGATGACAGCGAAGTGGAACTAAAGAAGATTATTAACAAGAATTCAAAACTGAAGTCTGAGCTATCTGAACTTCACATTCAGCACGTAGACATTCACAACCAACATCAACAGCTCCGACAAATAGTGGCTGACTATCAACACTGCATGGAAACACATGAGCAGTCACTGAAACGGATAGCTGAGCTTGAGTGTGAACTTAGTGAGGCCTATAGGTCTATAACACTATTAGAATCACTACGAAATACTGAACAGGCATCCAACACCTGTAGCCTGTATAATGAATTGGTTGGTAGTGTCTCCGGGTCGGGATGTGAAAAGCAACCGGTTATCATAGATTTAACTGGGAATGATTCTGTGTCCAAACCTACTTTCTTTAATAGTCATAACAAATTAAAGAAATACATAAGAATTAATAGGCTCATTAAAAAGTACCAGAAAAGTATAACAAAACAAAATACTAATAGAATTAACTTAGGTCTTAGAAAACAGAAAATTAATTTTATTTGTCAATTACAAAATTCTACTAGTGAATTAGAATTGTGTAGATCTGTATATGATAATGAGGTTCAGTCATTAAAGTTTCAATTACTTGAGAAGCAAAGAAAACTGAATGATATCTTTGAAAAGTATACTGCTTCTCAAATAGACCTTCAGGAGCGCTTGGTGGAGGCGGGTGAGCTTGTGGATCTGGTGAGGTATAATGCAGAGCGTTATGAATCACTCACAAATAATTTGTGCTGTACCTGCTCTGGCTCCCCGCTAAGCTCTGAACCACAACTTGCCTTGCCTGCTCCTGAAGTGATGCAACCCATTGCTGAAGTGATAGAAACAATTGAGGAGCACAAAATAGACTATCCTGATAAATTAGTATCAAATAAGACCTCATATATGTTTACAGACAAGATAGGCCAAAACTTTTGTAGGTTAATTAACCGCTATTCCCAGCACCATGTTACAAATATTTGTGTTCCGGGTGCCAGCTTAAGTCTAAATTAAATAAAGGTTCCACTGCTGTATTACTGTATGGTGATAGTTTAAGCCGGATGGGCAGCGTTCGGAAAACTACGCGACATCTTTTCGTCCAAAATTCCGCAGTGTCTGAAGACGCAGGTCTTTGACCAGTGTGTGTTGCCAGTGATGACATATGGCGCTGAAACGTGGTCGCTAACGGTTTGCCTTTTGGAGAAGCTCAGAGTCACTCAACGAGCTATGGAGAGAGCTATGCTCGGGGTTTCTTTGCGCGACAGGATCCGGAATACGGAAATTCGCCAAAGAACTAAAGTCACCGACATAGCTCGAAGAATATGCAAGTTGAAGTGGCAATGGGCAGGCCATATCGCTCGAAGAACCGATAACCGTTGGGGAAGAAAGGTTCTCGAGTGGCGACCACGAACCGGAAGACGCAGCGTTGGCAGGCCTCCCACCAGGTGGACTGACGATATCGCCAAAGTGGCGGGCACCCGGTGGATGCAATTGGCGAGTTGTCGTTCATTGTGGCGTTCTAGGGGGGAGGCCTTTGTTCAGCAGTGGACGTCTTCCGGCCGATGATGATGATGATGATAGTTTAAATGTTAGTAAAAAAGACATAATTCAATGTGTTCAGTTGATGTTAGATATCAATAAGAGTAGTAATTGTAAATTCATTTTCTGTGCATTGCCGTACTCAAATAACTTGACCACAACGAGGTTGCATTTGAAACTATAGAGTGAGCCTATCAGAGTTTAAACCGTAAGGACTAGTGTGAACAAGTGTTGTCGTGAATTAGGTATGAAGATGGAGCTTGCCGTTTTAAAAAATCTATCTAAAACACTAGTTTTATCCTAACAATGTCAAAACCATCGATATTTTCTTATATAAGTTTCTCGTTGCGCGAAAATTAACTTAAATGAAAAACGAAATGTACTAGGATCAGACTAAAAACTGCTCTCGCTTGGCACAAGGGGAACCTAGCGATAGTAGCAGTCTATACATATCATACGTCGATGCTTGACCAGCTCTCAGAATGAGTATATCTTTAATTTAAACATGTTTATATATACAATATGCCACCACTATAATGAAATTATATCATACTTTGATTACAATGTATATGTCCATTAGTTGTAAGAGACAAAGTGTTAAGCTTTTTTATGCAACTTTTAGTATTTTTTATAACTGAAGGTAATTCTAAATAACTACCTCCTTTCATAGGTGAATATTTATTTATATTAATTTCTAAATGATTTACTTTAAAAAATTTCAACCGGCAACTCGCAGTGTTCAAATGTAATCATTTTTTCTACCAAAATATTTATTATTTTAATAATCATACAGTTTATATTTGTACTACAGCATACAATTTCAAATTTTGTATTAAATGATTTCAGCTGTTGTTCATCTGACTTGCGTAAAATGAAATAAGCAAATAGCTCAAAATTAACTGTGATACACTTATGTTTTGCTAACGATAGTTCAATAATTCTATTTATATCATTCTTATAATAGCACAGGAACACCTCTGGTGTGAGGTGCTCGTCTTCCTGTACTGGACTTAATCTATATGTAACTATTCTATTCTTAAATGCGGTAGCAATTATTTTAATACTTTCAAATTCAGTACTTAATAGACAGTTCGCCTTATGTAAATTAGATCTGGTATGATATTTGAATTTTCGTTTTAATATTCGTAAATTGCATTTCTCACATAACATAAAATTAATTTTATCGGGTTCGTTCTCATGACATAGGGTAACTGTGAACAATTTAAAATAAGAGATATAAGAATATTTTATTATTTATATAAGTAACAAGAAGGATAATATATAATTAAGTATGATTATAGGTAGATATTTATAAAATAATAATTCACTATTTATCTAAATGTTCTGGGTTTAAAGAAACCTTAAACCCAGTATATCTCTCATACTTAACGAATATAGTTTTATTTTATAAATCATAAAACTGTTTTACTAGGAGTGTTATACAGTAGTAGTTATATAATGTGTGTAGTTATACAGTGTGCATAGTTACAATACACAGCTATTTATTTAATTAATTATAAGAATTAATAATCATAGAGGCGCAGTTTTTTAATTCTTTACGAATGGCACTCAAATAAGCAGATAAGTGACGCCAACTTTCGGTATCAATATCTGTTCTATTCTTTACGGTAACAATTGCTTGACGCCACCTATTCATAGGAGACACATTTTCTATTTCCTCACATTTGTATATTTTTAACTCAATGAAATGTGTTCCCGGTTTTAATGCATTAGCTTGACGCGAATATCCATTCGTAACGCGTCTCATTACATGAGAAGTTAAGGGGGCACTTTTTTACCGATTTCGTTATCAGGAGAAGTAGAGTGATCATCTTCACTATCAGAGCCAAAGAGAGCCGCCGCGGTGCTCCTGTTCTCGGCCTTAGCCCGCTTGGTGTCCCGGTCGGAGCGAGCGCTGCCGCCACCGGTGTGTACGCCGCTGCTCGACGGCTCTGAGCGATGAGAGAGAGATCTCTTTTTCGTGCTCTTTTTTCCGACCTGTTTCTTTTCCAGCTCTTCAGCGGATGACGCCTCGTCCGTTGGGTAAATGTCACCTACAAGTTTCGACCTGTAGAGAAATACATGGTGAGAGTGAAAATGGCGGGTGTACCATAGCGAATTAAATTATACCAATTACCAAAGAAATGTACCTAAATAGTACTATTTAGTACCTCGCTCGAAAAAAATTGTACCACCTTCAGAACAAAATTATTTCGAAATTAAGATACACCCGCCATATTAACGTTAAGATGGCGGGTGTTCTGTGATATTTTATCATATAACCATCACTCATAAAATATCATTACACCAAAAAATTGTACCCAAAACGTACCTCAAGTAAAAAGAAACACACACTTGATCAGTTGGATAGTTCCTGAGAAATAAAACAACCGTGTCTCGTCTAGGTACTTATGTTTATTATTATTATGAATTATTGATCTAGGTACATATCAATATATATTTTAGGGAAGATCATTAAATTATAAATCACGAGCGACCCGCCCCGGCTTCGCACGGGTGCAATGCTGATACTAAGTAAATATACAATAGAATTTTTTGTTGTTGTGCTTATCTATTAAAAAAAAACGGCTTCAAAACCGGTGCGTAGTTTTAAAAATCTAAGCATACATAGGGACAGACAGACAGCGGGAAGCTACTTTGTTTTATACTATTTAGTGATGAATGTTAATAACGCGTCTATGTTATTAGGTACCTCTTTATTTTCGTCCATACAAAATGCAATTAGCAATTAATGAATTTGGAGTTTTGGTTAAAAAATTATTAAGATCATCAAAACATTTCCAATCAGCATTACGACGACAATGAGCCCGATAGTGGCCAATGTTGTGGATGTCTGTAACATCGCTCCCGGACGGTAAAAACTCAATCAATCCAAGAACTTCGTATTTTATATTATTTAATGTTATTTCCATAGGTATGTCTTTAAGAAAAATTACATCTGTTTGATTCAGCTCAAAAGCTATTGTATAACTTAGTTCGTATTTTAATGTTCGTATGCCGTTGCAGTCATTACGTCTACATTGTACAATATTATTATCTTCACATAACATACACTCTGCCGATTGATTAAGCATTGATATATTTGGCATGTTAAAATTAAGTGGCAAAAAGGCAATTTTTCTTTGGACTTTGTTAGTGACACATTCAGTATTCGTACATGATTCTTTTACAGACGCACTGTAAATTGCGTCGATCAAAATATTATCAAAAATATATGCTACATTGCATTCGCAAGAGATCAAAACTTTTTGATTAATAACAGTTTTTTTAAAATATGACTGAAGAAGTTGTGCACGGTACTTGTATAAATCTGTTCTGGTAATTTTGACATCAATCATTTTTTTTATGAATTGACAGAATTCATGTTGATGATTGAGTACATGAGTATTTAAATAAAACCCTTCAACACACCCTACTGCAATTACTTGTGCAACCGAGTCGAATGCGCAAGTATTCGACACGTGTAAATCCTTGATGCCAGTTCGTAGTCTTGTTCCATTTAACAATAATGGCACAGGTTTATGCATTTGTACTCTTTTTTTCTTCGTGACCTTTCGAGCATCACCTTTGCCCTTCCAATTTTCAGAAAACGAGGGAGTTTTAGAAAAAATTGACTCTGTTGGAAAATCATCTTCTGTTTTATATACCTTCGCTTTCGTATTTTCTCTTTTTTTCAAGTCACCTTTTTCTGTAGTTTCTACTTTACCTATAGCTTCTTTTAATTCCCCATCTATAAAATCTGCATGTTTGCCTATAAATTGGTCTAATCTCAATCTATTGGATTTCACACCAATACGACATAAGTATCTCTTGAGCGTTTTAAAGTAACTTTCCACGTTGGATGAAGACGCAGTTCGGTTTTCCGAATTATAAATTGGAATCATCACATTTGACCACAATGGTAGTTGCTGTACTAACCGGGTTAGTGTTGGTATAAAAGTAGGCATGTAAAATAAATTTTCGTGTGATAAAGAGTCACTGTCATCGTCTGCTAATGTAACTAACAGATTTTCGCGATCTAATTTGTCCTGATACCATTTGGGAAATGAATGTTCCTCTTTAACGTCTTTAACTTCTTTCAATATATGCTGTTCTGGCAAAATATAATGTTCTAAGTCTTTATAATCTGGAAAATTCATGATTTTACCGAATATTTTTAATCTTGTTTTAGCTTCATCGCATGGAGATCCAATAGTATCGTATTTATTGAGAGCTACGGTTATTATATCTAAAATTGTTTGTTTTGCAGCTCCGTAGTCATCTAGATTTTTAAGATATAAAATACTCTTACAATAAAACGCTTTAGTTCTTTGGTCCACATTCCGAAAACAGTTCAAGTTGTATATCGTTTTTACAAAATGGCTTGTGTCGATGCGAACATATAAGGTGTCGGGTGAATTCTCATCAGCGTCAAGTTTCCTGAACGATTCTACAAGATAATCATTAGTAGACTTATGTTCAGTAAAAGCTTTGATCGTGGCTCCTATTAGCGCTGAAGATTGGTCCAAAATCACTTCGTTAGGAATTGATTTCTGGCCTTTCCAAGATTTTAACCAGTTTGATATAGTATCCATCGTCTGAGAGCTAGAAATCATTTGAGCAACCGGAACACTCCTTTTATTTTCTTCGCTGTACATTACAGCAACGTACAGCAAAGAGTAATTTTTCACAATTAAATTAGTTTCCTTAAAAATGCTTCCAGTTGCGTCGATGCTCAATATAACTCTGTGGTTTTTATGATATTGATTGTAGTATATTTCTTGTGACGTAGACCAATAGTAAATATAAAAATGTGGATGAATTGATATGTGTTTAATATAATCGTTATAGGGTTTTACGTTTTGAGCCATGTACAATAAAGACAAAATTGGATCTTTATGGTAATACTCACTAAGATTACTTTCATGTTTTATGTGTCGTAAAGTTCCATGTGAAGGTAGATGGGGAGGCTGAGGATCCCCAACTTCCATTGCGTAACTAATTAATTGTTTATGAACTGTTATCGGAGCCTCATGTTTCATTTTTTCCATCAATTCTTTGCGCTTTATGGGTGACAACTTGATTTTTTTTCTTAAATTATGTTTAACATTTTTATCAAAGTCTGTAATTAAACTGGTACAAGAAGCAATATTTTCTGTAGGATATGTAATCACCATTTTAATTTTAGCATTGCATTCTTTACATGCACCGAGAATAGTCACTCTTTCATTGTATTTCACATAATAGGTTTGAAAGCACCAACTGCAACGAGATTTCGTGTTTTCCCAAATTTTTTCCCTTAATAAGTCTGCCCACTCATATTTCGGTAATATCCACTTTTTTTGTTTGACTGGATTATTAGCTCTCATACGAACAGAACATTTTGAGATTGGTTGAATTTTCCTCCACTGATACAAATCAAGTGAAAAGTTAAAAGATTTACCTTCTTCACTACATGTAGTTTTATCCACAACGTAAAAATTTTCTTCGCTATTTTCTCCTTCAATCTCTTTATCTGTATCAACATCATTTGTAATTAATATATCTTCGTCTTCCATTTTATTCACTGAACCCACATCATTTTTATCTTCGCTGTTTTCATGCTCCACAGGAAAAAAGTATTCAAAATGTCTTTTAACCGATAAATAAAGTGCTTTAGGCGATATTTGTTCTTGAAGTTCACTAGACATTTTTGAAAATATTTCACTACACGGTGAAGGTAAATCACTAATCGATGGGAAATGTTGTTTGTATTTACAAAACACTTTTTTCTGTTCGTTTAAATTAACAATATTTTTTTTTCCGCGTTTCATAGTGTGATTAATCTATATGATCGCAATGAAAATTATACTGTATTATAAGTAAACTATGAAGCTCGTATAATTAATCAGGAAGAGTGCAGAGTGCAAATTGCTCATTGTTTATCAACTACCCACATCTTAGTTTATCATGAATGTGCATTTACGAAGCTAGTTGCTAGTTGCGGACGGTTACTAGTAACTTATTTATAAAATAATTATTATTCGTGTGCTTATAAATCGTAATTAAAAATATCCGTAAAATATAAATGTATTGTATAACTATATCAATGTATCATGATAATTATCGTGTTTACTCATACACAAGACACGGTTGTTTTATTTCTCAGGAACTATCCAACTGATCAAGTGTGTGTTTCTTTTTACTTGAGGTACGTTTTGGGTACAATTTTTTGGTGTAATGATATTTTATGAGTGATGGTTATATGATAAAATATCACAGAACACCCGCCATCTTAACGTTAATATGGCGGGTGTATCTTAATTTCGAAATAATTTTGTTCTGAAGGTGGTACAATTTTTTTCGAGCGAGGTACTAAATAGTACTATTTAGGTACATTTCTTTGGTAATTGGTATAATTTAATTCGCTATGGTACACCCGCCATTTTCACTCTCACAAATACATGATAATGTATTTGATACTGTATTTAGATGTAAATACATATAAGTATTATAGTAAAAACTATTCAAATATAGATTTTATGTAAAACTATTTTTTTTTATTTTTAAATTGATAGAAGTTATCGATCTTTGTTTAAACATTACAAAAACTACGAAAAATGATTTATGAAATAAAAATTAATAATAATAATATAAAACATTAATAAAAATTAAAAATATTATTATTAATAATATATAAGGTGTTTCCGAAATATCTGCCTCGGCTTTAATAGGAGGTAGTATTGTGTTTATAGATTACAATAGTGAAGAAATTTCGTACCCCCGAACAGTCAATTAAATTTTAGAGATTAAAATAGTTAAATGAACATTAACTCTATTCTGCATAACGTGTTTCACAAATTATGCGCAATGTGACGGTTCGTCAATGAAAACAACTGCTATCTCTTTCAATCATTTCTGTGAATAAGAACTGTAATCAGCTGACTAGTTCGTCACTACAAAATCTACTAGGTACACAATAATACGCAGGCATACAAGTGTTTTAAAAGTACTTACCAGTAACCGCATTCTTCAAAAACACTGACGTAGGTAAATAAGATGATAAACTTCCCATCACACTTGAAACAGGCTTTGGACTGACAAATTAGTGTAATAGGTATAGCACGCGTAACAGTTTTGTAGATAAGTAGGTACGGAGTGTGTAAATAACTGTAAATACGGTGCAGTTGTTGTAAATAAAATTATTAACTTTTAAACACGCCAAGTTACTGTAACTTATCATTATTCGATATTAATCTTACTAAAGTACGCGCCAAATAAACCTGCAACAAAGTTTGTTCACCTCCTTCTACTAATGTATCCCAATATTTAAAAACGATACGAAAAAAATGTATAGGCATATTCCTTGATGCATGTACTGTCTTGCGATAAAGACGCCTCTTACCACGAAACACTTGTTTCGATCGTGTTAACGACACGTATCGTTTTTTTAATATTGGGATACATTAGTAGAAGGAGGTGAACAAACTTTGTTGCAGGTTTATTTGTCGCGTACTTTAGTTAGATTAATATCGAATAACGATAAGTTACAGTAACTTGGCGTGTTTAAAAGTTAATCATTTTATTTACAACAACTGTACCGTATTTACAGTTATTTACACACTTCCTACCTACTTATCTACAAAACTGTTACACAAGTCCGCCTTCGCGTTGCACACATGTCTCTTCACTTTAGTTAATGTGTCCGATTCACTTTTCACTTGCCTAAATGCGCGTTTGATCTCGTCAGTCCACATAATGTTACGGCGTTCTTGCACTCTTGTGAAGTGGTAAGGATGGAGCCCTTCACGATTTAAAAGTCGCCACACGTAATTGTCGCACACGTCGATGACGCCGGAAGAAGTCTAACACTTTCTCTTCGAGTTCGGCCGAGTATGAAGGCCTGCCTGCGTCAAGGGATTTTTAATCAAAGCGCGCGCGAAATCCTTGTCGCTAACCACTAAACTAACTTCCGGAACGCGCGGGAGACGACTGGCTGTCGCTAGGCGCGTGCGACGCGGGGCAGGGCTTTGTAGACTGAGCGGCGCCGGCCGGCGCGTACGGCGGCATGCTTTGATAGGAATGGCAACAGCGCATGAACGAATTCGGTGCGGTGCGGCAACAGCTTATGACACGGGATGGTTTTATACTAATAAGTAAATTCAAATTTATACGATATTTATTTTTGTATGAAATAAAAAATGATAAATTATCAATAATTTATCTTTACTATTGTAATCTATAAACACAATACTACCTCCTATTAAAGCCGAGGCAGATATTTCGGAAACACCTTATATAAGGTGCTCTCGAACTATCTGCCACGGCTTTAATGGGAGGTAGTATTGTGTTTATAGATTACAATAGTGAAGAAATTTCGAACCCCCGAACAGTCAATTAAATTTTAGAGATTAAAATAGTTAAATGAACAGTAACTCTATTCTGCATAACGTGTTTCACAAATTATGCGCTATGTGACGGTTCGTCAATGAAAACAACTGCTATCTCTTTCAATCTTTTCTATGAATAAAACTACTTTTTACGGATTTTTTCGCGGTTTTAATTTTAGATTTAGGTCCCGACGTTTCGACACCTTTGCAGGTATCATGGTCACGGGCAGACTGAGATGGCGTTCGTCTTGACAGAAGATGTTGCTCGTTCTACCTTCATATTTTAATTTATTGTTGAGTTCCGACCTACGCAATATGAGCTCACTATGTCTTGATGTCTTGCAGCGCTGCTCTTGGGTTTGGCCTTGAGTTTGTGTATTATTGGGTCCCAAGTAGGTGATATCTTCCAGCCATCTTCTCTATTGAAATTAGGGTGTTTTTTAATCTCAATAGCCTCGCGGAACATCCTAGGTAGGAATCTGGATTCTTTAGCGAGGATCTGTGGTTGATCAATCTAATATAATGGCTGGAGCCTTCAGCATGTTCGGCGACTGCAGACTTCGTTGAGCGGCGGTGTTTAACGTCAGCGATGTGTTCTTTAACGCGGGTCCCTATGCTTCGTTTTGTTTGACCGATATAAGAGAGGCCGCAGTCACAATCTAGTTTATAAACTCCTGCATCTTGTAGAGGTATGTGACACTTGACGGATGGTAATGACTGACTAATCTTCTTGGGCGGCTTGAAGTATGTTTTGATTGAAGCTCGTTTTAGGATATAGCCAATCTTGTCTGTGACACCTCTGACGTATGGTAGTACAGCAGGTAAACGATCAACTGTGGCTGGCTTCACTCGTTCTCTGTGACGGGGCCGTGGAATTTGGAGCTTGTTGTCTCGCAGTACTTGCTTGACGTGTTGAAGCTCAGCGGCAAGGTGTCTGTCATCACAGAGTCCGCGTGCTCTCTGAAACAAGGATTTTCCCACGGTAGCTAACTGTTTAGGGTGGTGGTGAGATTCACCGTTTAAGTACCTATCTGTATGGGTCTTTTTGCGATACACTGTGTGACTTATGGTCTGATCAGGATTTCGTTTGACTAATATGTCTAAGAAGGCAAGAGATTTATTATCCTCCAACTCCATAGTGAATTGAATTTTGTTATTAATGGAGTTGAGATGTTTTAAGAATGCATTTACTTGATTAGATGGTAAAATTGTGAAAGTGTCATCTACGTACCGTTTATAAAATCTGGGAGTGAAAGGAGCTGTTTTTAAGGCTGTCTCCTCGAAGTCTTCCATGAATATATCGGCAACGACAGGGGATACAGGCGAGCCCATTGCTACACCATCTACTTGTACATAGAAATGATTGTTCCACAGCAGGTAGCCAGATGTGAGGCAGTGTTCTAGGAGTTCTGCATATTCTAAAGGCAAGTTATTCTCTGCTAGCTTCTTGGAAACAATTTCAGTACAATCCTTAACTGGTAGGCATGTAAACAAGGATTGTACATCGAAACTAACCATGACTTCATTGTCATGAAGACGTAGATGTTTAATCTCATTGACAAAATGGTATGAATCCTTCACAAACGCTGTCGTGTTGCCTCTGAGTGGTGAGAGTGTTTTCGCAACGTGTTGAGCCAATCTGTAGGTTGGTGTGTCGATTTGGCTTACAATAGGATGTAGCGGGGCGTTTGGTTTGTGTATCTTCGGTAACCCATACAGTTTTGGTGGTTTCGCGCATGTAGGTATTAAGTACGTGACATCTAGACTTAATGCTTCGGAGTGTTTCTTAACCAAGGTGGTGGTGGTTGTTAACACCTTTTTGGTAGGATCAGTTTTCACTGGTTTATATGTACTTGCGTCCGACAATAGATCTTGTATTTTAGCATTGTAGTCCGATGTATCCATGATAACCGTAGCGTTTCCTTTATCTGCACGGAGTATAGTTACATCTTGTCTGTTCTTGAGGTTCTTTAAAGCGAGATATTCGGCTTTAGGGAAGTTTGGTTTGGGCACTACACTTCGACGTAAGACAGATGATATATCTTGGCGTATCGCCTCCAAATCTTCCTTCCTCACGTTGTTATTGAACAGGCAAGTCTCAACATTGCAAATAATATCTTCGTACGGTATCCTACGCGGTGTTATAGCGAAATTTAAACCTTTTTGTAGAACTTGCACGGTCGGTGGATCTAATGTTTGTTTTGACAGATTTATAACTGCGCGTGATTGGTTGACGTTTGACGGGCGCGTTCCGTTTTCGTTAGTTGTGTTGTTCGACGCGTTTGATTTTAATTTTAACTTTTCGTATTTATTTATTAGTTTTTGTTTGTTCTCGAGGTATTGGGTGTTTTCGCGCTTATTTAGTTTTTCGAAGCAAGTATTAAAATCAAAAGTTGATAAAACTGTTTTCAAATCATTAGTCACGATCTCAACGTTTTTATATTTCACTTGCACCGCTAAAACTTTGAAATGGGTCTTCTTCCAATGATTTCTTTTGCATCTTCTTTGTGTGGTGTACTAAAATAACTCCTGCATCTTGATTAGCCAGCTTTCTCAATTTACCAACCCTTTCTTGTAGAAAGAATAACATAGCATTGTTGTCATTTTCACTACTATTCTCGCCGGCATCAAAAATATTGCGTAGTGGATCTATTGCTATTATATCAACTGCATTCGAGCCAAATGAACTTTCTATTTTATCTACAATAATCTCTATACTATCATCATTTAGAAGTAACTCCACTTGTGGTGTAATAACTAAGTTATATCCAGCAATTTCAAGAAGTTCTTCATTTAGTTTAATTTGCTGAAGACGTTCACGCATATAGTGATAGCCAATTTCAGTTTGTAAGTAAAAGATTTTCAAAGGTCTTGTGGGCATCATGTTCAAAAATGGAATTCCTCCTGCCATGTGTAATAACCAAGAAATAAGAAAATCACTTTTTCCAACCTTAGGTGCACCTGCAAACACCAATAGTCCTCCTGGAGTTAAAATTCTTGGAACTATTATGTCTTTCGGCATTGGTGATTTATCGTTTAAATACTTTATTACTGGAATTGCTGAAAGTGAAATGCAACGTCCTGCTTTTTGAACTTTCGAGAATTCCTCGGTAGTTGATAGTTTTTTCACATATGGAACTTGAAGAATTAAAGATAAGAATTTTTCAACATTTATACCTTCTTTCACGCAATCAGCAGCGTCCCAACCCTTTGGTTTATCTTTAGGTATTTCCAAAATGCAAAGTTCTTCAACTCCAAGACAAGTAAGTTTCATAGCAGATTTTTCAGCGTATTTCTTACCTGCTTCATCATTATCTGGCCATATAATAATGTGTTTACCTTTAAGTGGAGTCCAATCTGTTTTTTCAATAGGTGCATTTGCTCCAGACATTGCAGTTGTGGCAGTAATACCTTGCTCTATGAGAGCATTTGCACACTTTTCCCCTTCTACAAGAATAATTTTATCGGACTTTAAAATACCTGGAATATTATATAGCGGCCTTATCTCTGGTACACTAAAGGTGGATTTTTTGATATCAAAAGGAAGATATCTCTTTCCACTATCATCATCATAACGATATACTCTAACAATAGCTTGGCCGTTTTCATCGTAATAATCCCAATATGCAGTTGGATTACCTGCAGTTTTGTCAGTTTTGATCTTTTTAAAATGACCAAGCCATTCAGCTATAGAGTCGATTACTTCAGTAAACTCTGTTCTAGTACTTTTTCTATGCACTTCTGCCCAAAGATCAATTATATCTCCACCTTCTTTTGTTGCAAAATCGTGCCATAGTCCAGCTTCACTACCACTTAATTCTACTACTAGACTTTTTCCTTTATCGCCTTGTACATTGCCTACATAAAACTTATCACCACGAAAAGTTCCTCTTGGTAATAGATATGAAAGGCATGATCTGATATTTAACAAAAGCTGAGCTTTAAGCTGTTCTTTTTCTACTAACGATGCATTTTTTCGTGAAGCTGCAGTATTAAAATTGCAATAGATATCCATAAAATCTCCAATATATTTAAAGTTTAGAAATTTGGTTAAGCTGTAGCTATCCAGCGTCCGTTAACCATATTTATGAATTTTGTTGGTATTGGTTTGCCATTTTTAAGTTCGTACATCAATTGCAGAGTATTCCTTTCTGGCCTAAATATCATTACTCCAGATGTATATAAACTTCTTAAAACATTATCACCACTCAATGCTCGAAATGGATTCTTTTTTAACGTAGTTGTGGATACTTTTTTGGTATAATGTGTAAAGATTACTCCGGCCATAGGATTAGTTATAGAACGTAGTTTATCAACATCATTTTTCAGAAAAGAGATCATACTCCTATAATCAAAAAGAGAATCTATCACTATAACGTCAACTGTTTTTACATCGAGATTTTCGTACATAATTTCTTTTATTTCTTCCACATTCAAGGTTAGTTTTATTTTTTGAGTGATGACTAAGTTTTCTGTCCCTGCATCAAGGGTTTTCTTGCTGATTCTTAGCTTCTGTAAGCGCTCTCTATATTCCATTTCATCCTGTAGATAGAATATCTTAAGTGGCCTTGCAGGCTTCATACCAAGAAATGATACTCCAGCAGCTAAATGTACCAACATGGAAAGTAGAAAATTACTCTTTCCTATTTTAGGAGTTCCACCTATAACCAAAAGACCGCCTGGAGTTAGAATTCTTGGGCCTATTATATCTTTTGGCATTGGTGATTTATCATTCAAGTAATGCCTTGCTGAAAACGATGTAATTTTATGTTCTGTTGTGTTTTCTTTAGTATTTAACCACCTCTTAGCGGAATTTATATCACCTTTAACTAAAGTCCAAAGATCAATAATATCACCACTAATTCCTTTAGTAAAATTACGCCAATTTTCAGCTTCTTTACCCACTATTTTAACCGTAATCATATCCCCGTCACAGTTGCCAACATAAGTCCTCTCTCGATAAAAATTACCGTTTGGAATTAGGTAAGGTACACACTCCTTAATATTATCAATCAATAATCCTTTTATTTCCTTTCTCTGCATAAAACCCCCATACATACTTTTCATACGTTTAGAGCTGAGATTAGCTAGCTCACAAACAGTTTCAAAAGACTCTGCATTTAATTGCTTCTTTCTTTAGCTCTACTGCTGCATCTTTGATAGCTCTCTCAATTACAGCAATCCAGAGCTTCTCTTCGTCGTACTTCAAAATGGCACCCAATCAACTTCAGTTTGCTCTGGGATAATAACCGTAGCAATCTTGTTTTTTTCTCCATATCGATCAGCTTCAATACCAACTTTTGCAGTAAACTCTAACCCGTTAAAATCAGCTATAGAGTTGATTTTTCTAGCAATAACTGCTTTCTCTGAAGTGTCATGTGCATGAATATTTCGTGCTGACTCTAAAATACTTCTAAGCATAGAACGTCCAGATTCTCCCCAAGTATCTTCTCCTTCAACGCTTGCTTTGCCACTTTTAATACCAATTACTTGAAAAATCTTGCGTTTTGCATATGGACCTTCAGTGACAGTAAATTCAACGTTTAAATAGATGCTGCCAGTAGTGTAGCTTTTAGTGAACCAATTTTCATAACCTCCTGGTTTAATTGCCATTTTTACCTTGACTATTGTACCTTTTGGTATTAAATTACTTTGTAATTTTGCAGTATTAAAATCAGTTAAAAAATCTGATAACATATTGTAGGTCGCATAGGGTGTGTGAGGGTGAAAAGAAGAAAAGTCCGAAGTGCACAAGCAGAAGAAGAAATAAAGTTTATTATAATACACAGGCACAGGTTACAGTTCTCACACACATATAAGTACGACACTTCGAAGAATAAGAAGGAGTGATAGTACGAAGATAGATAGCACGAAAATAAGTATATAAGCCGTATACACTAGGCGCGGCTAAGCTACGATACTAGCTGTGACGGTTGCGGTAAGACGCGTGAACATACTGACTAGTAGGTACCGAACACTCGAGAGCCACACCGGCGTGCGCGCTCACAGAGCGCGACGCATGACAGCCCGTCCCGCTCACGCAACCGGTCCGGGTGACGTAGCGGGCCGGCTTGCCGAGAACAAAAGGCGCGTCATAGCTACGCCGGCGCCGGCTAGTTGAGAATTTATCTATATATAAAAATGTGTTTGTTCGTTGAACTTTATTTTATTATCAATGTTAGTTTTAATTTAGTTTTTATATAATAATAGTTTTAATTTAGTTTTTATATAATAATAGTTTTTGGTTTTAATTTAGTTTTGTAGAATAATTATTAAGAATCTAAATAGAACAAGATGTTAAGTTAAATACATAAATAAATATACAGTAGGTCACTACATCACCCCCCTCCAGAGACCGTCAAGGGCGATAATAAGCGGGGAATTTAACGCGGCGACCTGACCGCGACGTCCTGACGACGCCATCGTCAGCCGAAGGTAAGCCTCGGTTATCCGCGTTAGGTGAAGAGTAGTGACGAGTGTTGTTGTGGAGTGGTGACTGTGGTATGTTATGTATTATAGTGTTCTGTGGTGTATGTGATGTGGTGTCAGGGTCACGCAGTATGAAGGCCGGCTTGATGCGGTCTATCGATACCGATGACTGCTTACCGTTCACCAGTAGTCTGAACACCTTGTCACCTCGTTCCAGTACCCTGTGAGGACCGGAGTAGGCCGGTTTCAGACCACCACCAGCGGCACAGTCCCTAAGAAACACATGCGTGGAAGTCGCTAACTCCTTGAAAATAAAGGTTTTAAAATGGCTGTTGTGCCTGGCTGCTGGTGCCGGTTGCAGACTCCGGACAATACTCCGAAGCCTCGACAGGTAGTCTGTCATGTCGACCGTCTCGTTGACCTGTGGGTCGAAAAATTCACCTGGAAGGCGCAGTGGCTGGCCGAACACTAATTCGGCAGCTGAAGCCTGCGCGTCCTCTTTATAGGCACTACGCACGCCTAACAGTACAAGTGGAAGAGATTCCACCCAACTGTTGCTTGCGTGGCAGGTGATAGCAGCCTTAAGTTGACGGTGGAATCTCTCCACCAGTCCGTTGCAGGCTGGATGGTACGCAGTTGTCTTGCGATGATGAAAACCAGCGATTCCAGATAGGCACTTGAAGAGTGCCGATTCGAACTGCCTACCTCTATCAGTTACGATATCCGATGGGCAGCCGAATCGAGCAATCCATCCAAATAGTAGGGCCTTCGCCACGGTTTCCGCAGTTATGTCTGCGATTGGTATTGCCTCAGGCCATCGCGTAAAGCGATCGACGGCGGTGAGACAATACCGAAAACCTTGACATAAGGGCAAAGGTCCTATGAGGTCTATATGGACGAAGGCAAACCTCGCCTGAGGTAACTTGAATGTTTGCAGAGGTGCTGAGACGTGTCGAGTGATCTTAGAGCGCTGGCAAGCCAGGCAGCTCTGAGCCCACTCACGACAGTCTTTTCTTATACCAGGCCACACATAGCGGTCAGCAACCAACCTTGCAGACGCCTTAGTACCTGGGTGACTCAAAGAGTGCAGGCTGAGGAAAATTAATCTGCGCAGCTCCTTGGGTACATAAGGTCTAGGCGTGTTGGTGCTGACGTCGCAGTATAGTTGCTGCCGTGAGCCTGGTACACTGATTAATTGCAGGCGCAGTGAGTTGTCACCTGCAAGCAGTTGCTTCAGCTCCTGGTCGTCTTCCTGAGCTGCGGCGATCTTTTCGACGGGCACAGGTTGAGTAATGTCCTCAATCCGCGAAAGAGTATCCGCCACGACATTGTCCTTCCCGGAGATGTGCCTGATGTCAGTGGTGAACTGAGCAATCAGGTCCAGGTGACGGAACTGTCGTGGGGAGCAGTTCTCTTTACGAGAGTGGAAGGCGAATGTGAGAGGCTTGTGGTCTGTGTAAATCACAAAGTCACGAGCCTCCAGCATATGCCTGAAATACTTCACACTTTCGTAAATGGCGAGCAGTTCGCGGTCGTACGGGGAGTACTTAACCTGCGCGTCGTTCAGCTTCCTGGAAAAGAAAGCAAGAGGCTCCCAAGCTCCTGCGTTGAGTTGCTGCAGGACTGCGCCTATCGCCTTGTCTGACGCATCCGTGACCAATGCCATCTTGGCGCTGCAGTCAGGATGAGCCAACATTGCAGCCTGACATAGGCTGTCTTTGCAGTTCTGGAACGCCTCACGCTGGTCCGCTGTGAATCTGACAGGGTGTGAGCCTTTCACGGAATCTGAAAGAAGGCTGTTGAGGGGCGCTTGATAGGCAGCTGCTTTCGGGATAAACCTGCGGTAGAAATTCAGCATGCCGAGGAATCTGCGCAGCTCCCTGACCGTTTTTGGTTCCGGGAAATTCTGGACGGCCTCAACTTTTGAGGGCAACGGTCTCGTCCCTTTGGCAGAGATATGGTAGCCTAAGAAATTGACCTCCGACACACCGAATGCGCACTTAGCACTGTTGATGACCATGCCATATTCTCGCAGTCTGGTGAAAAGCTGACGCAAGTGAAGCTCGTGCGTCGCCTCGTCTTTTGAGAAGACCAAAAAATTATCCAGATAGGCGTACGTGAAGTCCAGACCCCTAAGCATTTCATCCACGAAGCGCTGGAACGACTGCGCGGCATTCCGTAGTCCGAACGTCATGAAGGGGAATTCGAACAGACCGAACGGCGTCGTGATAGCAGTCTTCGGGATGTCGTCTGGATGCACAGGAATCTGGTTGTACGCTTTCACAAGGTCAATCTGCGAGAAGATGGCACAGCCGGACAGGCTGTGCGCGAAGTCCTGGATGTGCCGGATAGGGTATTGATCCGGGACGGTGCGAGCGTTCAGCATCCTGTAATCGCCACAGGGGCGCCATCCGTCACCTTTCTTAGGCACGAGGTGAAGAGGTGACGACCACGGTGACTCGGATAAACGGCAGATACCGGACCGCAACATGTCGTCAAACTCGGCCTTCGCAATTTTTAATTTATCCGGGGCCAATCTGCGCGGTGAACACGATACTGGTGGCCCTGGTGTAGTACGGATATGATGTACTGTATTGTGTTTTGACGTGCGGTGTATACCGTGAGGTCGAGTGATGTCGGGATATGCGCGTAGTATGTGTGTATATGCGGAATCACCGAGACTCACCCTCACCGAAGACACGTCATCAGAACGACGAACAGGCGACGCCGGGGTGGAGAGCGTTGTATGGTTGTCGACTAGGCGTTGGTTCCTGCAATCTACAACCAAATTATAGTAAGATAAAAAATCCACACCTATTATCGCCCTTGTAACGTCTGCAATAATAAATCGCCAGGCGAAGTCGCGGCGCAACCCTAAGTTTAAAGTTAACTTAATGTATCCGTATGTTTTTATCACAGAACCGTTTGCTGCACTTAGTTCGTAATTTGTTGTTTCGAGGCGTCGCGCAATAGCCGATCGGGGGTAGACACAGAGGTCGCTGCCAGTGTCGACCAAAAACTGCACCTTCGACCTTTGATCGGTGACAAATAGGCGACCAGCACTCGGACAATCATCGGCCGCCATCACTGATTGCCCCGCACATTTCCCGATGTAGGGTAGTCACAAGGCTTTATGCACTTCTTAGCATCATTCCCGAATTTTCGGTGATACCAGCACTGCGGGGAATTCTTGTAGCTGGAGTGCGACCTGCTCGAGCTGCATCGGCGACGCGTGCGACTGCGGGAACGTCCTCTGTCGCGGGATAATCGCTCAATCTTGAGCGCCATGGCCTCCATCTGTCGGTTTAGCGCGGCGATCTCGGCGTGTAGACTCGACGATGCTGGTGCGGCGGCAGATGTTGATGCCACCTGCGAGGGGGCGCGGGCGGTGATGACGTGAATCCGGTCCGCCAGCTCGGCCAGCTCGGTCAAGTTAAGTTTGGACTGGGATGCCACCACTGTCTGGGTATTTTCAGGTAGGCGGCTTGTCCAGATCGTCCGCAGGAACTCCTCTGGCACACCCGGGCCAGCGAGGTTGAGGAGGTGCCGGTAAAACTGCGACGGCTTCCTGTCTCCGAGCTCCTCGTGCATGAGAAGTTGCTTCACCTTCTCCTCTCGTGACACAGACAGTCGCTTTATGAGCTCACCTTTGAGCATCTCGTACCTGCCGGTGGCTGGAGGGGCGGTAATTACGTCCTCGACGACATCCGCGTACTTCGGGTCTAGGTGTCCCGTGACGTAAAAGTATTTGGTTTGGTCCGTCTTGATGCCCGCCAGCTCAAACTGGGCGTCCATTTGCGCGAACCACAGCGCTGGCTTCTCCGGGTAGAACGGTGGTACCCGCACGCCTACGCGGCATGATTCCGCCACTTCGCCGTCGTTGGCTTTGTTGCTCGTAGCCATTGTGTTCTTCTCGGGGTCACCAATGTAGGTCGCATAGGGTGTGTGAGGGTGAAAAGAAGAAAAGTCCGAAGTGCACAAGCAGAAGAAGAAATAAAGTTTATTATAATACACAGGCACAGGTTACAGTTCTCACACACATATAAGTACGACACTTCGAAGAATAAGAAGGAGTGATAGTACGAAGATAGATAGCACGAAAATAAGTATATAAGCCGTATACACTAGGCGCGGCTAAGCTACGATACTAGCTGTGACGGTTGCGGTAAGACGCGTGAACATACTGACTAGTAGGTACCGAACACTCGAGAGCCACACCGGCGTGCGCGCTCACAGAGCGCGACGCATGACAGCCCGTCCCGCTCACGCAACCGGTCCGGGTGACGTAGCGGGCCGGCTTGCCGAGAACAAAAGGCGCGTCATAGCTACGCCGGCGCCGGCTAGTTGAGAATTTATCTATATATAAAAATGTGTTTGTTCGTTGAACTTTATTTTATTATCAATGTTAGTTTTAATTTAGTTTTTATATAATAATAGTTTTAATTTAGTTTTTATATAATAATAGTTTTTGGTTTTAATTTAGTTTTGTAGAATAATTATTAAGAATCTAAATAGAACAAGATGTTAAGTTAAATACATAAATAAATATACAGTAGGTCACTACAATATTGTCTCCTATAAATTAAGTGAAAAAAAGGAATCAACTCCATTGGTCTGCAAGCTTCCAACGACCATCTATCTTATCAACAAGCTTACTTGCTACACGTTCACCATTACGAAGCTCAAATACTATTTGACGGACAGTGCTTTCCTCATCATGAGCAAACATCACCATGCCAGTGCTATAAAATCCACGTAAAGATCCAGCACCGCTTAGGCCTTGAAATGGATCTTCTTCCAGCATCTTTTTCGATAATTTTTTTGTGTGGTGAGTGAGTATTATGCCCGAATCTGGATTGATAACATTTCTCAGTCTTTCAAGCGTTTTTTGCAAAAAGAATAGCATAGCGCTATTGTCATTTTCATTGCCATATTCACTTGAGTTGAAGATGTTGCGAAGAGGTAGGGTCGAGAACTGGCGCGCCTCTTTAGGGCTTGGTGGCTGATCCATTATTTTCATGTTGGGCCTCAATCCAAAATTCCCATGTTTACGTTTCCAGCTCCCGCCTCGTCAAACGCAGCATGCAGTTTTCCCGCACTACGCTTTCCTAGCAGATTCTTACCAAAGTTTATAACATCTTGTACTGGGGCTGCTTTCGGAACGTAATATCTTAATCTATAGTCTTTATATAGACCTAGTGTTTCGTATATCCATTCGCTACTCCACCTCTCCCAGCCAAATCCTTTTGCTTTTCTAGCTTTCATTAATTTACGTCTTACTTTCTTCTCTACCCATAGTTTCACGTAGTTAAAGTTTCGACCTGAGTTTCCTATCCTAAAGTAGTTTGTCCACCCTCTCAGTATTGGATTAATGATATTTATCACTTTCCATATTGGTTGCGATTTGTGGTCGCGAAATACCTCCTTCAATTTTTGAAGTAAGTTTGTCCGCGCTTTCATCTGTGGTGTTGTTTGTACCCTCCACTTTCCTTGTTTTGTGATCTTCTCTCGAAAATCAAATCCTAGAAAGCTGAATGTCTCTCTTTCCTTTAGGTTAGTTACTTTTGTCTTTTCTTTATTTACTTCTACCTTTAGTTTTGCTAATTCTTCTTGTACCCTTCTATACACTAATTTTTCTAGCCATTCCCATTTCTGGTGGCCATCTATCAGTATCACCAAATCGTCCGCCCATCTGGCATATTCTATATGTTGATAATAAATGATAATCAAGGTGAAAAGTACGAACTTTTTCTCTATGACATCTGTTCCCATATTTTAGCATATACGAAAGGTGCAATTTACATCTGCATATCATCATCAGAGTTTTCAACGTTGCAAAAAGCATTTGAAGAGGCAGGAGGAAAATGGTCAACATTTATCATTTGGGCAAAGAATCATTTTACGCTAGGCAGGTCTGATTATCAAAGACAATACGAAGCAATGCTCTATGGATGGAAAAGCGGCAATAAACGTGAGTGGCATGGTGGTAGAAATCAAAGTGATCTGTGGTTTTATGATAAGCCAACGCATAATACACTACATCCAACGATGAAGCCAGTAGAGCTAATGGAGAGAGCAATAGTAAACAGCAGCAGACCAGGAGACATAGTACTTGATCCATTTAGCGGTTCTGGAAGTACACTGATTGCATGTGAGAGAACAGGAAGAATTTGCAGAACAATAGAGCTAGATTCAAAATTTGTAGATGTAACCATAAAACGTTGGCAAATATATACCGGAAGAGATGCCATTTTAGCCGGTACTGGTAAAACTTTTGCAGAAATTCAAGGAGAAAAACAGTAGGAAAAAAGTGAAAATTACACAAACAGAATGGGCAAGAGAGATAGGAGTATCAAAGCAATATGTCTGTTATTTAGTAAAGAAAGGAATAGTTGAGTTGGAGGATGGTTTGATCAATAGAGAACAAGCAAATGAAGCAGTAGCGGCAATAAGAGATCCAAGTCAGCCACTGAGGAGGAAAAATCCAGAAAACGAAAATACAAGTAACCTTTCCACGATGTTGCTAAAAACTAGAATAAAAAATGAAATGGAACGTGGTAAACTGCTTGAGGCAAAAGCTAGGGCTGAGATTGGTGAACTTGTAGCAGTAGAGGAAGTAAAAACTGAAGCATTTAATGTAGCAAGAGTTGTCCGTAATAATCTGCTTAATATTCCAAACTCTCCATCTCCATAAACATCTTTTTCTGAAATTTGTTTTCTATATATCTTCTGCTCATCTCACTTATCATTAGTGCTATAATAATCGCAAATATCCCTGTTGTTGTTGCAAAAATGATTGCACTGCTTATTGTTGTTGCTGTTAACCCTATATATACCGCTATTGCTACTGCACTTACTGAGGTAAAAACACAGATCGCACTATTGTATTTTCTTACTTTTGCATCTCTATGCTCCATACACCTATAATAAATTGGTACAGATCTGCCTATCTCATCTGGTAATTTGATGCTCTTTTCTTTAAATAAAGTTTTTAGTAACTCTAAATTGTTTGATTTGATTGCTAAATGTAAAACAGGTGTATAATTTGCTCCTTTTTTCAGCAATAACTTTACTACATGTAAATGCCCTTTTTCCGCAGCAAGATAGATCGGTGATAGACTCTTATTATTTGAAATATCAATATCAATTTCTTCTTTTAAGATAGACTCTACAAGCTCAATTTCTCCTCTTTGTGCAGCTAAATGGAGTAGACTATTCTTTTCAGAACCGTATTTATTACTTATCAAAGCCTTCTTTATCTCAGGTTTAGCGTAATCAAATGGTGTCTTGCCACTATCGTCTTTTACCAGAGGATCTATATCTTCTCGCGTTAGTAAAACCTCTATTGTTTTAAGTCTTTCAGCGTAATGTAGTGGCGTTTTATTTTCGTAGTCTTGCAAATTTACTTGAGACATCCACTAACAGTGAGCTTAACAAAGAACTTGATTGAAAGCAATACATTAGAAAGTAGTTTTGCTGGAAACTTGAAGTAGACAGAATTGATACACATAAAGCTGATCCATGTACAAAAGTATCTGTTCAGATACACGACTAATGCTGTGTGATCCATAGAGGTTATTACAATAAGAATGTAAGATCAAATAGAAATTTGGATTTGCAGTAGTTTATAGACCTTATTACAATTGCAAAGGATAAATTCTAGGGTTAAACTACGTCTGAGTTGGATAAAACTATACAAAATGACTACTTTTAGCAGCAAACATTAGAGCAGTTTTTCCAAGAGAAGTTTTTTCATAGTCAAAATGAGGTAGACTAAGAGTACTAACTACATAATTAACACCTGCGTTTGCTATTTCTACTAAGTATTTTACTACATCCAAGTGACCTGCTTGAGCAGCATCAAGTAAAAAGAGTGGAGCAACTATCTCCATGAGGCTTCTTTTGCCTTTTTTTGCTTGCTTAATATTTATAGCTAAAGCTTCAGGGTGTCATTTCAGTGCGTGACGCAGAGATGTAGGGAGATTGAAGATCAGTGCTTGACACTGGAATGGCTTTGTTGCACCACTCAAGGAAAGAACAGGCAGTTACTGATGGAATTTGTTATAAAATAGATATTTAGCCGACAAAGGAAAAATATGCCAATAAGAATGAAAGTCAGTAACTGCAATGAATATAACAAATTTCTTCAAGAAAGGGGAAATGTTTTTCATTATATCAACGATGCCATTGAAAATTGGTACGAAAATAGTCCAAAAGTAGCAGGTGGCAACAATGTCTACAGCGACAAAGTAGTGATTCTAATTCACATAATAACCTATCTATTCAGGATTGGTCTTAGGCAAACAGTGGGATTTATAGAGAAATATCTTGAGCAAATAGGGAAAATTTTGCAAATTATCAGCTATTCGCAGGCTTCAAGAAGGTTTAAAAAGCTTAATATCAAAATCAACGACTGCAGAGTTGATAAGAACGATATGGAAGATATTGAAATTGCTATAGATAGTACAGGTATCAGCATCTACAATAATATTCCAGGCCATAGTAAGGCAAATGGTACAGATAGAAAGTATCGCCGCTATGAGCAAACAAGATGTAATGCTAGAGATAGGTAGTAAAAAAGTTATAGCTGCAAAATACAGTAGTGGAGTTTATTCCGACCACTATGGAGCCTGTGATCTTATTGAAAGAGTGGATACCAAGTATAACATAAGCACGATATATGCAGATAGATCGAAAGAAGTTATACAAACTGTGCGATGAGCTTGACATAAAGACAAGGATTCCTCCGCAAAATAATGCAGTAGAGCATCCAAAGTTGGATTATATGAATGAGAGAAATTCTACAATCAAGCTCATAAAGTCATATGATGAAGATGGTATGAAGAGGTGGAAAAAAGAGATAAATTATTGGAAGAGATCTTATATAGAAAGTTTTTTCTCGCGACTGAAGCAAATATTTGGATTTAGTTTTAGGAATAAATCTGAGATTAATCGTGAGAAGGAACTGCTACTCAAGTGTTATTTGCTTAACAAATTTACTGAAATAGGCATGGCTAAGTTTGATATAGCTTCATGAATTTATTATACATTACCCACTATCCGAAGAGCTGTGCAACAAAGCCATTCCAGCGTCACGAGAAAGTAGCAGATTTATGACGGCAGTGCCCAGAGGTGTCATTCAGTAGCACCTTGTCGTTCCAGTAGCTCTTTCGGTATTATTCAAGTAGCCTATTCGGTGTCATCCCAGTTCTTGACACTGGGATCCAGTTAAATTTACGAGTATAAAAGTAGCTGCTTTATGTTAAATACAACGTTTTGATGATTATGAAAAACCAGTGTCAAGCACTGGAATGACATCTTCCTACAGATAATGTTCGTACAGTTGTAACTGGAATAACACCATCATAAAGGAGCCAGTGTCAGCTACTTGAATGACACCAATCAGATATGCTAACTTAACCCAATTTTTAAATTTTTTGCTGTCAACATTAATGATTCATCAAAGAAGCTATTAATATCACCAATACTATCTATATTTTTCACACTGATAGATTGGTCAATTCTTTTAACTAGATTAGATAAAACTTTGTTAGGGCCAACTTCAACAAACTTATTAGTGCCATGGCTTATCATATATAAAACCATCTCTCTCCATCTTACTCTACTTACAACTTGCTTAGCGAGCAAAGCTCTTATGATCTCTGGATCACTTTCTTCCTTAGCTGTAACGTTTGATACAAAAGGAATCGAAGGGCGAGTTATGTTGATGCTTTTTAAAAATTCCAGAAGTTTTTCATCAGCAGGTTTCATAAAAGATGAGTGAAAAGGCCCACTAACTTGTAATTTTATCATTTTCTTGACACTTGAGTTTTTGAATAAATCAGGTAAGACCTCAAGAGCCTCTGCAGTACCACTCACCACTACCTGCCCACCACCATTATCGTTTGCAATTTCACAATCAATTTGAGCTGATTTTAATATACCTTCTACTTCACTTATTTCTGCTCCAAGTAGAGCAAACATTCCACCTTTGCATTTTAGTGAAGCTTCATGCATTGCTTCGCTACGAACTTTTAGCAATTTGACTGCAGACTCAAGCGTCAATGCCCCTGCAGCACACAGCGCTGTATACTCGCCAACTGAATGCCCACAAACATACTGAACGCTGTAAAGAGATTCACCAAATACGTGCTTCATAACACGTAGCGTTGCAATTGACACTGCCATTATAGCTGGCTGAGCGTTTTCCGTGATGGTTAATTTCTCAATAGGGCCATTGAAAATCAAATGAGACAGCTTTCTACCCAATATGTCATCTACTTCATCAAATACGTTCCTTGCAACTGAAAATTCATCATATAAACTCTTTCCCATTCCTACAAATTGGGAGCCCTGACCAGGAAAAGCAAAAATCATAAAAAGTTTTTCATTCTTCATTGATAATACTACTTTATTTATTTTTTGTCAATATTTCACAATAATGATTGACCAAATGAACCAGATTCACTAAAATCTTAGCTGGTAAGAAATTTGTAAGAACAATGGCAGAAATCGATTATCACAAAGTTACTATAGTTATGACAGATGGTCAAGAGTTTGAAACTTATTCCACTTATGGAAAAGAAGGTCAAAGAATAAAGCTTGATAGAGATCCTCTTACTCATCCTGCATGGACTGGAAGTTTGACAAGCGGTTCAGGGGAGAAGGATAGTAAAATAGCTAAGTTTAATGATAAATACGGGAGTTTTTTTTAGTTCCTCCCCTCTTTATTTAACATGTATAAATATAAAAATGTAGGCTATATTGCTTCTTCGCTACCCAAGTCTCAGGAAGTATCTAAACTAATACAGAAACTCAATTTTATCAATATAGCAGAAGCAGGTAAGCATGAAGTTGATCTGCTGATAGTTGTTGGTGGCGATGGTTTTATGCTACGCACCCTACACAACTACGTCATAGGAAATAAAGATATACATGTGTATGGAATAAATACCGGTAACGTCGGATTTTTGATGAATAAATGCTTTGAAGATCTAATTGATCATATAGAACATGCAGTTCCTACTCAGCTAACTTTACTAAAAATGGAAGCCACAGACATAAGTGGCAAAAAACACCGTTACATCGCAGTAAATGAAGTGTATGTCTTTAGAAATGCAAATCAAATAGTAGAGATGAATATTACCATTAATGATAAGCTAAAAGTAGAAAAATTCAGAGGAGATGGAATTATATTGTCTACCCCAACAGGTAGCACTGCATATAACTTCTCTGCCGGTATATATGAGGTCTTATTTGATACTAATTTATCAGGATAGTCTATTTTGTGCTCCTCAATTGTTTCTATCACTTCAGCAATGGGTTGCATCACTTCAGGAGCAGGCAAGGCAAGTTGTGGTTCAGAGCTTAGCGGGGAGCCAGAGCAGGTACAGCACAAATTATTTGTGAGTGATTCATAACGCTCTGCATTATACCTCACCAGATCCACAAGCTCACCCGCCTCCACCAAGCGCTCCTGAAGGTCTATTTGAGAAGCAGTATACTTTTCAAAGATATCATTCAGTTTTCTTTGCTTCTCAAGTAATTGAAACTTTAATGACTGAACCTCATTATCATATACAGATCTACACAATTCTAATTCACTAGTAGAATTTTGTAATTGACAAATAAAATTAATTTTCTGTTTTCTAAGACCTAAGTTAATTCTATTAGTATTTTGTTTTGTTATACTTTTCTGGTACTTTTTAATGAGCCTATTAATTCTTATGTATTTCTTTAATTTGTTATGACTATTAAAGAAAGTAGGTTTGGACACAGAATCATTCCCAGTTAAATCTATGATAACCGGTTGCTTTTCACATCCCGACCCGGAGACACTACCAACCAATTCATTATACAGGCTACAGGTGTTGGATGCCTGTTCAGTATTTCGTAGTGATTCTAATAGTGTTATAGACCTATAGGCCTCACTAAGTTCACACTCAAGCTCAGCTATCCGTTTCAGTGACTGCTCATGTGTTTCCATGCAGTGTTGATAGTCAGCCACTATTTGTCGGAGCTGTTGATGTTGGTTGTGAATGTCTACGTGCTGAATGTGAAGTTCAGATAGCTCAGACTTCAGTTTTGAATTCTTGTTAATAATCTTCTTTAGTTCCACTTCGCTGTCATCCCTCTCCTGTAGCAGCTCTTTGCAGAGCGCTTTAGCAGACTCTAACTCCTTCAGTGTTGCCCTCAATTTGTCCTCCATGGAAGCAGCTCTGTGGGTTAGCATGACTAACACACAGAGGCACCTGGAATATTATGAAAGACAGCTAAGTACTGTGAAAGGAAGATTTCTTGAATAACGAAAAAGAAGTTGTGGGAAAGAAAGAAAACTTTGAAACTAAATGAAGAAATTGAGAAACTTAAATAAAGTAATAGAATGAGAATTGATTATGAAATGTTTTGAAATAATGCTTTTTATTACTTTTTACTATGATATTGTAAAGATACTTTTAATTTGTTAAACAAATGTGGGTAGATAAATGATTTTAAGTCTCTTTAAAGTTTTTATTGGATTGAATGTACTATTAAAATTAAATGTTGTGAAAAATATTTAGCTTTAATTCCGCTACAAAAATCCAAGCTTGGCAGCAGGATGCAGTCCCCCCTCCCTCACCCTCATGCAAATATGCACATGCAGGAAAGCCCACCCTCCCGCCCTCATGCATATGCAAACATACACGAATAGTGAGAACAAAGGAAGGAGCATGCCATGCAACCAAACCAATACTCGACACGTGTTTCGCCCCTCCACGGGGCATCCTCAGGAGATGTTGACTCGACAGCCGCTCGGGAGCGAATGAGCCAGATGGACGGCTCTCGCTCCTTTATATAGCGCAATGATGACGCATTGGCATCGGTCGATACAAACGTCACAGAGACGTTTGCATCGACCTACCTGCAATCATACTTAAAAGAGGTGATGTAATTAAGTTCGTTTGTTCATTCAACAGTGTATAGTTGTTATTATTACTATGTTTAGAAATTTCTAACTGTTCCAACACACACAACCGGAAACTTTTATCACATACATGGAGAATGTTGTACGTATTATTGTCGCTCAAGGAATGGCCGGTATCGATTAAATGTTTTGCAAAATGTGATTTTTCTGAATGGCCATTCCTGTAGGCGGCAACATGCTCCTTGTACCTTATTTCGAAGTTACGGCCAGTCTGACCTACATAGACCCCGTTGCAATCATTGCATACTAATTTATAAATACCGGATTTTTTTGAATTTTCTAATTTATCTTTACCGTTACATAGATTACGTAAATTATGATCTGAACGAAAGGCAACGAAAACATTATGTTTTTTAAGAATATTCGCGATTTTATCGGAAATGGGGCCTATGTAAGACAGACTACCGACATACTTGTTAATTGTTTCGGGGGTACATGCATAAAGTAGTGAGCGAGCCCTGTCATTCTGTTTATTCTGAATTATATTATCAATAACTTGTTTGGAATACCCGTTTGAAATTGCGATTTGATATAATATTTTTAGTTCTTTGATAATTACGTCAAAGAACTAAAAATATTTATAAATTAGTATGCAATGATTGCAACGGGGTCTATGTAGGTCAGACTGGCCGTAACTTCGAAATAAGGTACAAGGAGCATGTTGCCGCCTACAGGAATGGCCATTCAGAAAAATCACATTTTGCAAAACATTTAATCGATACCGGCCATTCCTTGAGCGACAATAATACGTACAACCAATGATATTATAATAAACAGATATGTTGTTAGCGCGCAATCGTGAAGACTCGAAAACGTCCTAATGGAGACGTATTGCCTTAGTCTGCGTCACGCATCTCGACGAGTGACACACTCGTAAAGTAGGTCATTACGATTTAGCGGAGAAGGTTTATATCCTCTTTGCTTTAACTGCTTTATTCCTTGAAATTTAGCATTGCAAGTTGACCATAGTTGACGATCTACACCTGCTGTGGTTTTTCCTTGGTTTTCAGTTACTCTCTTAACAGCCAAAGCTTTTCCGCTAAAAGAGCGTGTGAGAAGATGTTGTAAAGCTTTTACCTTACCCCATCTTCCTTCTTGGACAGCCTTAACAATACGTCTTTGTAGCCTCACAATAACTTTCTGGCATTTCTTCCATGGCAATTGCTTCCATGCTTCAAAGCTTTCGGTAGATGCACTTACGGGTTTACTTGTAATCATCTGCTTTCCTACCTTAAGTGGTTAACAAAGTTTCTTGTCACGAGGGACCAAATGGAAGTCTGCTCGTTTTCACGCGAATTAATGTTACAAATTCTATCCATTTCGTTACAAAATGGCATTCGCTTTCTCCATTCTCCTTTACCTGCACTTCCATCAGCATTCCTTGCGGTTTGCTTGCCATGTAGGCGAAAATACAGGCTTACCCTGTTTCTCCAGTCATACAACAGTGGGTTAGGTGGCTTCTCTATACCGGTGGAGTTATTATTTGCGTACATCTAGAAATGAAAAATGTAACTTATCCACATTACCTTTTGGTCAGAGCTTATCAGCATCTTTAGCTCTTTCATCGTATCGGTACTTATAAAGCTTCACTTACGTTCACCATACCACTAGCCTAGCCCTCCAACCACATGATGCTTGCAGTTTATGCCCCTCTCACGATTGAGCATCTTCTTTTTCAAGAGGAGGTTCATTGTCCGCATCGCTTGGCACCAACCGGTTGCCCGATTCGCACTGATGCGTAGACTCAGACGGCAAAACATCTGGTTTAATAAGTTTTAGAATCCTTTCAGTTTCTTTCTGAATGAATTCCTCTCCTTTTAAACAATATGACCGAAGACTTTCAGGTCGCACCATTTCTATGATGTATCTTGAACCTTGAGAGTCTTTACAAAGAACATCGACAATACTCTGCTTTTTAGCGGCAATTTCAGGGTCCAAAATGGTAGCTAAGAATTCAACATCGTGAATAGCAGCTAAGCCAGTAAAGCCTAAAATATCGTTCAGGAAATGAATGAGGATATCTTTATTCTTCTCGGTGCCAAATATTCTTTTAAATGCATAATCGTTGCGTGCGTCAAGAAACTTCGAAAGAGCCATGAGAAAGTAAGATAAAAAGCATTGATCATTATACACGATGATATATACCAGAACGATACTAGAGGTGATTCATTTATTCTTATTTTCCTAAGATCTTTTCCATAGAGTTTCCTACCACTGATTTGTTTCCATAGGGTGAGAATGTTATCTTCTAAACAATAAGTGCATGCTAATCTATAGCGCTTAGCAATATCTAAATTTTCATCTTGCACTAATATCTTTGCTGTTTTCTCTTTATCAATAGTGCCTTGTGGTGTCCAACAAAGCTTGCTTAAGCTTGCTCTAGCATCTTTGCCACCTAAAAGATTTTTATGATATTGTTTCCATATGAGTATCTGCCAACCTATTGCTTCAACAAAACTTGATAGTTCCTTTTTTAACAATTCTGGCAGCGGAAGTTTTAGTACCTTTTTTATCACTTCATCCTCTACCTTTTGCCATTCTCTTTTTCTTTCACTGACATTTAGGATTGGTGATGAGAAGTAAAACTTTGACGCTAAATCCCAGGCATCATCTTGATTCCATAACGTAATAGCTATTTCCACAAGAGCTTTATGCTTAAGTGATGGCATTAGAGTGTAATTCATTACCTAACCCGATTAAAATACTCAATATACTATGATTTTCTATCGGTTCAAGATAAAACACAGCTAAAAAATTGTGTAAAGTTTAACGGCACAAAAAAAAATCTATTAACCCCAACTATGGGTTAGAAAGAAGTGAAAAAAGGCTGGAAAGTGGGTAAACTCCAAGTAATTCTTTCAATTTAGGAGATTACCTATGAAGAAAGATATTACAGAGCCCAACTTTCGAATGTGTGCCAAACCTTGATTCATCAAAGAAAAATAGCTCTTTTTCTGGATACTTGCCAATAACTTCATTGAGATTTTTTTTTGAATTCCTCTTGTTTACTTTTATCTTGTACGTTGTGTACTGGTCTTGGTGTAATATATGAAAATTTCATCTTTTGTATATGGCGGTGTACTGTAGATTTGCTGATATTTAATCCGAACTTTTCCTGGATTCTTATTCTCATTTCTTTAATGGTAATATTAGGATTTTCTTCTATCCATGCTTCAACTTGCTGTAGTTGAGCCTGATTTAATTTAGTTCTTTTACGGCGTTGTGGAGGAGCAAACAGTTTTTCTTCTCTGCCAAATTTTAAGAATTTTATCCACGAAGTTAGTGCGCTTCTTGAAATGCAATATATTTTTGCTACAGCCGTTATACTATGCTTTTTTGCCGCAATTACAGCATTTAGTTTTTTTGAAACATATGCATTGTTCCTTACTTTCTTCAGCATTTCTTTTCCTCACTTTTTCATCCAATAATTTTGATCTTAATGCCATTTAAACCTCGCTACTTCACTTACTTTAGTATGGCTTTTTTTCCATTATTGTCTATCCGTTCTTTGTATAGTGGGAATGGGAATTGGTATTACTTAATAAATTTACTGATATCGGTATGCCTCTTTTCGAATTTGCCTTGTAAATTCCTTCCATCTCTACATCTTATTGACAGCTATGCAACAAAGCCATTCAGGATCTGCATTATTGTTTAACAGAATTTCGACAATTTCTCTGTAACCTTTTTGAGCTGCAAGGTGTAATGGTACACAATCCTGATTTTCAAGTTAGCATTTTCTCCATTCATTCATCTACATATTCATCATACATTTTTTTGTTTCTTCAGACAGATCTGGATTCTTCAGTACTTGATCTGATAATGAAGATAAAAAAGTTGTGTAACGTTCACATTCAATCTGACTACACAATCGGATTAATTCCATAAAAGAATCAAAGTAATACTGACCTACTAGCACATTCAACACTGCATAATAAGTATTTTCCTTATAATCTCTATCTAGTAATTTTTTCTTTTGCTCATCATCCATTTTAGACAGGCAAAACTCTATGGTGTCTACTTCTTTGTAACCCTTTACTGCAGATAAAGCTGCTTCAATTAACAGATCATCTTTATCTTGACTAGAAATACTGGAATCATTGTGTAATTTATTATAGAAGAACTCTATACCTTCTTCCCAGTTTTTATTAGAATTTATCTGTATGGATTTTTGCAAACCTTCAACTGATTTATATTCGTTTAGTTTTCCAATCTGCTTATCAATAAGAAAAGACCAGAAAGCTTCTATAGGGCTAGTTTCTTCGATATTTTCCAATAATTCTCTTCTCAGATCATCATCAGATCCATCTTCTTCAAAGGCACTTCTCTTAAATCTCATAAATACTTGTTCAAATAATCCAGGAATCTTATCTTCTAGACAATATTTACATGCCAAGTAATATCTATCTGCAAGATCAAGCGGATTTTCTTTTCCATTTTTATTTTTTTCTTCAGTTAGCCTTTCACCAACAGCTTTATTCTTTAATTTTATTCCATCCCAACAAGAATTATCAGAGAATATATCAGAAAAAAAAATTAGTTTTTCCTCATCAAAATCTTCAATTAATTGAATATAAGCCCTCAACCATCTTTCTACTCTAAGGTGTTTTCTTGCTTTAACTTGATTATCGTCGCCTTTAATAGCACCTTTTAATATATCAAGTATTTTATTGTAATTGTGATCCAAACCAGATTCCATACCCGCAACCCCATTTTGTATTTTAATATAAACTTTAGTCTAGTAAATTATCGTTGCCAAGTCAATCTTTTTCTCCAAACCTTACCACTGCACAACAGGAAATTTCTTGAGAGCCAAGTATGATATTTTCATTCTAATAATTAATTATTATAAAACATTTTTATTTACGAAAAAATAGACCTTGTTGTAACTAAAGAAACGTCTATTTTAGTGCTGCAAAAATTTGAATTATTGACTCTTTCTAAAATTGCAAAAAAGGTCGTATATTTGCGAGAACAAGCCGCATAGAAATAAGGTTATAAAAATAGAAGGTTTAAATTATTTTCATAAGCTTAGGCAAAACAGTTCGTACGTAGGTTTAGTAAAAGTGTCTCCTGTTAGTTGCTCATATGTTATCCCTGTGCCTATTGCTATTGCCCTCAGTTGCTGTCTCATGAATGCTTCATAACTTCCTCCAACATCAGACGGCTCTGAAAATTTTATGTCTTCTCCTGGGTCTAAAAGCTGCATAGTTCCTGGCTCTAAACCTGATAGTGCTACTCCTTGCTCATTACTTTCACCTTCTCCTAAAATATTTGCTTCTGGATCAAGTCTCGTAATAAACCCTGCAAACATTGCTGCAGTCTTTTTTCGTACTAATTCTGCATCATCGTACTGGTCAAGTTCGTAAAGCTTCAAAAGCACGTTAGAAAGCCAAGGCTCCCCTCTAATTTGTCCAGGTCTTAATGGTCTATAAATATGTAAAACATCATTTGCCGGTACTCTAACTGACTCTCCAAATGAGCCTTCTCCTGGGTGCTCTCTAAATAAATAATATGCTTCTCTTTGCCCAAGCCTATTAAACTCAATCCCGCTTCTTATTACATTACCATTTCCTAAAGTTTGATTTGTTTTATTATCTAAATGTTCAGACTCAAGCACTTGCAGTTGTAATGGCACAGAAAATCTATCTTCCAGCCTTCTCGTTCTTAAACGTACAAAACATTCTCCTCCCTCTATCATACTTCTGCATACTAGAGCTTGTAATCCATAAAAATCACTTATTCCACAGCTATCTGCTTCGTCTGTCCAACGTAGCCATAATTCTTGTACTTTCTTTCGAAATTCTGCATTCCTTGCTTTTGATTGTGGTTTTATTCCTGTTCCAATAGAGTTACTTACTATTGTATCAATAATATTTGCTGCATATGGATTTTTTCTTACCATATCACGAGAGCGGCTACGCAAGTGCTCAAGGCTTTGAGAAAGCAAATTATTTATGCTTCCTGCTTCTCCTTGCCAATACATTATTTTTCATTCTCTTCTGATCCTGCGATACCCTCGGCTAGCGCTATGCATGCATCATTACCTGAGGCAATTGTAATTCCTTCAAGTAGTTCTTTTACCGTAACAAATTGACCTTCTTTCAAAAACATAGAAGAGCCTTTCCTTTCCCATGCTTTTCTACTTACTCGAAATTTATCTTCCATTTTTATTATTCCAGCTTTTAGATAGTCAAAAGCTACATATAAAGTCATTAACTTACTCATTGAAGATGGGGCCATTTTTTCCCTGGAATTGTGTTCAAAAATGAACGAGTCTGAAGCTAAATCTAAGACAATTGCTTGCTTTGCTTTGGTTCTAAACTGATATGAGTATGAGTAAAAAGGAAATATAAAAATTAATAGCAAAGTTACTAATTTGCTTAACATATTTATAATTTTAAATTTATAGTGTACTAATTAATAGTATGATTTTGCACGAGCATTTCAATAGATCTCTCGCATAAAACTTCCTTGACAAACTGCGCCAGCCCCCTTATTATGACAATAAGAGTATTTATCCTTGTTTTCGATCCGCGCGGGTTCAACAACAAAAATTCAGTAAAAAACTCAGATATTTATTGGCAAATTACATAAAAATTATAGCGGCTGCATGTCTTTTTTATTTTTTCTACATTCAGCCAAAACGCGCTTATTTTAAGCGTTAGCACATTATTACAGCGCCAATTTACATTATTATAGGGTCAAAACTCGTTACACGGGGATTTTTTTGCCTTTTTTTTCGCTTGGTAAATTTCTTAACATTTACAGCTAAAGCTTCAGGCCAGCACTTGATACTGGAAATTTTTTGAGCACAAAAGTTATGCTAGGTTTTTGTTGGTAAGAAACCAGTGTCAAGCACTGGGATGACATAGAAGGAGCACTGGGATGATATATAGAAGGGACACTGGGATGAGGCTACTTGAATGACAAGAAGGAGGGAGCAGGGGATGACAAGAGAGGGGCTACTTTCATTTGCTGTCTTCAAAAATTTACAATTATGCTTCATGTGTTTTATTAAATATTTTACTTAAAAATTCAATTTCTTATTATAAGAGATAAGCAATTCATGAATAATGAAAGATTACAAAAAAGGTCATAGAAAGCGCCTAAGAGAGAGAATTATTTTAGATAACGGACAATCATTGCTTGATTATGAGATTTTAGAACACATTTTATATTCAGCATATAGTAGAATCGATGTAAAGCCAGTAGCAAAGAGTTTGATAGAAAATTTGGGCAGTTTAAATAAAGTTTTTAATGCCGATTTAGAAGCACTGCAAAATATTGAAGGAGTTAATAATGCAGCCATATCTGCTATCTTTTGTGTGAAACAGGCTTTTGTTCGTTCTGCACGAGAAGAAATAAAGGACCTACCTATAATCAATAACTGGGAAAATTTGCTTGATTATTTAAAAGTAAGTATAGGAAGCCTTAATAAAGAAAATTTTCGCGTCATCTATATGAATAAAAGATATCGTCTAATAGCGGAAGATCTGCAGAACTTTGGTACAGTAGATCAAACTCCTATTTACGTTAGAGAGATCATAAGACGCGCTCTTTTGATTGGCTCAACATCGATTGTAATATCCCACAATCACCCAAGTGGAGATATACAGCCTTCAAGTAGCGATATGTTTCTCACTAGACAGCTTGCAGAAGCTTGCAAAAGCATAGGAATAGAATTAATAGATCATATTATTATCACATTTAGTAGCTATTTTAGTTTCAAGGAAAATAGGCTTTTATTAGAGTAGATCTAAAATTGCTTTTGCCATTTTTCTTATTATGAAAGTAAAGCTATACATGAAGTGGTTGCCAGTGGAACAAAAATTTTCCTTCTGGAAGACAATGTGTGATTTAGGTAGTGGCAAATTGAAAGAAATACATGGTATTTGCCACTATTAGAAATCTCCTATTTTGATAAGACTTATGAGGTCTTTATTGGTTTTTTGAATTTTGTTGAAGCACTCACATGCTTACTCTAATATTTTGTTCACAGAGCCTAGTTAGCTCAATTTCAACGTTGATTTGTGAAGCTCTGAGTTCTGTTAGGGGATTTTCTGGTTGAATATCTAGCTTATTCTGTATGTTCGATAAACAAATTAAAGCCGAATCAAAAATTTCATCATACTGCTCTGCTTCATGCACACAATTGATTATTTCCTTAAATTTTTCCACATCTTGCGGCGTATCTTTTAATATTGCTCTTATTTGGTTTAGGTTTTGACGAATTTTTTCCTGATATCCAGCAATTCTCTCTTGATATATATCAATCATTTTTTGACATGAGGTGCCTCTAAATGGGTGTTCTGCTTTTTCCTTTATGTAGGAGCTCTGAAAATTTTTGCAACTAAGGACTGCTTCTCTACATTTTTTTATGTCACTAATTATACTGGTTATTGACTTACTTGCTTTCTCATGTTCTTCTTTTTTGATTATACATTCATCCTTTGTTTGGCTCATTTTATCATACAGATTTCTGCATTCTTTATATGATACCAGCGGTTGTAGTATTCCTTCCTCTACACCTTTATTATAAAAATTCTTCAACTCATCGCTTGATAGTATTCGTATAGCATCTTCCCTTTTACCTTGTGATTTAGGATACTTTTTGTTCAGTGAACTAATATAATTTAATAGGAAACTCTTAGTTAAATCTTCCTTTTTAACTTCTGATAATTTTTCTAGTGTTTCTATATATTTCAAAGTTTCCGCAAAAAGCTGTGCACCAGATGTAGCAAATCCTGGCAGTGGTTTGCTCTGCGCCTTATAAAAATCGGTTTGTAAAAAATCTTCGGCTTGTTTTTTTATTACTGAAAGTTCATTGAAGGCTTTTTCTGGATTGATTTTTTTTAAAATACTAGTAGCTTTTTTAATCGCTCTTTCTCTCTTTTTATTATCTTGTTTTTCGTTTAAGATTAAGCTTTCAGCTTCAGTAAAAGCATTGCCTTGGGCACTTTTGGCAATATTACAAACAACGTTTTTTACAACTTGCTTAGTTGCTACATAATCTATTTCCTTTGTAAAGCAATCAATAAATAGCTGCCAAATTTTTTTGTTAACGGACTTACTTGTCTTATGTTCTAAATCTTCTACATCTTTGAATCCTAAAATAGTATAGAGATTTTTTTCAATTATTGGTTCAGCATGTTGTTTTGCCACTTTACCTTTTATATTGAATAGAAATTCACTAATCTTAGTTGTGCCCATAATATTACCTCACAATATTAATGTTATATAATATAAAGTATAAAAGCTTAATGCTTAATTTTTACTTACTATTAATATAATTGAAGATTAACTTTGTTCCTATATTAAAACTTTAACTCCCAATTTATTATTAGTAATATCATTATATGAATCTTATGCCTGAATTTGGGAATATATTGTTATTGGTAGCCTGTTTGTTATCTTTAACGTATTTGTTTCTACCGTTTAGTTCTTACCGATTCGTCTCCTCTGCCATATTTTTTTGTGTGTCAGCATCAATGGCTATTTTGATCTACTGCCACATTAAAAATGATTTCTCACTTGAAAACGTATATTACCACTCACACACAACAAAACCTTTAATCTATAAGATTTGTGGTGTTTGGGGAAATAAAGAAGGGTCTATGTTGCTTTGGACCTTAGTGCTTGTCATGTATTTATTACTAATGGATATTTATATACCTTCTGTCATCCCAGTGCTTGACTACTTGGATCCAGACAATTTAATTGCAAATGAGTACATCAAATGGCAGTGTAATAAAAACTGGATTCCAGTGTCAGCTACTTGCATGACACCAGAACGAACTAATGGTAGTAAATTAAAAAAAATATCTCTTATCACCCAAGGCTTGATTTGCTTTTGTTTTTTACTGTTCACTTTACTTGAATCCAGCCCCTTCACTAAAATGCCAGGCATTGAAACAGATGGACTGGGTTTTAATCCGATATTGCAGGATATAGGCCTTGCTATTCATCCACCGGTATTATATTTGGGGTACCTTGGATTTAGCATTCCTTTTTCGCTCTCTATAGCTGGATTGGTGCAAACAGACGAGAAACGTTTAAAATCTATAAATGCATCGTTGAAACGATCTTGTACTATGGCACTTAAGGAAACTTGAGATCGTGTTTCGGGTAATGACTCGCAATCGGAAGGAATAAATTGAGATGGCCAGTTGGATTGATCTTGCATCAAAAACTCAGGGCCACACCACCATATAGAAGAACCTTGCAGAGTACTAATATCCAAGCCGCGGGATATCAGATCTGCTGGGTTCTTGTCAGTCGGGACGTGTTGCCAAATGCAATTACCTGCCTTGTCTAGAATTTCAGCCACGCGATTGCGCACGAAAGGCTGTAATTTAGAAGGCAGCATCCGTAACCATCCTAAGACAATGGTTGAGTCCGTCCAACAATAAGCCCGATCGAATTTTACTCGAAGTGATTTGACAACCTTGTCATAAATACGAGCTCCCACTACGGCGCCACACAGTTCCAACCTCGGAATTGTAGTAGGTTTGATTGGTGCCACACGACTTTTACCGATTAGTAACCGAGCCGTGCATTCTTGTCCACTACTGACGCTGCGTACATAGGCACATGCACCATACCCTCGCTCAGATGCATCAGTGAATACATGAAGCTCCAATGCATGGTAGGAAGCAGACATGACAAGACGTGGAATGCGAAAATTGGTTAAGACAGGTAGATCCTTTGCAATAGCATTCCAGCTTGCACTGTATTCCAAAGACAAAGGTTCGTCCCATGAAATTTTATCTAACCACATTTGTTGTAATAACATTTTCATGGATACTACAAAGGGAGATAACAGACCTAACGGGTCAAATATACACGCAATTGCTGAAAGCAAATCACGCTTAGAGCTGCCATTAGCCGGCATTTTAGAGCTAATACTAAAACCTAACTCGTCAAGATCAGTGAACCAATCAAGCCCTAGCAGCTTGTTATGCTCACTAGACGCAACTCCTAAATCTAATGATGACTGAAAAGTCTCAGAAACTAACTGAGGTGCATTCGATTTCCACTTTCTGAGTGGCATACAAACTGACGCAAGTACCTTGGTGACTTCATTACGAATGTCAATAACTTCAGTTAAATCATTGCCACCCGTGAGCAGGTCGTCTACGTAAAAATCATGCTTTATGATTGTGGCAATCTTATCATTAGTGCACTCTATACCTAACTGCTTGAGACACCGCGTCGCAAGAAATGGTGCACTAGCCGTACCGTAAGTTACGGTGTTTAATTTAAATACCTTGACAGGATTGCGGGTATCATCACGCCAAACTACCTGTTGCATATGCCTATCAGATGGATGGACCACGACCTGTCTATACATTTTCTCGACATCAGCCGACAAGACATATTTATACTGTCGAAACCGAAGAAGTATAGACAAAAGGTCGTCCTGAACCGTAGGACCCACCATCTGTATATCATTTAAAGAAACTCCTGATGAAGTCGGACAGCTAGCATTAAACACTACGCGAAGTTTGGTAGTGGTGCTACATTCGCGTAATACCCCGTGATGAGGTATGAAGTATGCCTTATCATTCAAACCTAGATTTTTAATTTCTGTCATATGTCCTAACGATTCATAGTCTGACATGAACTCGTGATATAATTTGCTCAAATCTGGTTTAACCTTCAGTCTGCGTTCTAGAGAATATAAACATTTAGTGGCCCCATTAAATGAGCTACCTAGAATAGAAGGATTTTGCTTCAGTGGTATCCTAACACAAAACCGACCGTCCGCTAAACGCGTCGTATTTGCGACAAAATGTTCATCACACATTTTTTCTTCAGGCAAATAATCATAAGATTGGGAATTAATCTCTTCGAGGTTCCAAAATCGCGTTAAATCACTGCGTATTAATTCTAAGTCCGTGTCAGTACAGAAACTAGAAGTTTTAGTGAAATTACATTTAACCCTATCAACAGATTTATCACTTTTGTAATTAATAGGGCCGGACACGATCCAACCTAACCTAGTCTCACATAATACTGGCATTCCGACACCTAACTTTATCCTCTCCGAACATAGCAAGTCCCAGAAAAGATCAGCGCCAATTAACAGATCTACATCTGACGGCTTGTAAAAAGTAGGGTCAGCTAGACAAATATCGGAAGGAATATTGAGGTCTGTTAAATCTAATTCTCGACAGTGCATAGTATCACTAATTAATGGCAAAACAAAACAAAACAACTTAGCTTTATAGCTGTTATTAAGTGACGTCATTTTAACTTGACATGTGTTGCCTACGTGAGCAATCACGTTATTTATGCCATAGATTGACCCGTCTATTCGACTTGTTTTTAATTTTAAAAGTTTGCACAGTCGCTCCGTCATAAAACATGATGTGCTACCACTGTCGAGTGTCGCTCGGACAATATGCTCACGATCATTACAATCGTACAATTTAATTAAAGCGGTAGACAATAATACGCCGCGCCGTTCGCGTTGGTTGCTATAAGTAGGTAGAATGTTCGCAGACAAAGCAACGTTATTACCGGCAGTGCTACCTGAGTGCGCGGGCGCCGCGGACGTGGACGGAGACGAAACTGGACCATCAGAACTATCATTATTATTACTACCTTTAACATCGGAAACGTGAATTAATGTGTTGTGTTTGCGTTTACATAACTTACAACCGGGTTTCCTGCAATGGTTGGCAAAATGACCTATACGAAAACAATTGTAACATATTTTATAATTAGGCACTAATTTAAGGCGGGCTTCATTACTTAATGAAAGGAACTGAGGACAAGTAGATAAACTGTGGTCACCTTTGCACTTGGGGCAAGGCTTTGTGACAGATTCACTGCTAGCGTTATTAGAACTTTGCGTCGCAACCATAGATTTAACCTTACAAGTGGAACTAGGTTTAGCAGTAACGTGCGCGTTATTTCGTGATAATTCTAGTGTCTCAATTAAGTCGGCGCGTGTGCGGAGGAATTGAATAAATGTATCAAAGGTGATCTTGCAATCCTTGTCCATACGACCCTTAAGCTCCTCCCACTCGCGATAAGACTTCTGCTCAAGCTTACGCGTAACTATATAAATAAGTAAAGTGTCCCACTGCTTGACTGGCTCGCCTAACGAGTCTAACGATCGCAGGTTTTTATTTAATTGATCTATTAAGTCTTTCAACGCAACAGATGACTCCTTTGTGATATGTTCTATATTAAATAACGCTGACACATGATTCTGAACTAATAATCTTGTGTTATTAAATCGATCACACAATAAGCCCCAAGCTACTACATAGTTGGCAGCAGAAAACTCAATAGACTGAATAACCACAGCAGCAGATCCCTCCAGAGAAGCACGTAAATAATGAAATTTATTAATTTCGTCGATCTCGTCGTTATTATGAATTAGGCTAGTAAAGGTGTCACGAAATTCCATCCAATTGCTATAGGACCCATTAAACTTTGGTAATTGTATTGTAGGCAACTTAATAGGTTTGTGGATACTACCACGAGTACTTTTATTACAGGTCGACTCATTATCTTTAGAATATTTATTTAACAATTCTTGAGACCTAGACAATGCTTTGTAGTATATTGACTCGAATTCAGAACGCTCGGACAGCTGCGTTTTGATATTATCTGAAATACATTCTAACTGCAACTGTACCCCATCGTATTGTTCGTACAATGACTCGAGCTTGCTCATGCGCAGACGTAACTCCGTGACGTCGCAACTACTTAGTTTTATATCAGTTAATGTGTCCAGATAATTAACAAATACTGTTAAGCGACCTTTGAAACTTCCACGCTTCTTCACTAGTTCTCTTTCGTCAGACATACTGGGAGTCGAGTGCTGTCGACCTGGAATGAATACAATAACAAATTAACCTTATATTTAAACAAACGTTTTAATAGTGTATTTCCTAAAACCAACTAGCTACAATAAAATTGATTTTACTGTTTTATGTGTTTTTTATTTACTATGCAAATAGGTAGGTGTATCTTAATATAAATTAAGATAACCACAATAATGAATTTGATGGAAATTAAATTATAAATTTAAATTACTCAATAACTAAACTTGAGATTAGCTCTGTAGCATATAAGCACAAACTACTTGTAATTGAAAGTACATTACATAAGTAACTAAGCATGTAGTCACATTGGTGATAATATCTAACACTACGAGATATTTAAATTACTCAATAACTAAACTTGAGATTAGCTCTGTAGCATATAAGCACAAACTACTTGTAATTGAAAGTACATTACATAAGTAACTAAGCATGTAGTCACATTGGTGATAATATCTAACACTACGAGATAACTACGTCTTACAAATACCAATACATTAAATAAATTAATTGAATAGCTATCGCATATCTTGTAAAACACAGTATTAATTTTTATTACACCTTTTGAGGATGAAGATAACAATTTTCGCTAATTATACAAGTAAAATAAACGAAACTATTCACAATGCAAATTGGTACTCAGTGAACATAAATACAGGTAAAAAATGTACTAACCTTTTATAAGCTTAATTAAAGTTAAATACAACCTGTTCGAGTGTTGGGTGATGATATTATCCAAAATAAACTTAACACCGTTGAATTTATATGCACTCAATCCATATTCCACGCTGCCGCGTTATAACCCTTTTAACACACGTTGGTTAATTTTCTTCATTAACGCTGATTTCATAAATCTTCGAATATATAATTCATTAACACCATCCGGCTCGATAAAGGACCATGTATTGAGATAATCAGGACTTTAAAATAAATTAAACGAGTGGATTATGGATGATTTAAAAACGTGTATTCAGAGCACAAGTGCTTATGATAGAAGAAAGGAAAGAATGAATGACACTAAAAACTAGTAATGGCTAATTAAGGTTGCGTCGCGGATCGCTGCTATTATAATCTCGCCAGGCGCTCCAACACCCTGAGAAGGTAGGAATATCTATTTTCGGTGTAAAATTTTCCCGATATGAAACGGAATACATCTTTCTATTGACCAACTTTTTGATGTCAACGTACTGTTGTTCGTAGTTGCTGTAAGGGTCTGAGGTGAAGCAGCTTGCAGTAAAAAAGGATTTGCAAATGAAAATTTTATATTTTCAAAAGAGGGTTTACATAGACAAAACTGAGCTAAGGAAACGTGCGGCGTGCGCCGAGTAATGTATTTGACTGGTTAAGTGGTGATACAAAACGGTGGACTGTACCCCTTCCCCTCAGTTCGTTCCTCACCCCGCACGTCTCCTCTCACAATGTTAGTGAAATACAAATATGTTTTTCTATAAATATAATTACATTTATTACCTAATTTAAAATACGTTCGCTATATGCGTTCAATACCGTCAGACACGATATCCTTCTATCTATCTTGTCATATCTCATGGTCTCTTCCAAGGCATTGGACTGGTTCTCTTCTTATCTTCGGGAGCGCCAGCAGTCGGTTCGGGTAGACGAAGCCTCGTCAACCTGGTGTAATTTGGATGCTGGCGTTCCGCAAGGCGGCATACTTTCACCTCTTCTCTTCGCAGTAATTTTAAATTTACTTAGTCCTGAGTTCGACTTCGCCGACTGTCTGAGAGGTTTCTGGAACAGAAATAGAACTGGTATGTGACGACTGGCATTTGGGTATTGGTCATATTAATTAGCAGCTGTTTGTAAGAGTAAGTACTTACTGTTTGTTAGATTTCTTCGTAAAATTGTTGTTTTGTCTTGTTTTTGTTTGTTCTGGACTCTTTAGTGTATCCCAATTCTTTCTTTACTTTACTAGTTGTAGATACTTATTTTTCTACCCTCAATAATTAATAATGTAGTTAGTTTTTAATTTTTTGCGCACGATTCGACCGGTACATTATTTGTTTAGTGTCACTGTCACTTTCGATCGATAATCCATTACTCAAATGTCAAAGTCGAACATACACAGATAATAATCATGTCGTTCAGAAAATTCTTAGTTGGTGTTAATTTATTACGTTTTATTATTAATTTTTTGGTGTTAGCTGGCGGGTGTTGTCCAGAAAGATTTTTTTTTTAGACTTATTTAATTGATTAATTTAATAACTTATTTAATAATTATTAATTAATTTTATCTATTATATTTATTATTTATGTATTCAGATAATGATAGTTTTCATTCTGCTAATGAATCCTTGGATGTGGGCGATAGTGATGATAGTTTCAGCTCTTTGACCGATACTCTGGGAGATACTCTGAGAACACAATTCAATCAATCGGACAAGGTGTTTAACGTGTGTCACATTAATGCACAAAGTGTTGCAAGTCACTATAGTGAGCTCTTTGAGACCTTCTCCAACATTAATGTGCACGCCATCCTGATCTCCGAGAGCTGGCTCAAACCAAATCTCTTATCTACCTCGTACCCCCTACCTGGTTTTGTTCTTGTTCGGAATGATCGGCTTGGGAGAAGAGGGGGTGGTGTGGCAATATACCTTCGATCTGACTTTTCTTACAAGATCTTGGCTGCTTCTTCTGGTCATCAGGTTAGTGCTGAATATCTTTTTCTAGAGGTTTCAGTTAAAGGAGCTAAAGCCGTCGTTGGTGTTGTGTATTGCCCCCCCTCTATCGATTACTTCACTGATTTTGAATCGGTTTTAGAATCGCTGGGTTCTGAGTATGCACATTACATCATCATGGGTGATTTCAATACCAATCTCCTCGCTCCTAGTTCTCCTCGATCCCGAAAACTCCTGCATATTGTGGAATCATCCAGTTTAAACATCCTGCCCTTACAGGCAACTCACCGATCTACAGCAGGTGATGATTCCTGGCTGGATTTAATCCTAACTTCCAACCTTTCCCTTGTTTCCTCTCATGGTCAGTTTGTAGCTCCCGGCTTTTCTCATCACGACCTTATTTTCCTTACCTATATCCTTAAACCTCCTAAGTCCAAGCCTAAGGTTTTGCATAGGCGTTGCTTTGCGCGTATGGACGTTGATCAGCTTCTCAAGGATGCTTCCGATACCAATTGGACTCCATTGATGGAAGCTGACTCTGTCGATGATAAGCTGGATATTTTTAACAACCGGGTGAACACTTTATTTGATCTCCATGCGCCCGTTAAGAGAGTAAGAGTTAAACGTCCACCAGCACCATGGATGACCAGGCTTATTAAAATCGCAATGCGTAGGAGGGATCGTGCGTTTCGGAACTTTAAAAAAGACCGCACTGATGAAAATTGGGCTCAATTTAAAACTGCAAGGAATCGGTGTAATCACATGATACGTAACGCCAAACGCCGCCATATTCTAAACAATATCTCGTCATCTTCTCCTGCTGATATCTGGAAATTTCTTGGAACGCTCGGTATTGGCAAATCGCGGCGTTTAGACCTACCTAGCTCAATCAGCTTAGATACTTTAAATAGTCATTTCTGCACTTCTTCGAATGTGGATTATGTAATCAAACAGGATACTCTTAACTACATTTCGGGGCTATCGCGGCCTGATATCAATTCTTTTAATTTTTCGCCAGTCGCCGAGGAAGAGGTCAAAAAGATTATCCTTTCTATTAAATTGAAAGCGGTGGGCTGTGACAACATCAGCCGCCATATGATTATTTCTATCCTAGTCCCAATTCTTCCTGTCATCACCCATATTGTAAACTTTTCCCTTTTCTCCGGAGTATTTCCTTCGCTTTGGAGGAGAGCATACGTTTGTCCTCTTCCTAAAATTTCTAATCCAACACTCCCCAATCATTTCCGTCCAATCTCAATCCTGCCTTTCTTATCCAAAGTGCTGGAGGCTTGTGCGCATAAACAATTCACTCGTTTTGTTTATGAAAACAAGCTTTTGAGCCAATTTCAATCTGGGTTTAGGCCAGGCCATAGCACTTCCTCTGCCCTTCTCAAAGTGACTGGCGATATTAGACTCGCCGTGGAAGCCGCTAACCTGACTGTGTTGGTCCTTGTAGACTTCTCCAATGCGTTCAATACCGTCAGTCACGATATCCTGCTATCTATCCTGTCATATCTCATGGTCTCTTCCAAAGCATTAGACTGGTTCTCTTCTTATCTTCGGGAGCGCCAGCAGTCGGTTCGGGTGGACGAAGTCTCGTCAACCTGGTGTAATTTGGATGCTGGCGTTCCGCAAGGCGGCATACTTTCACCTCTTCTCTTCGCAGTATTTATAAATTTACTTACTCCTGAGCTTCAGTGTTCGTATCATCTGTATGCCGATGACTTGCAGTTGTATCGTCATACTACTGTTGATGAGTTGGCTGTCACGCTCAGACAAATCAACGAGGACTTAGTTGTCGTGAAAAATTGGGCTGACAGGTTCGGCGTGTCAGTCAACCCTGGAAAATGCCAAGCCATTGTCATCGGTAGCTCGAGATATATAAACAAAGTTGATGCTTCCGGCTTACCACCTGTAGTATTCAATGGCATGGTAGTACCTTATAGTGGGGACGTCAAGAATCTTGGCTTACACGTGGACTCCACACTTAACTGGCAAGCACAAGTCGCAGCTGTCAGCCAAAAGGTTACGAATATGCTACGGTTCCTATACCGCCTGAAAAATTTGCTTCCGTCCAATGTGAAAGCGATGCTTATGCAAACCTTAATCTTTCCCATAATTGACTATGGTGATGTTTGCTACTATGACCTGAATGCAGATCTGCTAAACAAACTTGACCGGCTTCTCAATAATTGCATTCGATTCGTTTTTAATCTTCGCAAGTACGATCATGTTTCAGTGTATCGAACGCAGCTCCGATGGCTACCTATAAGGCAGCGTCGTGAGTTGAGGGCGTTGACCACTCTCTTCTCTATACTTCACACTCCCACTTCACCTTCCTATTTAACTTCTCACTTCGAAAGTCTATGTACACAACATGACAAAAATCTTCGTTCTTCAAAAAATCGTCTTCTACTCTGCCCTGCACATCGTTCTGATATTATTCATTCTTCCTTCTTTGTGAAATCTATTCTCCTCTGGAATGAGTTACCTCTAGAGATCAGGATGTTAAACAGCCGTCACACCTTCAAAGTAAAATTACGTAACCACAGTCTGGGGAAATTAGCAGATTCATAACAGTATTTCGTTCTCTAATTATTTTTCACGCACTGGGGTGGGGCCTGGGAGCGGCTCATCAGAAGCGTAAAGACCAGCCTTAAAGTTGTCCTGAATGAACGCGCTCCAAAATATGAGACATTAAACACGCTTCTGGCCGAAATAGAAAATATCGTGAATAGTCGACCGCTGACTCATGTATCTGTAGACCCGAATAGCCTAGAAACTTTAACACCCTTACTTACACTTTACTCCCGGTACAAGAATATTCCCTTTTGTTTTCATCATCTTTGTTTTTTGTTGCAGAAGCAGGCGGCGGCATTTCCTGTGCTCCGGTAACCACATGTAGCTTTGTCTGACGCTCCTTTTCTTTTTCTAGCTGTTTGCTGGCGGTACTGCGAGTGTTTACCATCGTTTTCTTTGGTGGCGGAGTATTAAACATGAAGATCCTGCTCGATGGACCACTTTGTAAGGGTCTGAGGTGAAGCAGCTTGCAGTAAAAAAGGATTTGCAAATAAAAAATTTATATTTTCAAAAGAGGGTGTACATAGACAAAACTGAGCTAAGGAAACGTGCGGCGTGCGCCGAGTAATGTATTTGACTGGTTAAGTGGTGACACAAAACGGTGGACTGTACCCCTTCTCCTCAGTTCGTTCCTCACCCCGTACGTCTCCTCTCACAATGTTAGTGAAATACAAATATGTTTTTCTATAAATATAATTACATTTATTACCTAATTTAAAACACGTTCGCTATATTTATCGCGTCGCTAACAGTTGCTATATTCCTGTTCATACTCCTCATCTTCCGAGTACATCTCACTATCAATTTCCCAGTGCAGGGAATCGATGGTTGACTATTTTGCTTGAATAGTTCTGAGCACATCTTCGAATTCCCATTTTTCGGAGAGGCTCTCCATATCCACACTTCTGATTGCCCGTGATAAAGCCTTGAAGTTACTCTTCCGCTTGCGGAGCATTTCTTTTTATTTGCTGGCATTACCTCGGGAGACAATCTTCTTGTATAGTAATGTGGATGGGGTGCCAGTTGGCTTGATATTTGGTTGATCTGGATCAACTGACAACAAGTCCGTTTGCTGTTGCTCATCCGCAGCTTCTTGATTGCGAGTATCTGATACACGCATTGATGAAGCGCTAGGCAACTTATCCCCTTGAACCGTACTAGTAGGCGGTTTGTAATTTTGAATAATTTCCTGAGCTTCATTGTAGAAAATTCTTGCTTTATCGTACATGTTCTCCGAAAAGTAGGTATAACCAGGATCTTCGAACTCACATAATTGAGCATGATTCTCTTGAAACTCCCGCCAGTATGAATCCAGGATTTGCAATCGTTTTTTGATGTTAGCCGGAGTTTTGCGATCCGCCGAATCCTTTTTGAAATTCCACAGTTGCTGCTCCATGGCTTGAATGATCTGATCTTGATTGGCCAAAATGTTTTCCATGTTGGCGCTCATGATTGTTGTTGTATGATAGATTTTAGCAGTCGTTGAGTTGCAGCAGACGGATGTTACTCTATTCACCGGTCGTAGTCGCAGGAGCTGTACTTTCGTACTCACAGTTTAATCACACTGTTATGAACGCGAAATAGTCCCGCATATACGGATGCTCGAAGGACCATAAAGATGTAGGGTCTTTACACCTTTTAATGATGAAAGTTTTATTAATACGCAAAAGTACGTTATAATAGAATTTAATTGAATGATAATGAGTGCACGCGATTTGAGTTATAATTGTGTACTAAAGTATAGACCGCGCGTAGCGAGTAAAGTGCTGACACAATGATGTCAATTTTGTGCGTGCTTTGCACTGTACATAGGGAAGTCTAAACAGTTATAATATCAGTTATGGAGAAGACTTCAGTTCCCGGAAATAAACTGACGCTGGCACTATCTATACTCCTTCATGCATCGGCATACAGGGCGTCGATAACCGGTGAGTATCCATCGAAAAGGACTGTTCGAGGTCTCTTTGGTGGAGTTGTGAACGTGATAGGTATGAGTGGTCCATAAGCACGTTCCAGGGCTTGTTCCGTGGCGCCAGGACCCAACACGTCACTCCTGAGAGGGGAATGAGGAGGCGTCACCATTTGAGGAGGTGGTCCCTGTCGCTGCTTCGGGTCAATTCCTGCCATATTAACTGGCGACTGCAAAACAACTGGGTGTGCTCATCAATGGGGATTATAGTCCGTTAAGCACACGCTAGACAGTACACCAGCTATGTCCAACGATTCATCGATGGCTTCGGATTCAAATCATATTCCTTACGTGGTTCATCGACAAAGCTACAAGTGCGCTGTGGTAAGTTTAGGGTCAACATTGCATTTTCAATAAATCCTACTCCAAGCAGCGTCTTGTTTGTTCTGGCGTCGGGAAATACCACGAAGGATGTATTTATCACTCTGCCGTAAAGTGTGACAGCCGTCTTCAAGGTGAGTACGTTTTGATTTTTGGCACTCCATCCGCAAGCGTAATGTACAATCGGGGACATCTTCGCCTTATCACCTTACCGTCGAGAAACGGTTTTCGTCGCTTGCGCTCTTTCTAACGCTAGCGACACGCGGCGACGCCCCCTTATTTCTGATTTGTGTTTTAATATAGTACCTATAATTGCCAGTGTCATTGTAAAAGTTGACACTGCACGAGTGAAACAATATATCGTATGTAATGTTCGTTGTTGTCGTCACTAAATACTACGAATGTTTTGACGACTTACGTATTATGTTTCTCTTATGCACATATTTTCATAAAAATTATGTAAACTATAAATGCTAGAATATTAAGATGATTTTTTTTATTCAATTTTCAGTATATTTGCAAAAATAATAATAATAGAGTAACGAAAAAAGCTAGCTTTACCGACAGTTATGTGTTTACACATAAGTATGTAATTTATCGTTATTCTTACTCGGAAATCAAGGAACTGTTAGGTTTATTGCTCATGTCTCATAATAAGTTTCTAGATTTATTTTTTTAAACGTCTTGACAGATTTCGACATTTTTCTATTATTTCGATGGGTGATTAAAACGAAATTGACGATTTTTTACTTCATCTGTTGAGTGTGTTTTCTAAATCTGTTTTTATAAATGACTGATCTGCGACCGTAGGTTGTGGGTTTGATTCCCACCTAGGACAATTTTTTTTTTGATGAGCACAATCATTTGTTCTGTGCCTGGGGTATTTTATCAGTAAAATGTATTAGAAATATAATAATATGAGGATATTTATCAGTTTTCTGGTAACCATAAAACAAGCTCTGCTTACTTTGGTATTAGATTGCTGTGTGTAAGTTGTCACAGGATATTATCATTATGTTATAGTATTATTATAGATACTATGTCTTTTTTTTATTTATGTAATTTGTTGCACAATGTTATGTTTAAATGTAATTTGGGTTGAGAAAATATGAATTATTATTAAAAACTAGTCGGGATTTTTATGTTTTTTTATATTTTGTTTACTTTATAGTAAAATTGCATCAATACCTACCTTTAAATGTTATTATTAGTTGCTTTATTTAAGTTAATTTATGTAGGATGCATAATGCATTTTACTACTACTAAAATACTAATTAGATGTAAACTTAAAATGTCTAAATAGTAGTTTAATACTATTTACTTACTAAAATCACCGTTTATACTACAGTTTAGAGTTTTTAAGCTCAATAAATCCAGTATCTGAACCTTACCACCTTTCCCTGTGTGTAGCAGGAATTCTTTTCAATGGAGTCTGGAGTGTAAATTTAGTTGTGCCTTTAATTGTGATAGCAATATTTTATAAGTATGCGTCTACACCTAGGACACTTGTAACAAGGAGTAAACGCGCAACAAGGAGACGATGCTGGTCGGTCAACGACTGGCTCCATGAACTTCAGCATGTTTTTTTAGAAGTAAGGAATAAACAAAATAAAACAAATTAGATACTTCAAAATATATTTTTATTAATAAGATTATTAATAATATAAACATAATGAGAGCTACCGTTATTACGCTCACGTGTTGATGCCTCTAGCATAGTTCAGAAAATGACAAAAATAACTTATAATTAAAGATTCACCGCGCTTGTCGCGTTGTGTTGTTTTTTACAGTCGGTTCTGAGTTTCGAAGTTCTCGTACTAGACAAATAACTCGGTTTAACTGATAAGTTGTATTTACTATGATGTTATGTTAGTAAGATGTAGGATATATTGTGGAAATAATATTTAAAGAAATAATTTAATAATTATTTTGTAGATAACTCATTTTGATTAAAGTAAAACTGAATAATAACCGGTATTTAATTAATTGGTAAATCTCGATCTTCCATCTTTCATAAAAAACCTTGAATGAGTGGTTCTAACAATACAATGGCAATCTTGGCGGTGCAATTAGCAACCACTTAGCATCTAATGAAGCTTACAGTCAATTACAAGTAGGAATATTATATCTATCTTATTAAAATTAAGTTTATAAGAATAAAAAAAAACTTGTGAGGTGTCAAGGGACACCCGGATGGAACGAAGTTACTTTCGATTAATTAGTGAAGTAATTATAATTTATATTTTTTTTTAAGTTATAATAAATAAAACAAAAAATTAACAAATATAATGTAACATAAACTTAATCAGTAGGCTCAATTTTAGTAATGGTATTATAACTGAAGTAGGAAACAATGTTTGGGATTCTATTTTATTTAAATGTCTTGAAAAATCTGGATCAATGGTAGTATTATATTTTGTTGTTGATTCTGCTGGATTTAATTAATAATAAATTTTATTTAGTAAATAATAAATTTAATTAAATTGATATTAATAATTTTATTAGGGTATTTTTTTGTATTTTTTTTTATTTTAAATTATTAATTATATTTAATTAAATTAAAATAATAATTTCATAATTAATTAAATTATTATTAATTAAATTAGATAAATAATTTTATAATTAATTAAATTAGACGAATAATTTTATAATTAATTAAATTTGAAAAAGCTGTCTAGAACTATAAAGATTATAATTATAAGAATGACTGAAAAAACGTGTTCGTGTTTAACGTATTGCTTGTAATTATAACACATACACAAAAAAAACCGCCGTTATCTGGCGGCTCCTTTCGCCCCTCGGTGATCGACGCATAGTTTTTGACAACGCGCCGTGTCGCGCCAAATGCCAAACCACGGTATAGCTTATTCGTAAATCACAGGTTTCAAGAAAAATACAATTACATAATTAATGACGGTCCTTTATCCAGTCAATAAATATTATTTATTAGGCTTACGTCATAAACAAATTCTTATAACAATAAAAAAATTACACTTCGTAGTAGTAATAGTAGGTAGCTATTTTACTGAATCCATAATATTTATTTAAATTTCTTTTTAATTCATGTTTAACAGAGTTTTACAAAAATCTAAAGGGAAGTCGGGCATGCATTTTCTAACTGCCGGGCCAAAAGACGGTTATAATCGAATAAAAAAACATACCTTATGTCAACTAGATATTCTACTTCAATGGTTTGACAACCAAAATAATACTTATTATTTTAGTGTCGGTCTAACTATCAGAAAAAGACAAACAAAAGGTATATTTCTATTCTTTTCTAACGCATGGCGTGCGCGCAGGATAGAGAGAGTTGCATTTTGTGCAATACATTACAGTTCTTGAGTACACTTTAACGATAACAATAAGCTGTCGCGAGCAAAACTGAACTGTTTGACAATGAGTTTAAGGTTCATAATAAGATGTTACTGTTTTTTTTTTGTTTCTCATAGAGTTTTTGTAGCTTTTATTCTACACCCGGCGTCCGTTTAGTGTGTTAATGTTAAAATACTATAGTAGGTATATGTATAGTAGTAGTATATATTATATTAACAATGCCAACCAATTTTCCAATGTCTCGCATTATACTCATATTTATATCTTTAGAGGTTAATAAGAAGATTATCGGTAGAACTTATAACACTACTTTAAACCGTCCGGGGCTGAAAATATACCACGAATGACTTTTTTAAACATAATAAAACTGCTAAGAATTATGCTACTATTATATTAAATATCCTCATCAGAATCAACGTCCCAATTTAATGATAGAAAGTTAAAATAATTGTTACAAGAAAGTTTTGAAAACATCTAGCAAACAAGTAAAAGGGTCGGAGTCGAGGGAGGTCAGAGTAAAAGGGTCGCCTTCTCAGGTTCTCAGCCTCCGCTATCAGTCTTCTTCGTAGATGACAAAGTAACCATGTCGTCGCTTCCCGCGGGCAGTTATTTAGTCTTCCATCCTCTTACTATCGTCTTATCCACAGCCTTACTGTAAGAGCGCTGCAAACAAAATGTTTAAACAATTAATCCATATGTAATAAAATTCTAGTAAGTTTACAAAAACAACCGAAGACTGTAAACACAAATAGATTTCGAAGAATCAGACAAGTTGGGTTCGAACTCGAGACTGAAGTTATAACGGGTAATATCAACCTACTAGACTATCGCTACTCTCTGCTAATTTGGTCATCTATGTATTACCTACATCGCTCATCCGTGGTCTAAATCACCTACACGATTATAAAAAATTCTCTCTCAAAAATTAAAACGTTTATTTTTTTAATCTGCTCCAATAAAAAAATGTTTATTAGCGCGAGCTTGTTTATTAATACATTTTGCGGTGGCTACCAGTGGCTAACTTTGATGAAAATACTTGACCTAACCAAAAACAAACAAAATATTTTTTTTTCAATCCAGTATTTATGATTTTATTTGAAATCATTTGGTCATAATAACTAACATGCGCTTTGCGAAAACAAGTACCCGAAAGCTCTGGTTTATGACTCTTTTGTTAAAAGTGAGCCGACTAGTTTTTTATCTATAGCAGTGGAATTCTATTGTTATAGCTCCGGCCAAACCGGCCGACTTTGCTACTTATTGTTTCATTTTTTAAATTAAAATTAACACGTTTATTTAATTACTCTTTTAAAGGTAGATCTGTTATTATAATAACCGTAAAAATGAAATGTTATTGAAAAAAAAAACACCTAACAAAACACTATTATAAAAAGATTATTATTTAAAAAAATGTGTATACCCTAAACAAGAATATAGCCGAACTATCTATTTAACTATAACTTTTTCTATTTAACATATCACTCGTTTGGTATGGTTACATAAATTCCAACAAAAGTATGAATGAAAATGCACTGATTTACATCATACAGAGCATAAATGAAGCTTTAGTTCCTTTTAAAAGTATGTGTGACGTGTAATATAAGGAAGTTTGAATAAAAAAAAACTAGAATTGGCCACAAAGATCACTTTAAAATAATACACGCTTAATAGTTAAGATGTTAAAACATGAGACTAGTGTCAGATGACTCACGCAATCAATTATAATTATCAATTCTAAAAACATCCCTACTTAGCATCACAACAGGCATTTTTACACATTTGTGTTAAACACATTATTAAAATGTCACCGTGAATAACACTGAATAAATCTGTTTTCATGTTTAGTGCAATAACAATTAGTATCTAAAACAATTTTGACCGACTAGAATTAAGTGTTATGTAGTTCACGTTAATCTTTTTTCTTTCTATCCCACTACTTTGCAGCCTCTTTATCTATCTGGTTTTAGGCTGACTTATAAACACATAATGCTTAAAATATAATTAAAATGTTAATACTTACAAATATTCTCAGGTCACTCGCAATTTGACTAATAAATTTGTTCGCTCTTCGATCGTCAATTTTAGATATCACACAAACAAAATAAAAGTCCGGTATACACGCGCGAGTATTCGTAAACAGTAGTCAAAGTCACGGAGAAAACAGCGAACGTCAACAATGAACAAACAGTGAGATGCGACTGACGTCCACAAAAATAGTCAAAGCATATATTTCCATCTCGTTACTGCAATGTCCTAATTGGTCAACGTCCCAGGAGGGCGGAGCTTCCGTGCCAGTCGCCTGCGTCGAACGTCAAACGAAATCTTCTAAAAAGTGATAAGGCTTCGTTGTCCCCGATTGTACATAATCTCCTTCTCGAAATGTACACCTCTCTGTTCGAGTTGTTTGTACAGTTGATAGGAGGCGATACTCGACTTGGCGCATGTGTCTAAATACGCTGTGCCATTCAGACCCCCTATACTGACAGGCACTGTGGGGCGTGGACGAACGTCAGCAGTCATGTTAGCTGCACAGAAGCAAAAATCGACCATTGTGACGGACTGCTTGTTTTTGCACTTAGGGCAACGGCTACGAATTACCCCTGGTTCCCCACATCCATAGCAAGCAAGCTTCGGCTTGTCATCAAGTTGTATACTTGGAGCCGTCCCTTTTTTTACAGTGACATTCTGTTGTGCGGTGTCCTACCTTGCCTTCTTTCGGCAGATTTCGGCCGTGTGACCAATAAGTCGACAGTAACCGCAGCGTACTTTATTTTGCTTCTTTGTGTTTTTATTTTGTGTTGTTTCTTTTTTTATTTTGTTACTAGCTTTTGCCCGCGACTTCGTTCGCGTGGAATAGTGACTACCGGCAGATTTTTGGTTTTACCCAAGTAGTTCCCGATCTCGCGGGATCTTTTCAAAAATTAAATGTGTAAGATATTCTAGGGAACTCTTCAAAAATCAACATAATTTCCACGACAGTACCAAAGCGCTCGGCCGATACCCAACCAAATGCGTGTAACGAAACCGTAGCGCGATCCATTTCGATCCCAATGCCATCTATCGAGCATAGTGACGACTCGGATTATTTATTTATACTCCGTTCGGGCATTTTCTTTGTACTAAAAGTTTTATTATATTGATATTACTTTTTTCCATACCTTTTTACTATAATTTACTTTTTTCCGATGAATTTTCAGTACTGAATTGATGCCGACGCTTGACCAATAGATGGCGCTGTATGTCCGGAATAAATTTAATTTTTATTTAATTTTTTTGTTATAAAAACTATCCTATATCCTTTCTCAAGTTCCAAACTATGTCTGTACCAAATTTCACACAAATCGGTTCAGTAGTTTAGGCGTGAAGCAAAGACAGACAGACAGACAGACAGACAGACAGACAGACAGACAGACAGACAGACAGACAGACAGACAGACAGACAGACAGACAGACAGACAGACAGACAGACAGACAGACAGACAGACAGACAGACAGACAGACAGACAGACAGACAGACAGACAGACAGACAGACAGACAGACAGACAGACAGACAGACAGACAGACAGACAGACAGACAGACAGACAGACAGACAGACAGACAGACAGACAGACAGACAGACAGACAGACAGACAGACAGACAGACAGACAGACAGACAGACAGACAGACAGACAGACAGACAGACAGACAGACAGACAGACAGACAGACAGACAGACAGACAGACAGACAGACAGACAGACAGACAGACAGACAGACAGACAGACAGACAGACAGACAGACAGACAGACAGACAGACAGACAGACAGACAGACAGACAGACAGACAGACAGACAGACAGACAGACAGACAGACAGACAGACAGACAGACAGACAGAGTTACTTTCGCATTTATAATATTAGTTTGGATAGTTTGGATATACTCCGTTCGGGCATTTTCTTTGTACTAAAAGTTTTATTATATTGATATTACTTTTTTCATACCTTTTTACTATCATTTACTTTTTTCCGATGAATTTTCAGTACTGAATTGATGCCGACGCTTGACCAATAGATGGCGCTGTATGTCCGGAATATTTTTTTTTTTTTTTTTGTTATAATAACTATCCTATGTCCTTTCTCAAATTCCAAACTATGTCTGTACCAAATTTCACACAAATCGGTTCAGTAGTTTAGGCGTGAAGCAAAGACAGACAGACAGACAGACAGAGTTACTTTCGCATTTATAATATTAATTACTTTGCATTCACTTCTTTTTTTAGATTATTTTTCTTTGTTAGTGTACCTTCTACGTCTCTCGCCTTCTTCAGTAACTCGTGAAACGTCTTTACGGAATCACGACTGAATTTCATTGACGTGTCATTGACGTTTTGAATTCTCCTAATATTTTCAATAGGAATTCCTTTATTATCTGGCACTCTCAATGCAAATTCATTTTTTTCATTTATGTTGAGTATAAGCACCTTCTTACCTAAAGTTAGCACTATAGTTGTAACACAATCCTCAATACTTTCTTTTGCTGCTTCTGGGCGTTTCTGTGATCCAGTAACCATTTTATCATTTTGATCATAAATAAAATGATTTATCCCCCTTAGTAAATAATATAATAATAGAAAATATAGTTAATATTAAAGAAAAAATTATTTTTATTATTTCAAATCAAAGAATAGTTTAAATAAAATAATAATTTTGGAGATTATTGATAAAGATATTCTTTTTCTTTGAAGTTTTTAAAGTAAATTACTTAACTTTGATTTACAAGACCAATATTTTTTATTAAACTATAAAAACAAATGATAATTTTAAATATATGATTTGTTGTGATAATTATATTTATTGTAGGTAATTTAATTTTTATTTCTAAACATAAACATTTATTAATTGTTTTATTAAGTTTAGAATTTATAGTATTAAGAATTTTTTTTTTTTTTTTAATTTAAGCTGCTAACTTAATTTTTAGTGGTTAAATTCCATTAATATTTCTATTTATATAGTTTAATTAAAACATTACATTTTCATTGTAAAAGTGAGTGACCAGAGATTGGGATTGAAGTTGCTGAAGGTTTTGAAGTATTAGAAGGAGTTTCATCTATTACTGGACCTATTGGAGCAGGAGTCGGCACTGCAGTATTTATTTACACTGATATTTATATGGCAGTAAAGAGAGTTGATAAAACTGATGAAATTATTCACTTAACTAGAGGAGAAAAATTTATTGAAGGTTTACGTGTATTTATAGGTATGCAACCTGAACAATATATAGAAGAGTTAATGGAAGAAAAACAACTTTATAACCAATTAGTTAAGCAAGGATTTGAGTATTTAAAGGAGTATAGTGATATTCAAAGCTATGTATTCCCTACTGGTAAATCAGTTGTGAATTCTTGTCGTACAGTGCCACACCAAGTAAGGCAGTGTGGTGGTGCTGGATTTGGAGAATTATGCATGAGAAGAATTAATGTTACACTTTACACTGAAGAATGCAAAGTTAAGTTTAAGATAGACTTAGACAGTAAAGTACTGCTTGATGGAAAAGGAACCGATATAAAATGGAGTAGAGCAAGGCCGAATAATCCAAGTGGTGGAAAATTGTTTTGTTTCTCGCAGGGAAATGACGAACCTGCTCCAAATTATGGGTCATATTTATGCGAAAATGCGATTGGTTTATCTAATAACAAGATAGAAGGATATAATCTAATTAATTTAGGAGAAGGTGAAGATTATGCCAGGGGATTTAAGGATAGTCCGAACGTATTTGTAGTGAATGATGGGTCTAAAGAATATTATGGGGGAAATAAGAATGATATCTTTGTTTTACAGGGAGATCTGATAGAAGGGTCCTTGTACGGAGAAGATGGAATTGATACCTTAGATCTGACTGGATTTGCTCAAGAAGCTGTGAGTGTGAATGTGTATTTAAATACAAATATTGGCACTATTGTGTACAACAGATATGGTTATTCTGGATTTCAAATTAATTCAGTAGAAAGAGTGCTTGGTAGAAAAGCTAAGGCAGATCATATATTTAGTGCATGTGAAACTAAATTCTTGGATGGTAATGGTGGTAAGGAAGATCAACTTGATTATTTGGAAATAAAAGATAATAACTGTGTCTATGATATACAAGTAATAGTTAGAAATTACACTGAAGTAAATAATCTAGCACTCAAAGGTAACTTTAACTATATTGTACCATTTCAAAAAGGTAGTGCATCTGTTAAATTACTTGCTAATTTCGAAAATAACCATAGGTTTATATTCGACTACTTGCTTGCTGATATTCAGAGTATTGATATTAAAGATCACAATAGTATAAAGTTCGATTTTTCCTCAAAAGTTGCAAATAGTAACTTTAGTATATCTATCTCATATAACATAATGAACAATATAATCTATCAATTAAAAGACAGTGCTGAAATAAAAGTAGGTAAGGAAAGAAACTTGTATGCAATACAGAATACTAATAAAACTATTGATGAAATTATAGAAAGTTACCCAGCTATAGCAAATAAACTCAATATGACTATCGCTGTTCAAGATGGTGATGAATCTATACTTGTTGGCTATGGGAAGTGTGAGGTAATTTACAATAATCCAATCTATAACAGTCACTTAATTGGAAATGGTGGTAAAAACATATACGTAATTACTATAGCCTCAGGTGAGCAAAGATATGAACATAATATTTTTTCTATGCCACAAATAAACATCTACAATCCTGATCAAGCAAGTTCTATAGATACGTTAGATTTACGTAACGTGATAAAAATAATACAAGATGATTTGAAAATACATATTAATCTGCCAAGAATTTTTCAAGATGGAAATGATTTGCTAGTTAGGTTAGAAGCAGAAATGGGACAAAGTTTTTTATTAGAAGTGCTAACAGTAAGATTAAAAGACGGTTTGGATTGGTATGAAAATCTTCATATTATCTCAGATAGTGCGCCTATGAAAATAAGTTCTGAATTAGAATTAAAGCCACTACCTTTGATCTTTGAAAAGGATAAAGAAATTATTGTGGTAACGGGTCAAGATGTGGAGAAAGATGCTGAGCTTATCACGCCTAGAAAAGGAGGAAACAATACGTTTGTTCGTAGTAATGGTCATGATCTAATAATAACTAATGCTTTTGATTCGACTATTACTAAAGATGATTTTTGCAGTATTACACTTAGTAAATTCTATAAAACACCTAAGATGAAAACGTTATCAATAAAATTTACTGATAAAGAGATAGTGTTAAAAGATTATGAGAAAGAAATAAGTACAGCAAGAGACGTTAATGTTGTGAAAAAAGAATATAAGGATCAAGTGTACGATGATGTGTTTACAGAAGTCATGTTATCTGATCAACCTCATAGACATAGGCAGCACATTAGAAACCGTAGAATGGTGAGTAGCAGTGCAAAACCATCTTCGTGGATAAATCATTTATTTGGTTGGGTAAAAAGCTCTGTGAGTGGGTTATTAGATTCGAGAGCTGCTCTACCTGAAACTTCAGCAAATTATTCTAATACATCTGGTACTAGCCAATTTAGTAGTGAAGTTTGTATCAGTAACAATTTTGGTTTAGGATTCTTCTTATTACAAAGTTTCCTAGATAAAAAATATCCTCTTCCTAAGTTTTGTTCTGCTACTCATGAAGAAGTGCTGGCTGATACACTTAATATAATGGAAGAATTTAAAAAGACACTTAAAAAAACAGCTAAACAATCTGGTGTATCAGTGAAAGGTTTTGACTTTTTTAAAGTGTATTCAGATATAGCAGGTCATGTAAGGAACGAAAGATATTCTAAAATACCAAGTACATTATATTCAGCCGCAGAAGAAGCCTATCCGGAAAATGAGAAGTTTTTGAGTATTTTAAAAGGCAATATTGAAAAGATGTTTGATAAGCAGCAGATAGTTAATGGTGGATATCAACCTAATGACATTGCTGATAATAAACCTAGAAGCTATTTTAATAACACAACAGTGGACAAAAAGCTACAAACCCCAGTTATGGATTATCCGAGTCAATAAAGCTTAGAAATAGAGGACTTTTTCGACTGCATGGAATACGAAACTAATGTTGAAAAAGTATGTACCAAAAAATTTATGGGGGATCTGTGCCGAAGCTCAAATTTATTTTTCAAACAACCAAAAACTGTCTCAATAATCAATTTTTCTCAATAGAATCTTCTCTTTTAAAGAAATCAGTGCGTTTTTCATGCCTTTTTTCACTTGAGTGACGAGTTTTAGACCTCTATCGAAGAGTTTCTCAAAGAGGTCCTTCTTCTTTATCTCTGAACAAAAGTCCTGTCAATTTTTCATTTCAAATTTTTTAGTCAAATTTGGTGTAGGTTTTCTGTCGTCAACGCTGCCTTTAGTTAGCGTAATAACTTGAACTTCGACTATTTCATTGATTACCAGATGCAATTTAAAACCGAACATAGGTAGTCTTTCCTATATTTGCCAACTCTTTGAAAACTTTATTTTTTGCGATCCTTTTTGTGTGGCAAACAGCGATTGCAGTTGTATCAATATAGAGTGATTTTTGCTTGCTCGCAGAACCACTGCAAAAGCATTGCCAAATACCATAAAACCCTGAGTTTTAGAGCAACAAATCTATGATACGAAGGGAGTTTTGAAAACTCAGAACTGTACAATAATTTAAGATAACTCAAGTAAAAAAACTTGAAATTTTTGCACAGCGATTGTGGTAAAGTAAGATTATAGTAAGTATTTCTGGCACGGTAATTTCAGGTATTCTTTTTGTTTTTTTGCCACTTGATAGAAGCTTTTCTGAAAGTTTTTCATCAGCAATGTGACAAAAATCTTCTATAAAACAGTAAAATATCTTTCTTCATGGATAACCTCTTAATTTTTGCTAAAATACCTGAGTTTACCCTATTCCTCTCTTTATTAATTCTACTTTCTAATCCATAACTGGGGTTAATAAGATTACTGAACTTGCTAAAGGAGTTGGTGCAGAAATTTTATATCTACCTCCTTATTCTCCAGATTTTAACAAAATTGAGCATAATTGGTTTGCTATAGAAAATAGAATTAGGAAAAACATTCCTCTATTCACATCTTTTCGTCATGCTGTCGATTCTTACTTCTTATGATTTTTTTGGACTATTATGGGAAGGGCTATATTTTAACAGTTTTAAAGCTGAAATAAAGAATATAGGTGTAACCACCGAAAAAGACTTTTTCTTATCAAAAAAACACCGTAAAACCCCATCCTTCAGGGCGGGGATATAAGGCGGAAGCGGGTGTTGACACCGAATATGCACAAAAGCATAATAGATTTAGCGGCAGGGCATGCCGTGTTGTGCCTGTGGAGGGGATAGTGCATTTAGCCTCCCGATGAAGCAGGAACCCACCGAGATGATTCAGACTTCGGTCTGAACGTGGTAGGAATCCTTGCCCTTTAGGGCGGGGAGGATGTCAACACACGAAGGCACCTCCCCTTCCTTTTTAATAAAAAATATCTATATACCTATTATAATATACGTAAATGTATATTATGCAAAATATAAGCAAGGTTATGCGCTGCTTAAACTTCTCTAATTAGTGACACTCAACTATAAGAGTAGCTTGCATAGCAAAGAAGATACTAAGTATCTTCTTTTTTATAGTTTCATTAGATTTAGATCTGATGACAACTCAGATAAATCGTTCAGCCCTTCCTGGAGCTGAGACGTAATAGAATTTAATTGATCACTAAATTTTACATCCTGTTCAAAGCTCCAATCACTTTCCCTACATTTACTAATGCATGCACTACGTAGTTCGTTATTATCCTGATGACTTTTAGGACATGCGCGTATGCAATGGTAATATTGTTCATACGCTTCTTCTCTAGTATTATACGCAGCAGCACTTTTTGTATTACTTTTCATAATATTCTCCTTAATTAAAAAACTAGTATAATATTAACATGTAACTATGAATTTTATACTAAATATAGTACATCTTCTTTTCAGAACAACATAAAAAATCAAACTACCCATACCCTCTCCTAGCATTTGGTTAACCAGCAATCATTTATCGCTCTGCCGTAAGAAGTGTAGCCACTGCCAAGTATAGCCCTTCCCAGGTTTTGTTGAATGGCAAGGAATAAGGAGGAGTAATGAAAGGAATTTACGAGGCAAATTTGAAAATAGGCATACCTATATCAGTAAAGTTATTAATAAAATAGCATTTTAAAAGCACCTCTTGAGAGCGATTTACCTCAGATTTATTCTTAAAACTAAATCCAAATGTTTTTTTGAGCCTCAGGAAAAAACTCTCGATACGTGAACGTATTTCATACCTTGTCTTCTTTTTCCAGTGGGTAAGTTTTCCTTATACTAATGTTGTTGTTTCTTTCTGATAGATAATCTATATTGCTGCAGATTTTTGCATTTTTTCTTGGCTTTATGATGGGTTTCAAATTGTATTGATTGCACAACTTATATAAATTATCTGTATCATAAGTTCCATCTGCACGCAGAGACTTAATCTTATAGATATCACCCATTTCCTTTAGTATTTTAGATGCTATCATGTGAAAGAAAATTAGTATATCGAACTGCTATTGCCTTTTTGCTGTTTACGTCCAAAGCAACATATAGCTTTCTTATTTGATCTGTACCATTATACTTCCTTATCTTGGCGTTATCTTTGTTATGTTGAGTACTGTTACTATAAATATGCATTACAGTACTATCTATAGCAATTTCAATATTCTCTATGTCATTTTTATCTGTTCTGTGGTCACATAGTTTCAAATTAAGTTTGACGAGAAGCTTGTGAATACTTGGAGATTCTTCACTATACTTTGTAAATATCCTTTTATAAATCCAACTGCTTGCCTTAAGCCTATTCCAAATAGATTAACGACTATACGTACTGCAATAACAACCTTATCGCTATAAATCTCCAGGAATTTTTTCTGAACTTTCGTACCAGTTTTCTATAGCTTCATCGATAAAATGAAAGACATTTCCTCTTTTTTCTAAAAATTGATTATACTCTTTAATGATTACTGACCTTCATCTTCTTTGGCATATACTCTACACAATGTTCATTTCTTAATAAAGTAACCACTTTCTTTAGATTTTCTCCCTTTTTTCTCCCATCTCTACTCGCTATGCAACAAAGCCAACTCAGGTTACCTTACTATGTTGTCATCATCTTTGAGTAAGTAATGTTAATAAAAAATGAGTAAATGATCTATTTAATATTAAAAAGATGTTGAATATGGATAAATTGAGTCAAGATACAAAAAAAAAGCTGCATTTTTGGTGGCTTATAACATTAATAGTATGTATTATTGCTACCTATTACTACATGAAGTCAAAAGCTGCAGATAATTATAAAACGATATTACGCATTGCTTCTCAAAATTGTAACTTAGAAACTGTAAAATTCTCAGTAAAAAATTTATTAGATACTGATACACACATGCCTAAGTTAACTGCGTTACATTATGCTGCAGAAGGGGATATTTAGAGATAGTTAGGTTTTTAATAGATGAGGGAGTTAACGTAAACATTATTAACAAGTATGTAAGCACAGCACTACATAATATTGCATATTATGGTGATTTAAGGATTATCAAATTTTTGCTAGAAAAAGGCGCTAATCCTAACATTATAAACGATGATGGAAAAACCTAGAAATGTAGCTGTGTTAAGGTCAAGGCATAACAAAGATAAGCCCTACGATCAAATATTCAACCACTATGGATTTTAATCCATAGTGGTTGAATGCTGAATGACTTTAAGTTTAAAATTGAGAAAGTAGTTGTTATATATATCAGCAAGTATGAGTTAAATTTGTATTATGGACTTGAATAAATTTACCGAAAAAGCAAAAAGCCTAATCCAGAGCGCTCAAATGAAAGCATTGGGAGCTGGGCATCAGATTTTTATGCCTGAACATTTACTTAAAGTAATGCTTGAAGATGAGTCAGGTTTAGTTCAGGATTTGATAGGCACCTGTGATGGAAATGTTCAGAATATTTCTGATGCTGTGAGTAGTACAATTAAAAAGTTTCCAGTGGTTGGAGGACCAGGTAGTGTTGGACTTCAGCTTTCAAGAGAGGTAGCAAAAGTTTTTGATGATTCAATTGGTATTGCGAGGAGAAATAAAGACACATTTGTTACTGTTGAGCGGTTGTTGCAGGGCCTTGCTGCACAAAAAGATGAAATTGTAGGTAAAATTTTAGCAGAAGGTGGTGTAACACCGCAAAAATTAAATTCAGTTATTGCAGAAATGAGAAAAGGTGGCAGTGCAGACTCTCCAAATAGCGAGGAAAAATTAAATGCGGCAAAGAGGTATACAAAAGATATTACAGAGCTTGCTATGCAAGGTAAGCTTGATCCTGTAATTGGTCGTGATGAGGAAATCAGAAGAACTATGCAGGTATCGTTGAGGCGAACAAAAAATAATCCAGTACTGATAGGTGAACCTGGTGTTGGAAAAACTGCAATAGTTGAAGGTTTAGCAAACAGAATTGTTGCAAATGATGTACCACTTGGTTTGCGTGATGCAAAAGTTTTAGCTTTGGATCTTGGTGCATTAATTGCTGGAACAAAATTTAGAGGGGAGTTTGAAGAGAGACTAAAAGCAGTGATTAATGAGATTTTAAAAGCAGAGGGCAAAGTTATTTTGTTTATAGATGAGCTTCATACTTTAGTGGGAGCAGGAGCGACAAGTGGTGCGATGGATGCTTCAAATTTGCTCAAGCCTGCTCTTGCGCGTGGAGAAATTCGCTGTATAGGGGCTACAACTTTGGATGAGTATCGTCAACATATAGAGAAAGACCCTGCGCTTGCAAGGCGTTTTCAGCCTGTGTTTATTTCTCAACCGACTGAGACTGATACTATTTCAATACTGAGGGGTTTGAAGGAGAGGTATGAGGTGCACCATGGTATTAGAATCACAGATGGTGCAATAATCGCTGCTGCAACGCTTTCTAATAGATATATAACAGATAGGTTTTTACCTGATAAAGCGATCGATTTAATTGATGAAGCAGCAAGTAGGGTTAGAATTGAAATGGACAGCAAGCCTGAGGTTGTTGATGAGCTTGAAAGAAAGATTATACAGCTGAAAATTGAGTCAGAGGCTTTGAAAAAAGAAAGTGATGAAAACTCTAAGCAACGTTTAAAAAAGATAAATGAGGAAATTGAGAGTCTAAACAGTAAATTTGCTGACTTAAGCAGTAAATGGCAGATGGAAAAGAATAAAATAGCTAAAATACAAGAAACTGCTGAAAAATTGGATAATGCGAGGAAAGAGCTAGAATTGGCTCAGCGGAATGGAAATTTAGGAAGGGCAGGGGAATTGATGTATGGTGTGATTCCTCAACTTGAAAATGAGTTAAAAAATCAGGAAAAAGTTACTGATAGTTTCCTAAAGAAAGAAGTTACTGAGAGTGATATTGCAAATATTGTTTCAAAATGGACAGGCATTCCAGTTGATAACATGATGCATAGTGAAAAGGAAAAGCTCCTTAACATGGAAAATGAAATAGGAAAAAGAGTAATAGGGCAGAGAGATGCAATTGAAGCGATAAGTAATGCAGTAAGGCGCTCCCGTTCTGGTGTTCAGGATACTAATCGACCTTTTGGTTCATTTTTATTCTTAGGTCCAACCGGAGTTGGAAAAACAGAGTTAGCAAAATCTCTTGCCGAATTTTTGTTTGATGATCAATCAGCACTTCTACGCTTTGATATGTCAGAGTATATGGAAAAACACTCCGTTTCAAAGTTAATTGGTGCGCCTCCAGGATATGTTGGTTATGAACAAGGTGGCAGATTAACCGAAGCAGTAAGGAGAAGACCATATCAGGTAATTTTGTTTGATGAGATAGAAAAGGCAAATCCAGATATATTTAATATACTACTGCAGATTTTGGATGAAGGTAGACTAACCGATAGCCATGGCAAATTAATTGATTTTCGTAATACCATACTAATTTTAACTTCTAACCTTGGAGCTGAGATGATGCTAAGAGGAGCTACCGAATCTGTGAAAGATGAGGTGATGAAAATAGTTAAGTCAGCGTTTCGTCCAGAATTTTTAAATAGACTGGATGAAATTATTATATTCCACAGCTTAACCAAAGATGACATTGATAAAATTATAGATGTTCAATTCTCTTATTTACAAAAGATGCTTGCTAAGCGTAAACTGAGTATTAGTTTATCGCAAGAAGCTAAAGAACTAATAGCACAAACTGGATATGACCCTGAATATGGAGCGCGGCCTCTGAAAAGGGTAATACAAGAATGCATTCAAAATAATCTAGCTAAGTTAGTTTTATCTGGGGAAATAGTAGAAGGAGATGAGCTAATAGTGTATACTTCTGGTAACGAAATCTTAGTTAAAAAGATCTAGATTCGCTGTGTATTTTTGTTTTGAAAAATGTGTATAAATCATAATGTTAATGTTGAGTCTTTATTTAAGCTAGTTGATCAAGGGAATAAAAAAGAGAAAGAAAAAATTAAAGAGTTTATACAGTACTTTTATAATTTTGTTTATAATAGTGACCTAAAAGTCAACGATAAATTTCTTTTATACATTGCAGAAGATGCATACAACTTCATTCTTAAAAAAGAAAAAGAAGAAAGTAAATTGGCAGTAAGTAATGTAAATGATATTTCAGGAATAGAAGGCAATTTCACTATAATTAAAATCACAAATTATGACATGCCCTTTTTAGTGGATTCTGTCATTTCCACTATTAAGTCAAACGGTTTAACTATATGCTATTATAGTAACAGCATAATTAATGTTCAAAGAAAAAATAGCCTAATAGATAAAATTCATCTTTTAGAAGAAAGTAATGGAATCAAAGAGTCAGTAATATATGTAATTATTAAAGGCATAAGCGGTAGCTTTGTTGATACACTAGAAGAATCTCTACGAAAGACGCTAAAAGCAGTTAACTGCGTTGTAAAGGACTGGCAATTGATGCTCAAGAAGCTTCTTGAGCATCCGGCATTGGATGCTGGAGGCAGAGATTTTCTAGCTTGGTTGAAAAATAACAATTTTGTATTTTTAGGTTATCAAGAATACATTACTAATAAAGAAGGGAAGCTTGCTCTAAGTGGTAAGGAGAGCCTCGGGTTAATGAGAGCAAGTGAAGAGTACCAAAATTCATCAATTTTTTCTGAAAGCTTGAATTCTTTATACATACTAAGATCAGACCTAATCTCAATAGTTCATCGGCGTACCTATATGAATTGTATAGGAGTGAAAGAATTTAATGATCAGGGTGATGTAATAAGGGAACAGCATTTTTTTGGGCTATTTACTTCTATAGCAGAAGTGCAAGATATTCGAACTATTCCGGTAATAAAGGATAAGGTTACAACAATAGAAAAAAAGGCAGGATTTGTTCCTGGTGGCCATAACAATAAAGCTTTAATTTCCATTTTACAGGCATTTTCTTGTGACGAATTATTCCAATCAAATGAAGACGAGTTATTTGAAATTTGCACCTCGATCATGTCTCTTGCGATTAGACCAAGAGTCAAATTATTTTTGAGAAAGGTAGGGAACTTTATTAGTTGCATAGTATTGATACCGATGCGTTATGCTAGTGCAAGACTAATGTTTAAGATACGCGATATATTGAAAGATGAAACGAATGCAGAAAGTTCAGATATTTATAACAATCACATTATCAATGAATATGATTTGATGAAATTACACGTGGTGCTAAGAACCAAAAGCGCTAGCATTTTTGATGATGAAGTTTTGCGTATCGAAAACAAGTTAAGAAACATTACAGAAAAGTGGGAAGATCGTTTTATAGACAATTTATATAATACTTTTAGCACTGTTGAGGATATATTTATCCGCTATTGCAAGGCATTTCCGATAAGTTATCAAGAGAATTTTGAACCTCATGATGCGTATTATGATATGAAAAAATTGGAGATAGTGAGAAAGAAAAAAGTCAGCGAAGTTGATTTGAGGCTTACTCGTGACAATCTCAACTATCAATTGAAGGTTTACACTCCAAGCAACGGAGGCCTTGAATTGTCAAAGATATTAAAGGTTACTAAGAATTTAGGGGCTAAGATTCTATCTCATAATGGTTATTATATAGAAATCAACGGTGGAATATGGATACATCATTTTGTGTTGTCAAGAGTTGATGAATTAATAGACAACATTACTTTAAAAGAGCAGTTTGAGGTAACACTTGTAAAAGTGTTCAGCAAGGAAATAAAAAATGACTATTTTAACAGCTTGATCATTATTGCTGGGCTCAAGTGGAAGGAAGTGCTTCTGATTAGAGCGCTAAGCGCCTACCTAAAGCAGACATCATTTAGCTATAACCCAGAATATATCCAGAAAGTAGTATCAGAGTATCCAAAAGTAGTAAGGTATTTAGTAGAATTATTTCATTCAAGATTTGATACTAAAATAGATATTGATAGGGCAGAAACTACTAGCATTTTGATAGAAAAAATTGAAGAACTACTAAAAGAGATCAGCAACGTTTCAAATGATTACGTTTTGCGTTCGATATTTAACTTGATAATGGCAATTTTGAGAACCAGTTATTATCAAGATGATAAGCCATACTTATCTATCAAATTTGATTCAAGTAAAATAAATGGTTTACCTGACCCGCGCCCATACCGTGAATTGTATGTTTATTCAAACCTTTTTGAGGGAATACATCTAAGAGGAGGGAAGTTGGCTCGTGGTGGTTTGAGATGGTCGGATAGAACGGAAGATTTTCGCACTGAAGTTTTGGGACTCATGAAAGCCCAGATGACAAAAAATGCGGTCATTGTACCTGTTGGCGCAAAGGGTGGGTTTGTAATAAAGCAAGTTTATAAAGACAAAAACATTTTAAGGGAGAAAGGTGTTGAATGCTATAAGAATTTCATCAGAGGAATGCTTGATATTACTGATAATGTAGTTGATGGCAAAATAACTCCACCAGAAAATGTGATTAGGTATGACGAAGATGATCCATATTTGGTAGTTGCAGCAGATAAAGGCACTGCTTCATTTTCTGATTATGCAAACGAAATATCCTCTGAATGTAACTTTTGGCTCGAAGATGCATTTGCATCTGGTGGATCAGCAGGTTATGACCACAAAAAGATGGGTATTACAGCAAGAGGTGCATGGATTGCAGCACAACGCCATTTTTGGAGAATGAATAAGGATATTTACCAGGATACAACTGTTATTGGAATTGGAGATATGGCTGGCGATCTATTTGGGAACGGCATGCTGCTTTCAAGAAATATGAGTTTAATTTTTGTTTAATTGACTCCCCCCCCGCGCGCGCCCGTGCGAGTCAGACGTATTTGCGCCATCGCTGTGTTTACAAATTATTATAAAAAGATTAAAGTGCACAAAAGTACTGTAAATATTGTCAATGTATGTGTATTACTCCTATCTGCCTCAGTGTGTAAAAATCTGCTAGTGTTTGGTGACTTTTGCAAGCAGGATAACTAAATAACTTAATTAATAAAACGTGGGTGCCAGTGATTGTTCGTTAGTACCGTGACATTGAGTAGCTACAAAGGTCACCCCTCCACAAAGCTTGTGTCACCTACAGACCATAACGAACGTGATTTTTGGCTCGTTAGAACAAGTCGGTACAGTCGTGCGGTTTGAACGTTGGACTGTGAAGTGCAAGGTCGCAGGTTCCGATCCACCACCCTACAATTATTTTTGCTCTTTTTGTTTTTTATTTGAGCGACCCGAGGAACTTATAATACGAATAAATAAGTAAACAGTATTATTTGACTTCGGAAAACCATCAACAGTTCATGTATTGTATTGTTTGGTATCTAATATGAATATTCAACGAACACCACCTGCAACAAAAGCACTTCGAACAGGGCAATCATTGTCCGAATCGGATCTAACTTCTTCTGTAGAATCGGAAGGAAAGCAAGTTGGTAACATTACTGTGAGAAACAAACGCCAGCGTATCGATGACTCTCCCATTTGTGAATCAAACCAATTCACACAGATATTCAATGATTTTAAAAGAGAAATTATGCAAATGCTTACCTCCTGGAAGACGGAGAATGATGACCGTCTCGCAAACTGGAAATCTGAGCATGACGCTGTATTATCTAGACTTACTAAAGATTTGAGCGATCTGAAAATTCAAATTTCGGAAATTCGGGAATCCCACCTTCAACTAGACCGCGATATGGAGTTTATGAATTCATGCTATGAAGGTATAAAAAGCAAAGTAGCTGAAATGGAAAACCATAAGAAAGAAAGTGACGATCGCATCTACCAGCTGGAACAACATATCCAGGACCTGCAACTCCAATCACGACCTGCAACTCTTGAATTCAGGAACCTTCCGCAAAAAGCTAAAGAAAGCTCAGAGGATCTTTTAGCCATGGTGTCAGCTGTAGGAAAAGTGGTTAACGTAGAAATTCAGGCGTCAAATTTACGTGATCTCTATCGCCTACCGGGAACGTCTGGAAGTCCTAGACCCACGGTGGTAGAGTTTATATCAGTTCCGAAAAGGAATGAATTTCTCTTTAACGTGCGGCGCTATAATAAAGAACGTCCAGTAGCTGACAAGCTGAACTCCAATTCAATAGGCGCACCTGGGGAAAAGAAACCAATTTATGTTGATGAGCATCTGCCACCATCAAAGAAGAAGTTGTTCTACGATGCCCGCACCTATGCGAAAGCTAATAACTTCTCCTGCTGGAACTCTTTTGGAAGGATTCTCCTACGGAAAGATCCTAAAGACCCAAATGAGAAACCTACTCAAATTAAATCACCGAAGTGTCTATTAGCTTTGATGAAAAAACAATGACTTTATATTAAAATTACTCTTACGTATACTTCTCTCAACGAGAAATATCCAGAATACTGTTCGATTAACTTTTCTTGTATATTTTTGTTTATTTTACTTGCTCAATTTTTGTTTATTCCAAATTTGTTAACTGCCTTTTTGCTTAAGTTACAATTTTGTTCTATGTTATTGCATGTTTATTTTTATTTAATATCTCCATGTCATACAGTATATTTACAAGCATTAATTCTTTCCGAAAGTAATATGATCAACTATTGCAACCCAATATTGACTTATTTTCGTGACTGCACACTGTTTACAAAGTCCCTACTCAGTTTACGTTGTAATTTAAAAATAATAGCTTTAGGCATAAAAAATCTTGAAGTAGACCTAAAGTTACAAAGTCTTTACATGTTTCCATCCCTGCTTATGGTGCTCTTAATTAGAAATGGCAGTAATTAATGATGTATCTAGGGATATTGATAACTTCTCTTTAGCCAGCGTCCATGAATGTTCTCCTAATCTTTGCAGTGATTTTATTGTTCAACCAAACGAAAATCTTAAAATAATTCATGTAAACATAAGAAGTATTAAAAAAAATTTTGACCAGTTTATAGCGATGTTGGGTACTACTAATACTACATTTGATTTTGTCATATTCACTGAGTGCTGGCTCAAAGTATCCGGACCCTTACCAGTGATCCAGGGATACAATTGTCATGCCACTTTCAACAATCGGTCACAAAATGATGGAGTCGTAGTATATTCTAAAGCAACCATACCAAGTGCAACACATGAACCCCCGTTTCTTGATGCAAATTGCCTTGTTTGTACCGTGGAAAATACTGCTATTATATGTATATACCGCTCACCCTCATTTCATAATCTGGATCAATTCTATCATAGTCTAAACAGCCTAATAAGTACCCTGAAACATTATAATAACATAGTTCTCATTGGAGACTTGAATATAGACATAAAATCGAACACCAATGACCAGCACGCAAACGATTATCTTACCATGACCGCCTCACTGGGATTACTCCCGGCTCACTTACGACCTACGAGGTCAGGAAACTGTTTAGACCACGTTCTATTAAAAACTAGGGGAATAGCACGCGTCATATTACTGGAATCCTACATTACTGATCACTTACCCGTCATCTTGTGTCTAAAGACCAAAGGCATTATGACAAACAGTAGTTCCAACACATCCTATAGATATAATTATGCTGCAATAAAAAATGAAATAGATATTACCGATTTTAAACCAGTCTTGGAAGAGCCAGATCCGAGTCTGGCCGCTGATTTATTAATAATCTTGATGCAAGAGATTATTATGAAACATACACAACGTATACAAATACATAGAAAGGTTCGTGTTCTCAAACCATGGATGACGGAAGGCTTGGTCCGTTGTATACGAAATAGAGACATGATGCATAAAAAAGTAACTAGGGATCCAAGTAATAATATTCTTAAAGTCACTTACACGCGGTATCGTAATTTCCTTAATTCTTTACTAAAAAAAATGAAGCGAACCCATGATAAAAATGAGTTGTCTAAAGCTAAGAATAATCCAAAAGCTACATGGAAGGCTATTAAACTAATTACAAATACATGTTCCCAACCGCAGTCCCCCCGAGAACTGCTTCAAATATCCAACGATCCAAAAACCTCAATAAATGATGTCAACAACTTCTTTGTCAATATAGGGCAAACTCTAGCTTCAAATATAACTCCACTTACAGGACGCGACAAAGTGGAGACTGGACGTTCAACTAGTTGCTGTAACTCACTTGTTATATTGCCAGTTGATGTAGATCACGTGAAAAGCCTTATCGACTCCTTGCGTAGCGACTGTGCCACAGGTTACGATAATATCCCAGCGAAGGTGCTCAAGCAGTCGAGTCTCACCTTGGCTGTGCCAATAGCACATATCTGTAACCGAGCTATTGATTCCGGCGTTTTCCCTGACGCTTTTAAGAAAGCTGTTGTGCATCCCATTTTCAAGGGTGGCGACAGGGCTAGTATTACAAACTATCGCCCTATTTCCGTTTTGAGTTCATTATCAAAGATCCTTGAAAGAATCCTCAGCAATTGTTTAATAAATTTTCTGAATAAGCACAAACTCATTGCGTGTAACCAATATGGATTCAGAGCTGGTATATCAACTGAGGATGCAGTAGTTGACGTAACAAAAACACTGGTTGATAAATTGGATAGGAAAATGAAATGCTACGGCATTTTCCTTGACCTATCCAAAGCATTCGATACGGTATCTGTTCCCGCTCTTGTCACGAAGCTTGAGAAAATAGGAGTGCGTGGATCGACCTTGAGTATCTTTCGAGACTATTTATCCAATCGTACGCAGTGTGTAAAAATCGAATCTTTAACAAGTGATCATAAACTTATCAATTTCGGTGTCCCACAGGGAAGCATACTTGGGCCCACGCTCTTCCTTCTATATATCAACGATTTGTGTCAAGCTCAGGTTCCGAATTGTGATATATTTACATATGCTGACGACACGGCATTGATAGTTTACGACGTCAATTGGATTAAGGCAAAACAAAGAGCTGAATGCGCGCTTCGCTTGGTAATGGAATGGCTTTCAGAAAATCTCTTGACCCTTAATATTGCAAAAACAAAAATTATTCGCTTTTCCTTACCAAATACCACTAGTCCTCCCCCAGAATCAGGATTAGTTATAGCTCATACTTGCGCAGATAGTAGTAACGGCTGCAACTGTCCTGCCCTATCTCTGGTTCATCATATAAAATATCTGGGAGTCTTCATAGACTATAGGCTAAGCTGGCAGCCCCATATTGAAGCCTTATGTACCAGGATCAGGAAACTGATTTATATTTTCAAGGAGCTAAGGCATTCTGCTGATCGAGAATTGATGCTTCTTGTATACCAGAGTCTTTGTCAGTCCCTTATCTCGTACTGCATCTCAGCCTGGGGTGGAACCTACAAAACATCTTTACTTATTCTAGAACGTTCTCAACGAGCTATCCTAAAGTTAATGTATTTTAAACGCAAAGACTTCTCTTCAGCCCAACTGTATTCCGAGGCACAAGTTCTGACAGTTAGGCAGCTTTTTATTCTCCGTGCCGTTCTGCGTAGACACTCCATGCTACCTATAACGCCAAGTATTCTTTTGAGACGCAAGCAATTCCCGGTCAGTGATACTGTCAAATGTCGTACCGCATTAGCTAGTCGACAGTTTCTGGCTACAAGCTCTCGACTTTATAATAAAATAAATAAAATTTTGTCCATCTATATTCGCACAAAATATGAGGTTAAGAACATTCTCACCAAGTGGTTGCAAAAGTTATCATACGATGAAACTGAAAACCTTCTCAAAATTCAAAATTAATACCTAAATTGTTAAATGCTGTATGCGCATAAGATTGTTTTTCTTTTTTTGTTAATATCTTAGAAGTACTTGCACGTGTATCATATTAATAGTTGTATGTCATTGTTATTTTGGGGAACATTGGCTTCTAAGATACAGGCTTATTGCCTAGTTTAGAAGTCAGACGTTCGACCTTGAACTTTTGTCACTGTTGTACAACTTATTCTTAAGACACTTATCTGTACTTTTGTTATATTCCGTACAAAATAAATATTATTATTATTATTATTATTTATTGGAGCATTTAATCATATGCATATTTTTGTTGATCCAAATCCTGATGCGGAAAAGAGTTTCGTGGAGCGTAAACGGCTCTTTGAATTACCGTTTTCCACTTGGATGGATTACAATAGAGATTTGATTTCTCATGGTGGCGGGGTATTTGAACGTAGTAGCAAACAAGTAGAAATTTCTCAAGAAATGAAAAAGTGCTTTGATATAACGGAAGATACATTATCTCCAAATGATTTGATTCGATATTTGCTCAAGGCAAAAGTGGATTTCATATGGAATGGAGGAATTGGCACCTTTGTTAAGGCAAAAAGTGAAAGCCATGGCATGGTTGGCGATAAAGCAAATGATGAATTAAGAGTAAACGGTCATGATATTAGAGCTTCTATGTTTATAGAGGGTGGCAACCTTGGTTGCACGCAGCTTGGAAGGGTAGAATACGCTAAAATAGGTGGGTATATCAATGCAGATTTTATTGATAATTCAGCAGGAGTAATATGTTCTGATCTTGAAGTTAACATCAAGATTGCTTTTGTTGCAATTATGAAAGAAGGGGGAATTTTCTTGGAAAAAAGGAATGAAATACTGGCTAGCATGATAGATGAAGTTGCATCTAAGGTACTTGAAAACCATAACAGGATTGAAACAAAAGCATTGCTTCTTGAGTGCTTGCAAGCTAAAGAAAAGTTGGAGCAGCACCATAAATTATTACTCAGTTTAGAGAAATTTGGGCTGCTAAACCGAGATGTAGAATTTCTTCCAGCTGAAGAAGAGGTAGCAAGAATGTTAACTGATGGAGAAGGTTTCTGTTCTCCTCAGCTTTCTGTTCTGATGTCTTATGCAAGAACAGCAATAAAAAATGAAGTTATACACTTGAGCTACCTGAAAAAGATTTTTTGTGCCGTGATTACTTACTAAATTACTTTCCACAAAGGATGGTAACAGAGTTCAAGGATTCCATATTGAAACACCAACTTTGTAGGGAAATTATTTCTACTTGCATTACAAACGATGTAGTAAATAGGATGGGCTGTATATTTATTAATAATTTGGTTGAGAGTACTGGAATTAAAGTACATGAAGCAGTTAACATATATATCGTTGTTAATCACCTATATAATTTAAGTAGCCTTTGGCAGAAAATTGATGAATTGGATGGAAAAATTGATGTTGATTCATATTTGCAAGTAGTGAGAAGTGTGCAAAAATTTATTGGTAGGGTATCATTTTGGTTAGTAAAAAATCTTGGTAAGCTTAATCTTGTAGAACTAGATGGTGTTACAAAATTTAGGGGTGCAATTGAAACTTTAGGCCATGATATTTTAGATGATCGCCTGTTAAAGATCTATAATCATGGATTAACCTCTTTGGTAGAGCTTAACATAAATAAAGATCTAGCAAAAAAGGTTGCTGATTTACGTATTCTTATTTATGCGCTGGACGTTATATCTATTGCTGAACAGACATCTTTATCAATCTTTGAAGCTGGTAGAATATACTTTAAATTAAAGTCGCTGCTAAGGTTTGATATGATTAGAACAATTGCTGTCAAGATTAAAAGCCATTCTTCTTATTGGGATCGCAGCTTAATTAATGATTTATTAGATGATTTAAGCAATTATCATCATAAGCTAGCTGTTAAAGTTATAAAAGCTACTGATAATCATATAGATAAGGTTCAAACTTGGGCTCTTAATGATAAGGATTATATAGAGCGTTACAATAGCTTTTTAGATGAGATGGTTGCTTCTAAACTTGATTTAAGTAAATTAATACTCATAATCAGGAGAATTAAAGTACTTGCTTCATAGGAAAAATGTTTAATATAGGTCTTTCAGAAATTTTAGTTGTAGCTTTAGTGAGTATAATTGTTTTTGATAAAAGTAAAGTACCTGTATTTCTTAATCTTATTAAAAATATATATAGGTATTTCTGGGTTGTAAAATCAAGAGTTAGGAAATTGTTGAAGGATACCGGAATTAAAGAATTATATGAAGGGCATAACGTTGAAAAAGTCAATTACATAATTGGTGAAGATGGCAAGCTTTATCCTACTTACAATGTAGATAGTACAAAAAATGACAGCAAAAATCCTAGTAGTAGATGATATACCATCTAATGTTAAGCTTTTGGAGGCTCAGCTAAAAGCAGAGTACTATACAGTTATTGTAGCTTATGATGGCGAGGAGGCGATAGATTTAGTAGCGGAACAGCAGCCAGATATTATCTTACTTGATGTCATGATGCCAAAAATGAGTGGTTTTGAGGTTTGTAAGAAGCTAAAGAATGATCCCTTAACGACTTATATTCCAATCATTATGGTAACTGCGCTGCATGACACTCATGATAGAGTGGAAGGAATTAATGCTGGTGCGGATGACTTTCTAACTAAGCCGATAGATGAAACTGCTTTATCTGCAAGAATTAAGTCTCTTGTGCGCTTAAAGATGATAATAGATGAGTTGTGCTTGAGAGGAGAAACTAATGCTGAGATTGGTGGAGTAGCAGAAAGCAGTATTATGGATTATTCTAATCAGATTTTTGATGCTAACATACTTGTTGTAGATGAGGACACCTTTCAAGCAGAGCAGATACACAATGTTCTAAAGCAACGCTTCAGATCAATTAAAATACTGCACGATCCAAAAGAAGCATTAAAGGTTGGTATTAAGGATAATTACGACCTGATTATTTCTGACATGCAGTTTTCAAAAACTGACGGCCTACGGTTGTGTTCTAAGTTTCGTAGTAAAGTAGAAACACGTTATACACCAATTCTGATCCTTTCTGAAGATTATGATAAAAGCAATTTAGTAAAGGCACTTGATGTAGGTGCTAATGATTATTTAACAGTACCTTTAGATGAGAGTGAATTAATAGCTAGGGTTAATTTGCAAGTGAAACGCAAAAGGTATCAAGATGCCTTGAGAATGAATTTATTTAATAATGTAGAAATGTCTATAAAGGATCCATTAACTAACTGTTATAATAGAAGATATTTTGATGCACACTTAAGAAATATTGTTAAGGATTCTGTGGAAAAAGATAGAAGTTTATCTCTTATGATACTTGATATAGATTATTTTAAGATGGTGAATGATAACTTTGGGCATAATGCTGGAGATGAACTTTTAAAGGAAATACAGAAAAGAATTTCTGAAAATATTAGAGTGACAGATTTATTAGCTAGGTTTGGTGGTGAGGAATTTGTTGTTGTAATGCCAGATACCAATGTATCAGATGCGTATACTATTGCAGAGAGAATAAGGAAAATTATTGCCAAAGAACCTTTTATACTTGTGGGTAAAAATACAACCCATAATGTAACTGTGAGCATTGGAATTTCAGCAATGCAAAGATCTGACCTTGATGATGTTAAAAAATTTATAGTACGTGCTGACAAATATTTATATAAAGCAAAAAACAGTGGTAGAAATAGAGTGGTTACTGGTTGAAGTTCTTTCAAATAAGTAGTAACTAAGATTCAAATGATAGCATAAAATTTCTCAACTCCGGAAATTTCGCATTTAACTGCAGAAATAGATATTTATTTAAAAAATACCCTGTAATTTTTAACCCTAGTCTGAATTCTTGATATGAGTAGCTATTTTGTAGGTTGTTATTGTATACATCATGCAACATCTGTGGAAAAGGTAGTAATTTATCTGCATAACAGTCACCTACTTTTTTTGACACTGCTCTACCAGTTTTTGGAGAAATAAATTGTAGATTTTCTTTCACACCTGTTACAGCACATTTTGATAGGTCTAACTTAAATCCAAGTTGCGTAAGAAGCAGAAGCTCTAAGTTAAGGTAATGACTTTGCCAAAACTGGCTATTTCTATATAGTTGAATGAAAAAGCTCTGACTTTAATCGTCTTTTGATTTATTTCTCATTAACAGAAGCTGTACCAACTCAAGCGGCTTGACATTACTTGGCATATTACTCCTATTTGCTATGGCTTAAAGATTTTATATTATATGGGGTATCAGTCGTACTGAGACTTGACTGTGGCAAAGTATCACCAGCTTCACGCAAAATTGATTCTTTAGAAGCTTCTTGAGCTAATTTAGAAAATACTTGTTCTCCTAACTGCAATTTTTTACCCCCATGAAATAACTGAATTTTACTTAATACAGAATCTTTAACCTTTATCATCTCTTCACCACTCATTTCTTTTACGTGCTTTAATATCTTCCCTAATATTTCTTCTTTACTTACCCCTTGTCTACTTGGATCCACAATTAAATTTGCTATTGTATATGTAACTGAATAGTCTACAAAAATAGAGGAAATAGATTGCTCCCCGCGGTCTTGAGTTTTTAATTTTATTATACGTTCCCAAACATTCATCATACATTTTTTTGTTTCTTCAGACAGATCTGGATTCTTCAGTACTTGATCTGATAATGAAGATAAAAAAGTTGTGTAACGTTCACATTCAATCTGACTACACAATCGGATTAATTCCATAAAAGAATCAAAGTAATACTGACCTACTAGCACATTCAACACTGCATAATAAGTATTTTCCTTATAATCTCTATCTAGTAATTTTTTCTTTTGCTCATCATCTAGAAAAGTTCGTATGTATCGTTTGGTAGACCAATTGATTCCAAGAAAAACACTTCTCACCACCATTAGTTTTGAACACTGGAAATGGTCATATTGTTTAGGTTCTTAATAATACTTAATATTAAATTAACAGTAATCCATTTGAGAATAGCAAAAGACCTGCTGCAAAAGGTAATTGAAAAAGTGATGCGAGAGAGGTAGAAGAAGAATAAGCAGATCGAGTAAGGTAAAAAATGAGCTTTAGTTACTATAAAATGAAGAAGCACCCAAGAAACTTTCGTAATATAACAGGTTTAACTATAGAGGAGTTTGAAAAGGTGGTGGAAAAAGTGAGGTCTGAGTGGAAAAAACTTGAAAAACAGAAAAAGTGCCATGGTAGAAGATCACAACTACCAACTCTGGAAGATAAGTTATTTTGCGTAATTTTGTACTATCGCACTTACATAACACATAGATTTTTAGGGTGCCTGTTCAATATGCACAACGCAAATGTATGTAGGTTACTGAAGAAAATAGAGCCATTACTTGCCAAGAAAGTTACTATAACAAAAGATAGAAGTATGACATCAGAAAAAATACTAAAGATTCTGGCTGATGTTACAGAACAGCAAATACAGAGGCCAGAAGATAGTAAAAAACGGAAGAAGTCATATTCAGGAAAAAAAAGAACCAACACTATGAAAACTGAGATTGTTATCGAAGAAGATGGAAGAATTTTATCAGTGTCAAAGTCATATCGTGGTAGAATTAGTGATTTTCGCATAAGGAAACAAGGAAAATATCTACCACTCGATAGCATAAAATATGCCGATTCTGGATATCAAGGTTGGCAAAAATTGCAAAGTAATGTCATATAAAAAGTACCGTAAAAAGCCATTAATTTCAGAGCAGAAAGAGCATAATAGACGATTAGCATCATTTAGAATGAGAGTAGAAAATAAGATCCGTGAGGTAAAGATATTTAAGATTATGTCCCATGTTTACCGCAATTTTCAGAAAAAATATAACCTGAGGTTCAATATTATTGCTGGTATTGTGAATCTTAAGCACTCCTTTTAGTTAACCTTGATTTTAGTCACCCTCCTTCCCTTTTTTTATCGCTTGATTCGCAGCAGGTCTTATGCTATAGATACTCAAATTTATATAATTTAGTAACAGCTTTATAGTGTAAAGAAAGGTTAATATCATTGGGGGGTTTATGCAAATATCTGAGCTTACTACAGAAACTTCAACAACTATAACAGAGGTTTCTATTGAGAACCCAAACAGCGAATTATTTGATGCTGTAAAAAAGGTAACCTTGATAGAGTTAAGGAGCTTATAGAAAGAGGAGCCAGCATTAACACTAAAGGTAGTGATGGCAATACTCCTTTACACTTAGCTGCTAAAGTTGGTAATTTGAGTGTAGTAACCTATCTTGTGGGTGAAGAAAGAGCTGATATTTATGCAAAAAATCAATACGGACAAACACCTATATCTCTTGCTGCTAAAAATAATCACTTAGAGCATGTCTTCAAACCAAAAAATGAGCTAATTTGTGAAGTATAATAGTGATCATATTAAAGAAGATATTAGTTTTTGAAGTGAGGGGAGAATGCTCATAATCCTTGTTCATACGTCTAAAATTGGAAAGCCAGGCAAATGTCCGTTCTACGATCCAACGTTTAGGAATAATCTGAAATCCTGTATCAACCAATTTCTTGGCAATTGTTAGCAAACATCCAGTTTCCAATAAACATCGATTTTGTAATTTACCTGTGTACCCTTGATCGGCAAAAAACTTTCGTAAGGTTGGGGCTTTGCATTTAGCCTGAGCAAAAAGATCTAGAGCACTATCGCGATCTTGAATACTTGCACTGTGTACTTCAGCAGCAATTACAAGACCCACAGTATCTACAATGATATGGCGTTTTCTGCCCTTTATTTTCTTTCCAGCATCGTATCCCTCTCGATCCCCTTTTTGAGTCGTTTTTACTGACTGGCTGTCTATTATTCCCACTGATGGAGTTTCATTCTTACCGATTATCTCTCTTACTTTTTTAACTAGAAAATCATGAATTTCTTGCCATATTCCACTTTTTTTTAAGCGCGAATCACAACTATACACGGTTTTCCATGGTGGAAAATCTTTAGGCAGTTGTCTTCATTGACATCCTGTTCTCATCATATAGCGGATTGCGTTAACAATTGTTCTAATACTATGTTTTCTTGCTCTGCCGGTCTTTTAAGGTTCAAAATATGGCTCTATTATCTTCCATTCTTTGTCACTTATGTCGCTTGGTACATCTTAAAATATATCTTATACCATACTTCTTAACTTCTTTCTACTCAGTTTCAAGACGGGCTCTAACAACCCCAACTTTGATTTTAGTATTTTTTCTTGTGTTGTACTCATATCTGACACTCCTTTAAAATTTGTTTATATTTTTATCTTACTTTATTACCCTGTCAGATTAAGTCTAAACTATTACATCTGCAATCTCTCCTATTTGACCTACCAACAATGAGTATTGGTATTAGCAATGGGATAAAAAACAAATAGCAAACACTGAAATTAAATAAGTACATAAGCAAAGTGCTCTAGTTCGTTTGTGTATCCCTATAACTATCAAGGGCTCTCTCTGCTTTTACATTATTTTGAATATTAGAGCTAGGTTTATCTCCTTTTTCTTTCTCATATAATGACCACCCACATAGTCCAATTACTGCAGGTACAATAAGTGCTGCTAAAAATATAGTCACTATATTTTATATGCTAAATATTTCACTATTAGGGATAATAAGCTAATATTATATCGTAGTTAAACGTTCTATACTCTACTTATCAACGCTCTGCAGGTCAATATAGGAGCAGAGATAAATATTGCAGAACAGGTGCCGATTGCAATGCCAAAAGAAATGATTAAGCAGAAGTCTCTGACCACACCTGTACAAATCAGCACTAAAGGAAGAGCAGCAAGAAGAGTAGTACCTGAAGTTAACATAGTACGAAATAGTGTAGAATTAATGCTAGCATCAACTATTTCATCCATTTCTACATCTTTTCTATTTTTTTTATACTCTCGAATCCGATCGTATATAACCACTGAATTATTGATTGAATAGCCAATCACGGTAAGTAGAGCTGCAACTGATGAAATATTAAACTCAATACTCGTTAAGCTGATAAAGCCAAGAGTTAAAATCACATCATGGATCAGTGCCATTATTCCACCAAGTCCACACTGCCAGCTAAATCTAAGCCAAACATAAAAAAATATTCCAATAATTGCAATTAACATGGCTGATATCCCTTCAAATATCTGCGTTGAGCCTATTTGTGGACCAACATAATCTATTTTACGATAAGTTACTAAATTACCTAATTTGCTTTCTAATATACTTTTAACCTTTTTAATTTTATCTTCATCTCCCTCATCTTTAAACCGCACAACTAAGTTATCACCAGCTTTTGAACTCTGTATCGTAAATCCACTCTCTTTTAATATACCGAGAATAGCATCATCCTTGCTTGAAGATTTTATCTCTATCAAAATTCCACCTGTAAAGTCTATACCCAAATTCATTCCACGCAGCATAAAAGTAAGCATTGAAAAAATGATAAGAATAACGCTAACAAGTGCTGTCAAATTTCTATATTTACTAAATCTTATATCAAGATTATCTGGAATAAGTCTAATTGCCATATTTCCTACTTAAATTGTGATTTTATATACTTTTTAAGCAATCGACTAGCTATTTTCTCTTAGCTTATACTAATAATGATCTTTGATTTACTTAATCTACTTGAACAAGATATTTGATCAAAAAAATGAAAACAGCCTGGTTGTCATTAATAAAGTGCTACTTAAACATCTTTTTTAATCGATTGATTTCATCAGCAAATTTTGGGTCAGTTCTTATGAAATTTTCCACTTGTTTGACTGCGTGTATAACAGTAGCATGATCTCTACCACCAAAATTTCTTCCAATATCTGGTAAACTTTTTTGCGTAAACTTCTTTGCGAAATACATAGCTATTTGTCTCGGCCTCGCAAGACTGCGGAGCCTTCTATTAGATTGCATATCTGCAATCTTTATATTGAAAAATTCAGCTATTTTTTTCTGTATTTCTTCTATTGTGATTGACCTATGATTTGACCTAAGAAGATCAATTAGGGTCTCACTAGCTGATTCTACTGTCATGCTTCTTCCAATTAAAGAGGTATGAGCAACCTTATTTAATGCTCCTTCTAGTTCTCTTATATTGGATTTTATATTCCTTGCCAAAAATTCTAGGACATCCTTTGGAACATACATATTCATTCGTTCCACTTTCGCCTGCAATATACCAAGTCTTAATTCAAAAGTTGTTTCATTAATATCTGCAACTAATCCCCAACCAAGTCGTGATTTTATTCTTTCTTCTACTCCATCAAGATCACTAGGAGACCTATCAGCTGATATAACCAATTGTTTATTTTGGTCTATCAATGCATTGAAAGTGTGAAAAAATTCTTCTTGTGTACTATCTTTACCACTGATAAATTGCACATCATCTACCATCAATACATCTACTGATCTAAATTGCTCTTTAAATAACATAATATCTTTGCTCCGCAGCTGTGAGTAATGATAACGTGGCAGTTAAAGCTTGTAAAGCAATTTTTATATAGCAAGATTCAGCTATTTAATAAAAAGATCGTGGCTAGACCAAAAAATATAAGAGCTGAGAGAATATCAGTTGTTGCTGATGTTAAGATTGAAGACGAAACAGCAGGATCGGATCTTAAACGATGAAGCATTATAGGAATAAAAGTGCCGATAAATGTTGCAATGATCGACATTGCAATCATGGAAACTACGAAAATGATCTCTACTTTTAAACTATGGAACCTTATTGCTAATACTACGAGCGAAATTGTAGATAAAATCACTCCATTTATAAGACCTATTAAAAATTCTTTCATCAGTATTCTTTTTGCATTTTGCTCAGTTAGATATTTTGTTGCGATTGCCCGGATAGTTAGTGTTACTGTTTGGGATCCTGCATTTCCGCTCATCGATGCAATGATTGGCATAATTATTGGCAGTACTATAAAACTTTGTATTACGTTATCGAAAAAGCCAACTACTATAGAACATATTGTTGCAGCTAAGAGGTTAAACAGTAACCAAGGTAGTCTTTTAATTATAGTTTTATGTATAGGGGCATTTATATCAGATTTAGAAGATACACCGCTTATTTTAAGCACATCCTCTTCTGCTTCTTGTTGAACAATTTTGATTACATCTTCAATAAGGATTACACCTATAATTTTACCATTCTTATTTACTACTGGAGCTGATAATAGAGAGTAATCTTTAAATATTCTTGCTACTTCTTCTTGGTCCATTCCAGTTTTAATTATTTTTATATCTTGACTCATTATCTCTTTTATTATTGTTTCTCCTGAGTGAGATATTACCTTATTTAAGTTGAAAATGCCTATGGGTTCTAATTTTGAGTTAATGATGAAAATTTGATAAAATGTTTCTGGTATTTTTTTATAGTTGCGCAAGAATTCCATTAGCTGATTTATCGTCCAATAATATGGAGCTATAACCATATTTTTATGTATCAACCTTCCTGCACTTTCTTCTGGGTATGATAACAATTCCTCTACTAATTTTTGAGTTGCATTGGGTAAGTAGTTAAGTATATTTTCTATAGACTTTCTATCTAAATCTTTCACTATAGCTACTATGTCTTCTATATCAAGAAGCATTAGTAACTTTGCTGTATTTTCTATTCCCAATATTTCTATGATCTCTACTTGTAAATCTGGTACTACATGTACTAAGGCATCACTTAACAAATGTTGATCGAGGATATTAACTAATTTCTCCCTGTGATCATTGATCGAAGTAGATAAAAAATAAGCTAACTGAACGCTATCTATCGTTTTTACAATATTACGAACATTCTCTAATTCTTGATTATCGAGAGACTCTATTAAATCATCAATAGCCTTTTTGTCTAAACCATAATGAGAACTTGTTTTAATATTCATTACTTTACCTTATTTTTTTAATAAATATACACACTTGATTTTATTGAACATTCAAGTATAATAAAATTATTTTGAATTAACTATTATATGGTTAAATTTCTATTTTGTTTGCTGTTATTGTTAGTGATAATAAATATATTAAAGTCTAAAGTATAATGAAAACCCATCCAGAAATCCTTGAATACTTTCAAGGCTTAAATAAAAGTATTTCTCTTATCAGGAGGTGTCTTTGACATAGAAAAATTGAAGTTGCGTCTTGAAGAGCTGGATTCTCAAGCGTCGAATGATAATCTGTGGCAAGATAATCAAAAAGATTACCGTATTATATCTATATGACTTGCTATTACTCCTATACTGCCAACACCAGAAGTTCTGCTCACAAATACCTTTTCAGCGCTTGAAGCTATAGCATATGCAGCAGAGTACGCATCATCATTTGCTATTGCCACAATTCTCTTTTTTGCTCTTGATTCGTAAATAAAATCAGCCAAGTCGAATAAACCGTTTACTTCTCCGCCTGAACTATCTATATCAAGCAGAATAGTTTCTATATCTTTGTTTGATAATGCTTCTTCTACTTCTTCTTGAATTTTCTCATACGATGTCATGCCTAGAAAATCATCAAAAGCTCCTGGTTTTTTGGTTAAAATTCCATGTATTGGTATTATTGCTGTCTTTTCTATATTGTTCTTTACATAGTGTTTTACGTTTTTAAAGATAGGTTGTTTTCCGTTATATAGCGACAACAGGTCAAAGCTTTTTTGCTCTATCATCATCGGCCTACATAGCCAGTTGGTTTGTAAAATTTCCATAAAGTAAACGAGATTTATTTTGTTTGTGTCCTGACATCAGAATCAAAGAAAAGGTTGAAAGAATCAGAACGCTTTTGATCTTCTGCTATTTCTTGGTCAATTTCTTCTACATCGTAACCCATTTCTGATACTACTTCCGATCGACTCTTAAATCCATTCCTTACTGCCATTTGCTGTGCTTGCTGGTCTTTCAGTGGATCCACCCAATCAAATCCCTGTGGTATCCATTTTACTTCTTCTTTCGCTGCTTTTGCCACTTTTTCATCTATACAGAGTTCTCCACACAGTACTGCTAACTCTAGCCATCTATTCCATACTGGTCTGCAAAATTGAAATACCATAATGTTGTGTTGCAGCATAGCGCATCTACGACGAAACTCTATCAGTCCTGCTCTGATTGATGAATAATTAACACCCGTTAAATCTCCTGTTAGTTGCTCATATGTTATCCCTGTGCCTATTGCTATTGCCCTCAGTTGCTGTCTCATGAATGCTTCATAACTTCCTCCAACATCAGACGGCTCTGAAAATTTTATGTCTTCTCCTGGGTCTAAAAGCTGCATAGTTCCTGGCTCTAAACCTGATAGTGCTACTCCTTGCTCATTACTTTCACCTTCTCCTAAAATATTTGCTTCTGGATCAAGTCTCGTAATAAACCCTGCAAACATTGGTAACGCAGCTACAGTACTGGATGTACATAATAATAAAATAGCAATTGAATATTTTAAGCCAGTTGCCTTTTTTTGTTCTGCTACAGATGACTTTTGATTTTCACTATCAGAGTGTACACCATTATGTTGTTCAGTCATAGGTTTTTTCGGCATAACCTGTTTAGTATTGCTTCTATCATTTTTAGTTTTGTCACTCGCATTATCTTCTTCTTTTGACTGAGCGCTATTTTTGGTTTCTGGATTCTTAACATGAATACTATTCTTGCTTCCTTCATCTGCAGTTTCGCTATTTACATTATGTTCTTCTTGTTTTTTCTTAAATAGTGGATTGTTTTCAAAATTAAGAGATGATTGTTGAACAGGACTCTTAGATTGACCTTTTTTTGGTTCAGTGTGACTGCTAATTCCTGATGTAGCCAAATTAGAAGGTTTTTTATTATCCTGTGGAAGTTTCCAATTCTTTAAACCTCCGGATGGTAAAGGAGGTGGTGGCGGAGCTGATGATGGTGTGTTACTATTAGATAAATCATTAGTAAGCATTTTTCTTCCTTATTATTAATATTATATTAATGATAATTAAATTATTAGTACTTGTCAATAATTTATGAGTAAGTTAATACTAAGATAATATATAATAAAAAGAAAAGAGAGAGGAGCAGTCTTCTAAGAAGAAATAGAAGCTGTTTTAAACCTCAAGTCATCACTTTGTTACTACAGCACATTATCGATGTTTTGGTATTCAGAATCATAAAAATAGCTTAGTGTTAGCTATTTTTATGATAACCTCTCTTAAACAATTGATATTTTACAGTGTTTTTGGTAAAATAATAGCTTAAGGCTTAGAATAAAAGTTTATGAGTGAAGCACAAGGTCCAAATATTGCAGAATGGCAGGCACAGCAGCAACACCAGGAAGCCGCTAGTGAGAAAAGTGGTTTCGGTCTTGGTCATAGTGACTCTGTTGCAACAATTGTGGATGGAATGAAGTGGATGTTCAACTTTCATGAAGGAGCAATTGCTGCTTATAATAATGTGTTTGAAGGTTTGGTCAGTGGTAGCAGTCTAGTAACGTTATTTGGGAAATCAGGTAATATGTTTGGCATAAAATTTCTTGAAAGTCTTGCTGAATATTTTTCAGGTGGAGGTGGAGAAGATATGCCATCAGAAGGAATGGGTATGGACTACGGTGATGAGGGGCATCATCCGGATGATTATCCCCACTCTAACAATGAAATAGCTCATAGTGCTGATGGTTTGCATGATATGCATGATGCAGGTGATCATCATGGCCAATCTTTTTCACCTGGTCCTTCACCATCTGTTGGTGATGATCATGAGCTTGGTTACTAAATAACTAAGAAGATTTTATTGTAATTAGTGAAAAAAGTTTCAGTTTTAGGATCAACAGGAAGCATTGGAAAAAAGACTGTAGATTTGCTCTTAAAGAGAAAGGAAGAATATCAGGTGGAAGCACTAAGTGCCAATTCTAACTTTGCTCTGCTAGCACAACAGGCAAATCTACTTAATGCAAAATATGCTGCCATTTCTGATGAAAGGTTCTACAAAGATTTAAAAGAAGATCTACTTGGTACAAACGTCAAAGTAGAAGTTGGTGCTCCAGGTCTAGCAAATGTTGCTTCTCTACCCGTTGATCTCTCAGTTATTGCAATAGTTGGCATCGCAGGCCTTGAGCCAGTTATAAAGGTTATAGAAAGCGGTACTAAAGTTATTGCTCTAGCAAACAAAGAGAGTATTGTTTGCGGTGGTAAGTTACTACTTAAAAAAGCTAAAGAAAGGAGCGTACAAATAATTCCCATCGACTCTGAACACAACGCAATTTTTCAAGTTTTGCAAAATGATGATAAATGTGTAGAAAAGATTATACTCACTGCCTCTGGTGGACCATTTTTAAATTATAGCCTTGAACAATTAAGAAATATCACAGTAAATCAGGCACTAAGTCACCCTACTTGGAAAATGGGAAAGAAAATATCAGTTGATAGTGCAACAATGATGAATAAAGCACTAGAAATAATAGAAGCACATCATTTGTTTAAAATTAGCCCAAATAGAATTGAAGCAGTAGTGCATCCTGAATCGATAGTACATGGAGTTGTAGTTTACCAGGATGGGTTTAGCTTTGCTGTGCTTGCAGAAACTGATATGGAAATTTCCATTGCATATGCTTTGTCTTGGCCAGAAAGATCAACTTTGAACTACAAGTTAGACTTAACAAAACAAAAAAAATTGACCTTTCAAGAACCAGACCACAAATGTTTTTCTTCACTAAAGCTAAGCATGGAAGTGTTAAATTCTTCTTCTCCACATACAAATAGTATTGTTTTGAACGCTGCAAATGAGATAGCTGTTAACGAATTTTTGAAGTCACGAATCGGTTTCTTAGAAATATTAGAGGTAGTAAAATCAACAATAGAAAATTTTGACAAGTACTCTGATATTAAATCACTATCTGACATAACAAGTATCGATTTTGAAAGCCGTATTATTGCTAACAAAATTATTGAAAATAAAGGTATCCGTTCAGCAGAGTGATAAAATAAGGTAGACGAGAAAAGACAACTAAATGGTCAAGTAGACCCATTTCATACTCCTGTCATCCTAGTAGCTGACACTGGGATCCAGAAAAATTTACAAGTAAACTGAGCTTATGCTAAATTCAATGAGATTAAATGAAAACCAGCATCAAGTGCTGGAATGACACCTTACCTGAACAGATAAATCACTAGCACGTTCGTTCACAATAACTTGAGAGAAGCTTACATCATTAATAACTGTATTTGCTCTATACAGAAAACCACATCCTATTGCAAAAAAAAGCAACGAAGTTGCAGCAAGTGGAACTGGGTTGTCAACTACGAAACATAGACCAACAGCAAATACTCCAGATAACAAAAAAGCACAAGCATAATTAGTTTGTTTCCTTTTTTGAGCGACTGCTTCTATCTTTAGGAATTCTGGTTCTATTGCTTTCTTGACATGTCCTGCAATACAATTTCTTGGACTTTTGTTTTCATAGTTTTTAATATTAGGTTTGATATTTGGATGTGTAAGTAATATTTCTATCATGTTTACATTTCCCAACTTGTGTCCCAATTTTGTTTCCAATGCTTAATAACCGATAAAATGCTTAATTAATTTTAGAAAGTTTACTTCGGGAAGGCTACATCAATTAACCATGTTTACGATTAAGATAAGACACGCGAAGTAAAGTTCGATAGAAACCGATACAGAATAAGTTGCAATTTGTTAAGAAACCTATATTCGTACACGCAATTGTCATAAGGTCACAGGTTACACACGCAATGCAGTTGTAACGCGGATTTATTACATAATACTAAAGGATTCAAGAATTCAAATTCAATAATGAGTGTATTAAATAATACCTTCGTCAGTTTGTACATTTAATAAGCTCATTCTGTTTGGATGGGTTTTGGTCCAAAATGAGCCTTAACCTGAGAAAAGGTCATGGGTTATGTGCGTTGAGATCCACGCGGATGGAGCTCGAAAGTTTGCACATAATAAACTCATTACAACGATAAAAGCCAACATTCAAATGCGTGTAAAAGTTAGTTTAATAATTTCACAATGGTAAAGGAAGAAATAAAGGAGATAAAGGTCTAATCTAAATAAATTAAAGTTTATTTAGTATGCAAAACCATGTCTTATCGAGACGGACGTGCGTCGTGTGCCACTGTCGATGTAAATTATGATTCGTCATGAATAACAAGTATGGCAGAATTTTAAAGGGGTTTGATGATATCGGTTACATTATTCCTGTGACAGTTAATTTCGATTGTCAAAAATGCAAATATAGTAGGTAAATAAATGTATTAAATGTTTAATTTAATGAGTTTCTATATTGTTTTAAATATAACAGTCATATCCTCCACATTCAGTATATTATTATAGCACAGGAAACTCGCGCGACGGAAAATAGATGAGCGGTGCTTAATGACATAAAAACTCTTGTAAATTATTGCAAGTGTGTGACAAAACATATAATAAAAATAAAACGTTTGAGAGCAATACATACGTACTTAAACTGTTTTGTACGGTTTTTGACGTTAAGTTTTGTATTGATTTGATGTAAGTCGCATATATATTTAATAAATTCAGTTATTTTAGTTTACTCTGAAAGATCCTCGAAACTATATATTCTTTAAGAGATATATTGAAAGAGTTTATAGTACATATTAAGTTCGAAATCGATGCCTTAGCTAATTAAGTAAAAAAGGTTAATTATTAATTTATTAATCTCGACTGTAGAATAAATATACTAGACAAGTCAAAAACTACAGTACAAATAGATGAAGAAACCACTATTCGCAATCTTGATTATCTAACATTTACTTCTTTTTGCCCTAAAAACGTACCCAAGCATAAAGCAGTTTTAGCATCTGCTAAGGTACAAGATTACATCTCAATTAACTTTCTTGTATACCTGTGTAAGAGAAAAGGGCGCATACATTATGTGAACGATACTGCGCTGGGTGTGCCTAACTTTCTGTGAGTGTGGTATTCGGCAGCGTGTACTGGGCTATTTTCAATAAAACAAGCGTTTTCGAAGCAAAAGCACATGCGATGGCTGAGCGTGGGTTGGCGCGAGTGCGGCGTGCAGTCTGTCCGTGTTGCTGTTCCTCGGCGAAGTGAACGAGACGATCGTCGGCGCGGTTTTTATACGGCTCGCGAAACGTGCGGGGGTCGGGGGCGGTGGTAGGCCGCGCTCCCGCCGGTAAGACGCTCAGCCATCGTTCGGAAATAGTTTTTTATTATTAAAGCTTATAATCTATGTTACAAATTGTTCTTAAATCTATTTATTATTATTTATTACAAATTCGAAGTATAATTTATGACGGTCGTTCACATTCTCCCGCCGTGCATTTCATGCATCTTCATTCGTGAGGACGACCACCTTCTTTACTGCTCTCTTGAGCTTTCCTGCTTTGGTCCTGACTTCGACGACTCGAACTATTCCGTCTTTGCCTGGAAACAGCGCTGTGATTTGCCCCAGGGGCCAGGAATTGCGTGGCAGGTTTTCGTCGACCAGCAGGACAACGTCTCCTTCTTCCGGAACCCGACCTCGACTGCGTGGCTCCCGCCGGTGTTGAAGCAGCGGCACATACTCTCGGATCCAACGACGCCAAAAGATGTCCGCCAGACGTTGACTGTGTCGCCACCTCGCTTTCAGGTTAAAATCACGTTCAGTGAAGCTACCAGGCTGTGGTACTCTGGCTGGGCCACCAAGGATGAAGTGCAGCGGCGTCAGCGATTCCGGGTCGTCAGCAGAGGTCGAAACTGGCGTGAGTGGGCGATTGTTAACAGTATATTCAGCCTCTAGTAGAAGAGTTGTAAACACCTCCTCAGTCGGGTGTCTTTCATTGAGGGTCGCAGCCAGAGCTCGTTTCACCGACTGCACTAGCCTCTCCCATGCACCGCCCATAAAAGGGGAGCCCGGTGGAATGTAACGCCAGCGTATGGTATGCGATGTAGCCTCATTCTTCGTTGCTTGGTGGGCAGCTCTTCTGAGCTCGGCGTCGGCTCCGCGCATGTTGGTCCCGTTGTCGCTAGTTATCTCGGTCGGGCATCCTCGTCGAGCCATCATTCGTCGCAAAGCCATTATCGCGCTGTCCGAACTCAGGGACCCTGCTACCTCTAAATGAACTGCTCTTGTCGTCAGGCAGGTAAATAGCGCGACGTACCGCTTTTCATGTCTTCGCCCCACAGTGACACTGCATGGGCCGAAGTAATCTAGACCCACGAAAGTAAATGGACGTTGATGGTGAGCTAATCTCGTACCAGGGTGATCGCCGGTCGAAGGTGAAGCTGGTTTCGCTCGCAAACGACGACATTTAATGCAGCTCTTTACAATGCTTCGTGCAGTCGGTCTCAGGCGCAACACCCACAGGCGCGCGCGCACCTCGTTGACAACAGTCTCTGTACCGGCGTGGTGGTTTTGCTTGTGCACCCAGGTAATGTACAATCGTGTGTAGGCGTTACCTCCATCCAAGATCGGTGGGCTGCGTCGCTCTTCGGGAAGCTGTGTGGCCGAGTCTATGCGTGACCTTAACCTCATGATGCCCTCATCGTCTAATGTTACGCTAAGCGCTCGTAGTTGACTATCTCTATGTATTGGTAATTCTTTGCTCAGCAGGTGCAAGTCATCACTGAAGCTCTCGGCTTGGGTAGCTCTCCACCAAAGTTTCTCGGCTGTCTGTAGATGGTGGCTTTCAAGGGGCACGTAGCTCGGTGCCGTTGCAAGCGATGGCGGCCCCGCGCGCGGTTTTGCCACTGGTCGTTGTGATGTCATCTGCTTCCATAGGTTATCTCCGTCGACTCGACGCGTTCGTTTCGTAGTGCTCGCAGTGATGGTGGCTCGCCCAGCGCGGCACAGTTCGATGAACTGCAGCACTCTGCCCGTCGCTCTGACCAGGCGCAACCAGGAAGAGAACCTCGTGACATCGGGCAGCGCATCGATGAGATGTGGTGAACCGCGTGTGGTTAAGGCCACACGCTCCTCCCCGGTGGGCGGGGACTGCGTGAGTTCTGGCTCCGACGGCCAGGACGATTCCGGTTGGTAGAGGAATTCTGGCCCGCGGAACCAGCGGTGTTCGCGGCAAAAGCCGCTCGGCGTGCCGCGAGTGGCATCATCGGCGACGTTGAGTGCTGTGGGCACCCATCGCCACTCGCTGACCTTTGTCTCGTCTTCTACCTCCGCCACCCGGTGGGCGACAAAGGGTTTGTAGCTGCGTGGCCCGGCTCTCAGCCAGGCGAGCACAGTGCGCGAGTCTGTCCAAAAGACCCGGCGCGCTGGCTTCAAGTCGTGCTCGGCCTCAACCGTGCGGGCTAGGCGGCAGCCCAGCACGGCCGCCTGGAGTTCCAGGCGCGGTATCGATGTCGTCTTTAGCGGGGCCACCTTTCCCTTGGCCATAGCCAGGGACAGGTGGGCGGTGGCGCACTGGGTGACAGCGCGCCAGTAAACGGCGGCGACGCAAGCGGTTTCGCTCGCGTCCACGAAGGTGTGCATCTCTAGATGCACTGCGGTGGCATAGTGCGGATAGCACCGTGCGATGCTGAGGTGTCGCAGCTGGCGCATGTGACTCAACCACACGAGCCACGCCTGGTGCAATTCGTCAGGTAGCTCGTCGTCCCAGCCGACGCCTAAGCGCCAGGCGTCTTGTAGCAGGCGTTTCGCTGGCATGGTTACAGGGGTGACTAGACCTAAAGGATCAAACAAAGACATTATAGTTCGAAGCGCTTCTCGTTTGGTCGGTCGTTTTGTTCCTTCAGCTATCTCAGGCTGGACTCTCTTGAGATCTAGATTGAAGGCCAGTAGATCTTCCGTCGGCTTCCAAACGAGCCCCAGTGTTTTCTCATCAGAGCTTGCCTGTAGATTCACCTCATCACCTCGATTCTCTTGTGTTGGGGCTATAGCTTCGAGTACCTCTGGATGATTTGATGCCCATTTTTGTAGTTGGAACTGTGCTTGACGATGAACATGATCCACACTTGATGCGATACGAATAGCCTGTTGTGGTGAGTCGAAAGACTGTAGATAGTCATCCATATAGTGATTATAATTTATTGCATCAGCAGCCTCAGGATATGCTTGACGATGTTCTTCTGCATTTCTGTTCTTAATATATATGGCAGTGCACGGTGATGAAGCAGCTCCGAAGATGACGCTACGCATGCGGTACTCTGTAGGTGGACCCTCGCGCCGGCCTTCTCTCCACAAGAAACGCAGCGCATCTCTGTCCTCCTCGCGTACAGAAATTCGAAGAAACATGTCCCGGATGTCACCGGTCACGGCGACACATCTCTGGCGAAAGCGCATCAATACTCCAGGAAGAGACTGTAAAAGATCGGGACCAGTTAGCAGCACATCATTTAGACAAATTCCATGAGTGCGGGCTGCAGCGTCTAGCACGATTCTAGGTTTCGGTTTCGATGGATTCACCACGGCGAAATGTGGCAGGTACCATGTGCGGCCTGCTCGCGGCGTTGTAGTTGCCACCTCTGCGTAGCCGTTTTTCAACAGGCGTGACATCTGTTCGTTGTATTGTCGTTTAAGATCTTCGTTCCTATCCAGCTTTCTTTCGATTCCCTCGAGACGTCTCATTGCTGCTTCTTTATTGTCAGGGAGTACGACCTCGTCGTGACGCCAAAGCAGCCCAGTTTCAAAACGGCCATCAGGTAGACGGCGACTCCTTATGTCAAGCAATGCCAAGGCTCGGTCGTGTGGGTCATTCTTAGGGCGCTTAGGTTCGATTCCTATCGCGTCGAGATCGAAAAACCTCTTCATGATCGTTTCCATTCGCTCTTCTTCATCGTTGTGGACTGTATTCAATTTCGAAACTATATGTACGTGATGCGTTTTGTGTTTACTTGGGCCATGCAATACCCAGCCAAGCTCGGTTAGTGATGCCACTGGTTGGCCTCGCGCGCCGCTCCTTACTGACCTCGAAACGATAAGATTCCAGTTATCCTGGCCAATCAATATGGTCGGCGTGCCACGATGGTATATGAGGTCCTGGCTGATTTCTTGCAGATGTGAGCATTCACTTAATGTAGGTTCATCTATGGTCTGGGATGCGAGATGTAATCGTTCTATTGTCCGCGCAGTGAATATGTGCTCGGTAGTTGCATTTCTTCCCTTAATGTTCAGCGATACACACATTGACGATCTTGCGCTGACTTGTGCACCTGCAACACCTTCGATGTGTAGAGGCTCTATCGGTCCTGTAACACCAACAAATTGAGCTATATCTTCCTCTATTAGTGTGATAGTGGAGCCTTCATCTAGAAGTGCAAAGGTCTCCACGGTTGCTTGAGAGCCACTTACTTTTACTGGAATGACCTTTAAAAATGCCCGTTCAAAAGTCCTGGGTCTTGCTGAAGTAACAACAGCAGTGTCGGGCTCTACTCTTCCAGAAGTCTCTTTCTCAGTATGCAGAAGGGAATGATGTGAGCCTTTGCAATCATTTATTCCACAAGGTTTGTAACTGCAGCGATGATGGAAAGACCTCTTACTGAGGCAACGAAAACAAGCATTTATCTCTTTTGCCTTTTCCCACCTATCATTAACACTTAATTCTTTAAAGCGTGAGCATCGTTGAATTACATGTTCATCATTACATACCGGACATAACATTGTACTTGTTTGCTTGCGGGCAGACATGTGCTTAACCTGCACTGTATGCTTGCGCTCGGTTGCATCTGCTGGCGTAGGCTGCGTGGCATAGGCATGCTGAGGCTTCTTTTGCAGTGGAGGTGTGCAGTACTGCGTAGTCTCTGCTTCTGCATATCGGCTACATAGCTCTGCTTGTCTGGCAAGAAAACATGACAATTTTATTAAGTCAGGCTCATCTTCAGACCTCTCCGCAGCATAGTCATACCACCGGAATCTCATAGTTGCTGTCATCTTTGATACTACAGATCTTACTGCCTCGGGGTTGTGTAAATAATAATTCTTTTTTAATGCACGCACCACAGCTACGATATTCTGTATACGGCTGGCAAAAATGCACAAGTCTCTCGGGCTCTCAGTTAATTTAGGGAGTGACTTTACCTTCTCAATCTCTGCCATGACCAAGGCATCTGGGCGTCCGAATCTCACCTCCAGCAGTCGCATTACCTCCTCAGGCTCCGACTCAGCCACAAACAGCGATATCGCAGCCTCTTTCGCCACGCCTCGCAAGCATCTTCTCAATCTCAGCAGATTCTCCACCTTGGTGAAGCGGCGGTGGGTGTCACGGTAGGCGGCTTTGAAAGCCAGCCATTCACTGCTGGAGCCACTGAAAGATGGTAACTCATAAATATATTTGAGCGGTGCGTGTGATGTTGTGGCCCGCGTGGCCTCAGACAAGGCCGCTGCGAGCGCTGATACGTCGATCATCTGTGGTGCGCCCGGGGGGTCCGCAGCCGTGTATGCAGCCGTAGGCTGCTCAGGCTCGAGCAGCGCAACGTTATCGTTGATGGGGATGCGCCTCTTCTCTTGTGAATCCAGCCAACTTTTTACACGCGCGGATTTATTGTGTTCCACGCTGACTTCACTCTCTTCGTCTGACCCAGCTGCTAGTTCGGCGTCAATTCTATCAAACTCAGCTTTTGCGAGGGCTGTAGCAGCATGTGCCTCCTCTAACTTGGCCTTGGCAAGGCGTTCCAGGGCTTCGGCATACATGACGCTTTTCTTTGAGCTTGTCGACCTCGCTGACCGATTCTTCGCTCGCACGCTGCCCTCTTTGCATTTAACACTGGCGGCGGGCGTCACTACCAACTGTACTGGCGCTGGACCTGGTTCACTAGCTGCATGCGGGTACCGGCCCGGCTCAGACTCGATTTTCATAGCTAGCCGTTTCGATTCTACAGACCGCGTGATCACCATTTTTTCTTTTCTTTAAACGAAACGATGCTTCTTCTAGGTAATCGACGCGTACCTACTAAGCATTCTGCACACACGAGGTTAGCGACGCGTACCTACTAAGTACCTATTCTGCACACACGAGGTAATCGACGCGTAATAAGTATCACAGAACACTATAACCTAGCGGCTAAGAATTCTACACACACGAGGTAATCGACGCGTACTAAGTATTCTACACCCACGAGGTAATTGACGCGTACCTACTAAGTACTCTGCACACACGAGGTAATCGACGCGTACTAAGAATCACAGAACACTATAACCTAGCGGCTAAGAATTCTACACACGAGGTAATCGACGCACACTAGGAATCACAAAACACTATAACCTAGTGGCTAAGAATTCTACACACGAGGTAATCGACGCACACTAGGAATCACAAAACACTATAACCTAGTGGCTAAGAATTCTACACACGAGGTAATCGACGCACACTAGTTAGGTACTTAACAAAGAACACTAGGTTAGGTACGTAGTCGCGTTGATTTATATTAATTCTATATTAAATATAGCTCACGGTACAAATACTAGTCAATATATACGCACTAGATATTCAATGGAAACACTAGACACTCGACAAGCAACACTCGGTACGTAGTTGCAATAAACTTAATTAATTAACAAACAGGCCACGATGCAAACACTAACCTATACACTAAGTAATCGACACGAACACTAAATTATCGACACGAACACATGAAAATCTAGAATATACTTAGGTTAGCAAATAACACACTATTCATAACACACTATCACCAATACACTTTTATACGAAACGATTTATAATATTCATGTAATGGCGGCAGCGGCGTCCGAAGCGAAGCGTAGTTAAGCACAATCCGGTTCGAAGGACCAAAAATGTGAACGATACTGCGCTGGGTGTGCCTAACTTTCTGTGAGTGTGGTATTCGGCAGCGTGTACTGGGCTATTTTCAATAAAACAAGCGTTTTCGAAGCAAAAGCACATGCGATGGCTGAGCGTGGGTTGGCGCGAGTGCGGCGTGCAGTCTGTCCGTGTTGCTGTTCCTCGGCGAAGTGAACGAGACGATCGTCGGCGCGGTTTTTATACGGCTCGCGAAACGTGCGGGGGTCGGGGGCGGTGGTAGGCCGCGCTCCCGCCGGTAAGACGCTCAGCCATCGTTCGGAAATAGTTTTTTATTATTAAAGCTTATAATCTATGTTACAAATTGTTCTTAAATCTATTTATTATTATTTATTACAAATTCGAAGTATAATTTATGACGGTCGTTCACACATTATAATATTTTGAACATAATTTAAGATGTTCGCCATATGTCGGATATTCTATATTTGAAAGGTGTTCTTCGTGTCCTAAATGCAAGGTGGAACGACATCTGCGAGTTGCGGTTGAATCACGACGGAATCAATGCAAACACCTGCTGTCGTGCCGCCGGACCATTTTTTTAAGCTTCGCCTTTCCTCACAGGTGCGTTTCGTTAGCATATGGCAACATAATATCAAATTACCATTTGCCATTAAATAAAAACAAAACAATATGCATTGATGACTTCCTATGTCATTATTTACCTGTTATATTATTTTTTACTCGTCAAGAGATAGGCTTCATTGTACAGTGTCCAATGAAATATAATATCAACAAACAACCAGACGTTAGTTTAATAGGGAATAAGAAAAAAAACAACTATTAATTGACTTCTAGGAATACTTTTGAGCTGTTGGCGAATTGCTTCCATTTATACTTTACACGTTTTTCCAGCCTTCTGGCATTTAGGTCATCTGGATCGAATCCAAAAGCTTTAGCTGGACACGTGAGAAAACTCAATGTTTACAATACGACTTTGTATTAAACATCTGTAGAATTATGATGCGACACAAATTATATCAATATCATGGTATTTCAGTGTACATCATAGGTTTTTAGTAATTTATCATAGTTAGGCAGGCATGCATATTTATTGATGAACAGCAATTGAAAAAGATTTATTTATCACGTCAACTTCAGATAAAAAGGGAGAAAAGAAAACAATGTAATGAATAATTAAGTTTCATTACACTCTCATAACGCTCAAAGGGAATACACCAAGCTGACAACAAAAAGCTTTTTCATTTTCCCTATAAAACAATGGGCTTATGTGAGAGACTTTTACTATTATCTTCCGAGCCGAGTCATGAGAACAGATGGAAGATGCTCTGGAATTACCTTATACGCTTCACCTTCTTTATATCTTTTCAACTGGTCCTTAGCATCTTTTTCTTTTTTATCCAATTCTCCTTTCTTAGCAAATTTTAGCTCTATTCCAACTGGGGGGTATTCTTTTTTTTGATCAGTAGCATTTATAACCAAAATAACATCCAACTTCTCTCCACCACCTATTTGAAATTCAGTAATAACTTTTATATTATCTTCTCCGTAGCTACTAAATAAACCATGCAATACAGCTTGAAATGTAGCCTCATTGCTTATTAATGATTTGAAAGGATGTAGTATATGAGAAATTTCTTCAAATAGTTTTTTGTAATCATCATATTTACCAGATTCTATAGCTTTGCTCAAAGCTGCTTTAAATTTTTTATTTTCCACAATTCGAGTAAAATTACCTTGTAAAATTTCTTTACCTCTTTTGTATTTGTCCAATGAGTCATACGTATTTACTGTAATTCCCTTATTCTTATTACAGTACTGATCAAATGGATTCTTATTACTAGGCGTACTGTATAAGTTACAGGTTATTTCTTGTATCTTTATGTCATTGACGTTTTGAATTCTCCTAATATTTTCAATAGGAATTCCTTTATTATCTGGCACTCTCAATGCAAATTCATTTTTTTCATTTATGTTGAGTATAAGCACCTTCTTACCTAAAGTTAGCACTATAGTTGTAACACAATCCTCAATACTTTCTTTTGCTGCTTCTGGGCGTTTCTGTGATCCAGTAACCATTTTATCATTTTGATCATAAATAAAATGATTTATCCCCCTTAGTAAATAATATAATAATAGAAAATATAGTTAATATTAAAGAAAAAATTATTTTTATTATTTCAAATCAAAGAATAGTTTAAATAAAATAATAATTTTGGAGATTATTGATAAAGATATTCTTTTTCTTTGAAGTTTTTAAAGTAAATTACTTAACTTTGATTTACAAGACCAATATTTTTTATTAAACTATAAAAACAAATGATAATTTTAAATATATGATTTGTTGTGATAATTATATTTATTGTAGGTAATTTAATTTTTATTTCTAAACATAAACATTTATTAATTGTTTTATTAAGTTTAGAATTTATAGTATTAAGAATTTTTTTTTTTTTTTTAATTTAAGCTGCTAACTTAATTTTTAGTGGTTAAATTCCATTAATATTTCTATTTATATAGTTTAATTAAAACATTACATTTTCATTGTAAAAATAAAATATATTTTTTTTATGAATATTTAAAGATAAATTTATCTCCCTAATATCTTCAATATTATACTCTAATTTATAAGCTATTTAAATTTAAATACCCATTAATATAATCATTAATAATATAAATATTATTCATATAACAAATCTATATAAATAAATCTTAAAATTATTCATTTGAAAAATATTATAGAATGAAGAATATTTTTTTATAATTATTATTATTCCATACCCTCTATATAATTCTCTTCAACCTAAATCAATAGTTTTAGATAAATTTTGACCAAAATTAAGAAAATAATATCTAATTCCATAAGTAGATAAATTTGGCATAAATCATATAACTCTTAAAAAACTTCTTAAATTATAAGTTAAAATAAATTTATTTATAGAATAAATTTTTATATTTCTAATTAAATACCCTATTAGTCCTCCCACTAATCTAACATAAATTACTATTATTTTTATATTAAAAGGTAAATAAATTATATACGGATAAGAAAAAATTAATCAACTTAAAAATCTTCCTCTAATTACTCTTATAAATAATAAAACAAATATTCTTTTTAATATCGTATAATCTTCATCATATAAATTATAAACTCTAATTAAATTATAATCATTAATTATTAAATATATAATTAAACGAAATCTATAAAATATAGTTAATCCTGTAGATAAATAATATAATAAAAAAATTATAAAATTTAAATTTCTAAAACTTACTATTTCTAAAATTAAATCCTTAGAATAAAATCCAGCTAAAAAAGGAATACCACATAAAGCTATATTAGAAATATTTATACATAAAGAAGTAAGAGGAATATAAAAACTTATTCCCCCTATAAATCGAATATCTTGTATATCATTTATTATATGAATAATTACCCCCGCACATATAAATAATAAAGCCTTAAATATAGCATGGGTTAATAAATGAAAAAAAGCTAAATCAGGTAAACCTATTCTTAAAATTCTTATTATTAAACCTAATTGTCTTAAAGTAGATAAAGCAATAATTTTCTTTAAATCAAACTCATAATTAGCAGCAATTCCGGCTATAAATATTGTTAAACCAGATAATAATAATAAAAATTTTAAAAATAAAGTATTTACTAATAACATATTAAAACGAATTAATAAATAAACCCCTGCTGTAACTAATGTGGAGGAATGAACTAAAGCTGAAACTGGAGTTGGGGCTGCTATAGCTGCAGGTAACCAAGATCTAAATGGAATTTGAGCTCTTTTAGTTATAGCAGCCATAATAATTATTCTACTTACTATAGTTATTTCTCAATCATTATTTATAAATTCTAAATAAAAAATATAATTTCATCTCCCATAATTTATTATTCAAGAAATAACTAATAAAATAAAAACATCCCCAATTCGATTAGAAAGTGCTGTTAATATTCCAGCATTATAAGATTTTAAATTTTGATAATAAATTACTAAACAATAAGAAACTAACCCTAAACCATCTCACCCTAATAAATAAACCTTGAGTTATTTGAGATATAATAAATAAACCTTGAGTTATTTGAGAATCATTATTAGATATAATAGCATGATGGGCTCATGTGATAGAAACTCCTGAACTAATTAAAATAATAGTATTAAGAAGTGGAATTTGAAATGGATTAAAGGGAGTAATTCTTGTAGGGGGTCAAATAGCTCCAATTTCAATATTAGGGGCTAAACTACTGTGAAAAAAAGCTCAAAAAAAAGAAATAAAAAAAAAAATTTCAGAAACAATAAATAAAATTATTCCTCATCGTAATCCTTTTGTTACTAAAATAGTATGCTTACCTTGAAGAGTACCTTCTCGACATACATCTCGTCATCATTGATATATTGTTAAAATTATGAAAACAGTTAATAATTGTCCTGTAATAATATAAGGGTCTTCAACAGGTCGAGCACCAATTCATGTTAATAAAATAATTGTTACAATTATACATCAAAATAAAATTTGATTAATTGGGTAAAATTGAATTCCTTGAATTTTTTTATTAAAGGTAAAAGGTAAAATAATTAAAATAAGAATAGATATAACTAAAGCAATCACTCCTCCTAATTTATTTGGGATAGAACGAAGAATAGCATAAGCAAATAAAAAATATCATTCAGGTTGAATGTGAACTGGAGTTACTAAGGGATTAGCTGGAATAAAATTATCAGGATCTCCTAATAGGTAAGGATTAGTTAAAGTTAAAATTGTTAATAAAAATAATAAAATAATAAATCCAATAATATCCTTAAATGTGAAAAATGGATGAAAAGGAATTTTATCTAAATTTCTATTTAATCCTAAAGGATTATTTGAACCTGTTTGATGTAAAAATAATAAATGAATTATAGTTATTATAGCAATAATAAAAGGTAATAAAAAATGGAAAGTATAAAATCGAGTTAAGGTGGCATTATCTACGGCAAATCCTCCTCAAATTCAATTTACTAATATAGTTCCTAAATAAGGAATAGCAGATAATAAATTAGTAATTACTGTAGCTCCTCAAAATGATATTTGTCCTCAAGGTAAAACATAACCTATAAAAGCGGTTGCTATTAGTAAAAATAAAATAATTACACCTACTATTCAAGTATATTTTAAATTGAAAGATTCATAATAAATTCCTCGACCAATATGTAAATAAATACAAATAAAAAAAAAAGATGCTCCATTTGCATGTAATGTTCGAATTAGTCATCCATAATTGACATTTCGACAAATATAATTTACTCTATAAAAAGCTATTTCAATATTAGCTGTGTAATATATTGTTAAAAATAATCCTGTTAGAATTTGTACAATTAAACATAATTATTACAGGACAATTATTAACTGTTTTCATAATTTTAACAATATATCAATGATGACGAGATGTATGTCGAGAAGGTACTCTTCAAGGTAAGCATACTATTTTAGTAACAAAAGGATTACGATGAGGAATAATTTTATTTATTGTTTCTGAAAATTTTTTTTTTATTTCTTTTTTTTGAGCTTTTTTTCACAGTAGTTTAGCCCCTAATATTGAAATTGGAGCTATTTGACCCCCTACAAGAATTACTCCCTTTAATCCATTTCAAATTCCACTTCTTAATACTATTATTTTAATTAGTTCAGGAGTTTCTATCACATGAGCCCATCATGCTATTATATCTAATAATGATTCTCAAATAACTCAAGGTTTATTTATTACTATTATTTTAGGAATTTATTTTACAATTCTGCAAGCTTATGAATATTTTGAAGCCCCTTTTACTATTGCCGATAGTATTTATGGATCAGTTTTTTTTATAGCTACAGGATTTCATGGTCTTCATGTTATCATTGGAACTTTATTTTTATTAATTTGTTTAATTCGTCATTTAAATAATCATTTTTCTCAATCCCATCATTTTGGATTTGAAGCTGCAGCCTGATATTGACACTTTGTAGATGTAGTATGATTATTCCTTTATATTTCAATTTATTGATGAGGAAATTAATTATTTATATAATATATTTAGTATATTTGACTTCCAATCAAAAAGTTTAATAATTTTAATATAAATAATTATTTTAATAATAAATATTTTTTTTTTAATCATATTAATTTCTAATGTTATAATATTTTTATCAATTATTTTATCAAAAAAAACTTTTTCAGATCGAGAAAAATCTTCTCCCTTTGAATGTGGATTTGATCCTAAATCTTCTGCTCGTATACCTTTTTCATTACATTTTTTTTTAATTACAGTTATTTTTTTAATTTTTGACGTTGAAATTGCATTAATTTTCCCTATTATCCCGCTATTTAAAATAGTAAATTTTTTTTTATGAGTTAAAGTTAGTTTTTTCTTTATTGGAATTTTACTTATTGGAGTATATCATGAATGAAACCAAAATATATTAAATTGAACAAATTAGGATTATAGTTTATAATTAAAACATTTGATTTGCATTCAAATAATATTGAAATTTCAATTTATCTTAAAATAAGAAGCAATTTTGCTACTCAAGTGTTATTTGCTTAACAAATTTACTGAAATAGGCATGGCTAAGTTTGATATAGCTTCATGAATTTATTATACATTACCCACTATCCGAAGAGCTGTGCAACAAAGCCATCCCAGTGTCAAGCACTGGGATGACAAGAAGAAAGAGTACTGGCATTACATTAAATGATTCTCCTTATTTTAGCATTAAACGCGATGAAGAAAATCATTTATAATCGCTATAGCAACTAGTGTTGAAACCTGACGTACCTTTTGGCTTGACAAACGAGAGTTTTTATCTGATTTGACAACAAGGGCTTCTAGATGACTTTGAAAGTAAATATTACTATGCTTATCTTCGATAGCTTCTATTAATCCTTCATTGGCAAACGCTGCAATTTTATATCCAAGTAGCTCTAGCCTTCTTCTATTCTCTGTAGTATTACTTACTGTACCTGAATGAGCATTCGGAAAATAAGTTGAAAACCAGCCATTTTGATTAGGTAGTAAAAATCTAGCTACCACTTTTTCCAAACTACTACCTGGAACAATTTTTATCTGCTGAAGAGGTATATTCTCTTTTTGTGGATAGGATGCTGATTTTAAATGATTCTTCTCATCATTAACAACATTTGTTATTTCAATTTCTTTTGCATGCATAATGTCTTGTAAACCACCGCATATGGCAAGCAAATGAATTGTAGGATTGTCATCTACTATTTTTACAATTGCTTCATTCACAAGCTGGCGGTAAGGGTTAAGAGCTGAATGAAAGTTATCTGAAATAAATATTCTGTTTATCTTTTGCTCTTTGATAAATTTTGCAACTTCAACTTTTATTCGATCTAGTATCAGCTTTTTTGCCAATATTTCATCTTGTTTTGCGAACTCTTCTTGGATTTCTTTTAGATTAATTATTTTGTCGTAGTCAATGAATATAGTTTTAACCCCAAAATTATTGAATATCTCATAGATATTTTGAGATTCATCTGTTTGCAATAAACCAACAATTATATTATAATTTACTGCATTCTCTGCTGTCAAAGCAGATGGTTCTTTGTTTACTTTTTCACTATAAGCGATATTACTTAATAGTAGAAATGTAATTAATAGTATATTAAATATTCTATTGTAACATTTATACATTATTTCCTAAATAATTATATTAATATTATAATATATTATAATATATTATAGAACATTAAGAAAAAGAATGTGGCCTGAGCAGGAATCGAACCAGCGACACAAGGATTTTCAGTCCTTTGCTCTACCAACTGAGCTATCAGGCCAACTACGTACTTTCATTTTTAGATAAAAAACGTTATCATGTCCATCAAAAGTTTTTGAAGTATAGAAACAAAGAATGAACATTAGTAACAAAATAGGAATTTATCCTGGTACATTTGACCCCATAACTTTTGGGCACCTTGACATAATAAAAAGAGCATGTAAGCTAGTCGATAAGTTGATAATTGGTGTTGCAGAGAATGTTAATAAACATACTAATTTTGACATAAGACTGCGCACAAGCATGGCTAAAAATGAAGTGAAAGGAGCAGGAATTGATGCAGATATTATATCCTTTAATGGGTTGCTAGTGAAGTTTGCCAAAGAGCAAAATGCTTCTGTTATTATTAGAGGACTGAGAGCAGTATCGGATTTTGATTACGAGTTTCAAATGAGTTGGGTAAATTATAAGCTCTTTCCTGAAATCGAAACTATATTTCTTCCTGCATCTGAGGATACTCAATTTATCTCATCAAGTTTTGTAAAGGAAATAGCGAGATTAGGAGGAGATGTTAGCAACTTTGTGTCAAAAAGTGTCCAAAGTGAATTGATTAATCTAAATAGGGTAGAAAATGGAGAATAAGTATTTGTTGTCTTTTTTATTTCCAAACGAGTATGTTAGATGTGTAAAATATTGTAAGCTAAAGGAGAGACATGTTAAAAGTGAGGGATAATAATGTAATAGTTTGCTGCCGTGGTGATGAAAATGATGATGGTTCTGGTCATCCAATAGTATACTTACACAAAGAAGGAGAAATGTATTGTCCTTATTGTAATAAGTCAATGGATGAAATAGTGAGTGCCGAAGAATTTCAATCTGTTGAGGTGAAAGTAATAAGCAAGAAGGAAAGAACCAAAGGTTAATAGTACTTCATTTTTTTAGCTTATGTAAATAGCAATAAAGGGGGCAGTAAAGATGAAACTGTCCATACGGTCAAGTACTCCTCCATGGCCTGGTATAATACCTCCACTATCTTTAACATTGTAAACTCTTTTGATGAGTGACTCAGTGAAATCTCCAAGTTGGGCTAGAATAGCAACTATCAAACCAATTATTGGAGAATAAAAAATTGGAAATAAACTCAAAAATATTGAGCCAAAAATTGTACACACTATTCCAGCTAAGACTGCACCAAAAAGTCCTAACCAAGTTTTCCCAGGGCTAATGATTGGACAAATTCTAGTTTTACCAAAATTTTTGCCGAAAAAATAGGCAGCAATATCGATGCTCCAAATAGTTAAGATAAGCCATACTAATGCATATTTTCCCTGTGGTAGATTATATAGGCATATTAGCGAGGCATTTGGTAGTGCGATTAATAGTAATGCGAAAATGTATAAGATTCTATTGCCCTGAGTTAGATTATACCATTCAAAAGAAGATAAAACTGCAATTGAAAAAATTAGTAGATAAAATGATAAATCACTGAAATATGTAGCAAAAGAAAATATGAGTAATATTACTATTGAGGACAATATTCTAACCATAAAGTTATTATCTACCATATTTTTTTTCTCTTTTCGTATAATCTTCTAGTGCTTTGGTCAAATCTTGACAAGAAAAATCGGGCCACAAAGTATCACAAAAATACAATTCAGCATAAGCTGCTTGCCATAATAAAAAATTGCTTAACCTTTTTTCGCCACCAGTGCGAATTAATAAATCCAATTTTGGCAAATCTTTAGTATACAGAAATTTTTCAAATTCCTCTTCCAATACGCAATCAATATTTCCTTTTATGACGTTGTTGATAGCATGTATAATTTCCTGCTTTGCTCCATAACTAACTGCAACAGTGAGTAATAGACCATCGTTCTTATGTGTCACTTCTTCTGCTTTTTTGATTTGATCGAATATTTTACTGGGCAATAGACTTAAATTGCCAATAAAATTTAACTTAATGTTACAATTGTAAATGAATTTCATTTTATCTTCATTAGTTAAAGTGTAGTAAAATAAATTAAATAGGTAGTCTGTTTCGTTTTCAGATCTGAGCCAATTTTCCATGGAAAATGCATACAAAGTTAAGTAAGGTATGGCCAGGACTGTGCAATGCTTAGCAATATCAAATGCAACCTCACTGCCTTTTCTATAGCCATCAATTTTTACCCTTCCTTGATTGTTTGCCCACCTACCATTACCATCCATAATAATTGCTAGATGTTTTGGCAGAGATTCTAGATTCAACATTTGAATTCAACCTGTTCTAATTAGCTTAATGTCTATATCTCTGTATGAAACGTTCACTATATCCACCTAAAACTATATTATTACTGAAAAATCATTGATAGTCTATATTACAAAAATTTTCTCAACCTCGGTGTCAGCTGCCAGTGATTTTACTAAGAAATATGGCAAAAATGGTCTAAATTGAGCGTGTTTTCTTAATTTGATGCGTATGGTTTATTTAACACCCTCTTAAATTTATAAAGCAAAACCTTGGATATAAACACTTTTTAAGCTATGTCATGATATGTAACTGACTTGCATTTTTTCTTTCCGTGTCCCACTTAAGACATTACTAGGCCCATTTTTATCTTCTAGTAGTTTTATAATATCGCTAAGACTAGAATGACTACACATGGATTTTAACTCTTCAAAAGGAGTAAAACCGATTCCATTAACAACTTTCTGATTTCCTAGTAATTCTATTGTATCTACGTAGTTAAGATTATCACGATAAAATATGAGTCGAAATTTTTTAATGTTAAAAGAAATGATATTTTCAACAACCTCCTGATTTTTTAGTAGTCTTACAATATCGCTAAAGAGAAACTTATCATTACAAAGTATGAATTTAAGTTTTTCATAATCAATAAAATTGATGTGCTCAACAACTTGTTGATTTTCTAGCAACCTTATAATCTTGTAACTGCTACTAGTATAATTGCTACTATTAAACTTATCGCTATTATGAATGAGTTCAAATTTTTCATAATCAATAAAACAGAGGTATTCAACAACTTTTTGATTTCCTAATAACTCCATAATATTTTCACCACTAAACTTATTACTCTTGAGTATAAGTTGAAGCTTTTTATCACCAATAGAGTTAATTCGATCAATAGAACTCTGATCTTTTAGTAATTCTGTAACATTTTGCTCACTAAGCTTACCATCACTCTCAACTATCATCCATTGAATAAGACGGATATTCCTAATATCATTTTGATTTTTTGGTGGTATTCCCACATCTGCATCGTTGCAAAACTGAACATCATCAACATGTTTTTCATTAATTCCTTTATTTCCTAGTGCTTCTTTAGCGAAGTTATTCGGATCATTTTTTTCATCTTCCTCGTAATCATAATATCCATAATTTTCTCCATTCTCCTCACTATCACTACTTTCGAATTCATTGTTGATATTGCAAATCTTTCCACCTTTTAGTATTTCTAGAATATTGTGCTCCGCAGGTGCATTATTTAGCATGGACCTAAACATTTCATCATCATAATCGTTGATGTGATTAACAATGCTCTCATCTAATAATAATTCTTCAATACCTTTGTGACTAAACTTATTATGATACTTGCATAAGATTTTAAGCTTACTGTAATCCATTGAATTGATGCCATCAACAACTCTTTGATTTGATAGTAATTCTCTGTTATAAGTCTTACATATCAGTTGAAGTTTTTCGTTATATAAGTCTTCTGCATTGCCTGCCTTATCAAAATCCATAATCTTATTTCAATTTACTTAGTATTTTAATTTTGCATGTATTAGGAGGAAAGAATCAAGCATAAGGCCTAATGAATTTATTAGTTTATTTATGTTTCTTTTCATGTATAAATTTATAGAAAGTTTTATATAGAAGTTATTTTATGAGCAAAATTATAGAAATCAGAGCGCCAAAAACTCTTGGTGGTGAATCAGTTACGGAAGGTATAGTAAAAATAAAGAAAAATATCGGCGAAGCAGTAAAAGTAGATGACTTGATCTTTGAAATTGAAACTGATAAAACGGCGCTAGAACTAACTGCAGAAGCTTCAGGACAAATAACTGAATTTTTTGTGAAAGAAGATGATATAATTAGCCCTGATCAATTACTGGCAAAACTTGCTGCAGGAGAAGTAGAAGAAGAAGTGAAAAAAGAAGATAAAGGCGAAGGCCCTGATAAAAAAGATGCCCCTTCAGCTCGTAAAATTATGGAAGAAAATGCAATTAGTGCAGAAAATGTAAAAGGAACTGGCATGGGAGGTAGAATAACTAAAGCGGATGTGATAGACCATATGAGTAAAGCTGAACAACCTTCGGTAAAACAATATGAATCGCCAAAAAGTGTAGTAAGTGGAGAGAGAAGAGAAGAGCGAGTGAAAATGAGCAAAATAAGGCAAGTAATAGCTGCTCGTTTGAAAGCATCGCAAAATACTGCTGCAATACTGACCACGTTCAATGAAATTGACATGAAAAACGTCATGGATCTGAGGGCAAAGTATAAAGAAACTTTTGAAAAGAAATATGGAATAAAACTGGGTTTCATGTCGTTTTTTATAAAGGCAGCAGTGCAAGCACTAAAAGAAATTCGTGAGATTAACGCTGAGATTTCAGGTGATGAAATTGTATATAAAAATTACTATGACATAGGTGTTGCTGTTGGCACTGATAAAGGTCTTGTTGTACCAGTTATTCGTGATGCTGATCAAATGTCATTTGCTGAAATTGAACTAACTTTAGTTGCTCTTGGCAAAAAAGCACGAGAAGGTAAGCTGCAAGTATCGGAAATGGAAGGTGCAACATTTACTATCTCAAACGGTGGTGTATATGGTTCACTTCTTTCTACTCCGATAATAAACCCTCCGCAATCTGGAATACTTGGCATGCACTCAATACAAAATAGGCCAGTTGCTGTGAGTAGCTCAATTGAAATCAGACCTATGATGTACATTTCCCTCTCTTACGACCACAGAATAGTTGATGGCAAAGGAGCAGTTACTTTCCTTGTTAAAATCAAAAATTACATAGAAGATCCAAATAGATTGGTTTTGGAAATTTAAACAGATTAAAAAAAGACAAGTAAGTTTTTCTGAAGTTTTTAAGGTGGGTGTTACAGCTGTACAAACATTTGTTTATAAGGGTAACTTATACGAAAAATGGTCAGTACGAGCATTGTGATTTAGGCCTAAAAAATGCGAGTAGCCCATTTGGTGTTATCCAAGTAGCTGACACTGGGATCCAAATTGCAAGTAATGCATTAGGTTGGGTGAGTATAGGTCTTGCGTTATAGAATAACATCATTTACTATGTGCCATATTGCAATGTTTGTAAAGTTGTGTGTGTGGTCCACCAAAAGGGTGTCAGCTACTTGCATGACACTATCTGCTATTTTTCCTTATCTGAATGAATACAAAACGGTTTTTGGTTACTCACGAAATAGATTTGTCCATTTTGCTCTTATTATTTAAAACGCTTTTATGTCAAATATATCAAATTTTTATTGTCCCAAATTTGGGAGAAAAACCCTGGACTTGAAGTCCATCCTTTTAAGAATATAATTTTAAGGTGAAAAATCTGAAAGAATGTGGAATATTATAGAAAAAGCAGTCACTCTGTATATATATCACATAGTGTGGATAACAAAATATCGATATCCAGTACTAGTTGGAGATATTGGAAAGAAAGCTAAAGAAGTTGTACAAGAAGTATGTGCAAATAATCAAGTAGAAATTATCAGAGGTAGAGTTGCGTCAAGTCATGTACACGTATACGTTTCTGTACCCCCATACTTAAGTATTAGTAAGTTAGTGCAGTTAATAAAAGGAAAAAGTTCCAGAAAAATCCAGCAAAACTTTCCAGAGCTAAAAAAGAGATACTGGGTTGTGGGCAGTAGGCTACTTTGTCAGGACTAGCGGAAATGTAACTGACGAAATGATAAAAAATTATATTGAAAATCACTCTAAAAAAGAAGATAAATTTGGTGACTTTCAAGTCGAAAGTTAGCATTCTATGCTCTCTCTCAATCTTTGGATTTTAATCCATAGTGGTTGAATTGACATATGTTAAAAACATTCTAAGATAAGACTATTTATAGAATAAGGGGGTATATAATGTTAACTAATTCTTTTAAAAAAAGTTTTGAAGCTGTTCAAGGTATATCTGAATCAGTATCGAGTGATAAACCGAATAGGACTTTCAATTTTCCTCCGAATAATAGGGTGAGAGCAGATGATCATCCATTTTTAGGTACCAAGCATGACCGCAAAATTGAATATTTAGATTGTGATGATGAAGAGTCAAAAAGGCGAATTCTTGCTGATAGCTCTCCTTATAATTCAGAAAATGAAAATCACGGTAAATATCTAAAAGGCAAGATTATTGATGAAACTAAGCAAGAAATTGCTCAACACATAGAAAACAGTGATGTAGAATCTGTACAGCTTAGAGTGAGAAGTCCAATTAGAACTATGTTGACTGCAAGAACTGTGCTGAATGATAATAAAGGAAAAATAAACATTAGTAATATTTTAACTAATGATTTTTTTGAAAGCAATAGGATAACGGCGGTTACATTGTTGCTACCTGGAGATGAAAAAAGAGGAATGCGTGGACGAGTTGATGAGCATGGAGTAAGAATTTATGAAGTAGCTAATGGCTCATATAACATGACTTTGAATTGGTACGATGAAGAAAAAGAATGTAAAATGAAAATTAATATTAGTGATGACGGTTCTATCAAGCTTATTGAAAGCAATGATATCACTTGGGAGCAAATAGCTGCACATAAAGAAGTAAAAGTAGGAAAACAATACGAAGTGAAGTCCTTGTATGATGCACTATCCTACTTACGTAAAGAAGGTTCTGAAATAGTAAAAGTTTCACAGAATCCTTCAACAAGTATGGAAAGTGTGACTATATCAAAACAACTTTCTTCTGCCCAAGGAGTAAGTAAATAAGAAGACTTTATGAGCTGCTTGCAAATATAGGCAGCTTATATTTCAGTATCCTTATTTCATGTTCTCTAGAGTATTTTTATTTCCTGTAATCTTTTTATAAAAACCATAGGCGCCAGTTGGTTTTAAAGTAAAGGTCAAGTATCTGGAATTCTGGACATAAAATCCTCCTGTGTAAAAAAAGTTAGAAAAAAATGCAGTGCATATACGACAGATATACACTGAAGAATATATTTTTTAATAAATTTGATTAAAAAGTCTGCAGACTAAAGATAGATTTTGAGCTCTTAAAATATCTCTAATTGTAATTATAATGAGGTTGGAAATATGCGGAAGTAATTTTTATACGTTAGCTACAGTTAAAACATAATTGACTTTGCCTAGTTAATATTTCAAATTATAAAAAAGGCAAATAATTTCTATGATATTGCAGGGTAAAAAAGGGTTAATAACCGGAATAATAAATAAGAGGTCAATAGCATATGGTATAGCAAAGACTCTCTCAGAGCACGGAGCTGAGCTTGCAATCACTTATCAAAATGAAGTAATAAAAGAGAAATTATTACCAATAGCGAATGAATTAAATGTGGAGCTAACACTACATTGTGATGTTTCAAATGAGGAAATCATACATAGTGCTTTTAAAGAAATAGAGGAAAAGTGGGGTGCTATTGATTTTTTGGTACATGCAATAGCATATTCTGATAAAAATGAGCTCAATGGTAAATACGTCGATACTTCACTAAACAACTTTCTCAATGCAATGCATATATCGTGCTATTCTTTTACTGCTTTAGCAAAAAGCGCAGAAAAAATGATGTTAAATGGTGGTAGTTTACTTACTTTATCTTACTATGGTGCTGAAAAAGTTATGCCAAATTATAATGTGATGGGTTTATGTAAAGCAGCACTTGAAGCAAGTGTAAAATATATAGCATGTGATCTTGGGCCAAAGAACATCAGAGTAAATGCAATTTCTGCTGGTCCAATCAGAACTTTGGCATCTTCTGGAATAAGTGACTTTCACTCCATATCGGAATGGAATAGAATTAATTCTCCACTTAGACGCAATGTTACAATAGAAGATGTTGGCAAGGCAGCACTATACTTATTAAGCGACCTGAGTAGTGGTACAACTGGAGAAATTTTACATGTTGATTCAGGGTATAATGTTGTGGGAATGAAGATAGTAGACTAATACAGTACTGCAGATGCATGTGAAGCCTGTGTTTTTTTGTTATCCGAGTAATTGAC